>CP092868.1:46916847-46970712 GCA_030710605.1 Cordylochernes scorpioides
TCCTAACTGCTGGTTGACCCAGTATTTTAACCTTGTCTATGTGTCCTCAGCTGAGGATCTTGGGGAAGAACCTTGGTGCAATACACTGCGGGAGAGAAGCTCTTCTGTACGGCATAGGAGGAACCATTGTCCTGGCTCTGAGCAGGTTCATGCTGACCAGTAAGTTTCTTTCTGTTCTCTGGGGCTTCTAAAGTGGGAGCTACCACTGTCTTGTACTGTTACACATTGTCTTGTACTGTTACACATTGCCTTGTACTGTTACACATTGCCTTGTACTGTTACATATTGCCTTGTACTGTTACACATTGCCTTGTACTGTTACACATTGCCTTGTACTGTTACATATTGCCTTGTACTGTTACACATTGCCTTGTACTTTTACATATTGCCTTGTATACTGATACATATTGCCTTGTACTGTTACATATTGCCTTGTACTGTTACATATTGCCTTGTACTGTTACATATTGCCTTGTACTGTTACATATTGTCTTGTACTGTTACATATTGCCTTGTACTGTTGCACATTGCCTTGTACTGTTACACATTGCCTTGTACTGTTACACATTGCCTTGTACTTTTACATATTGCCTTGTATACTGATACATATTGCCTTATAGAACGAAATTTGACAATTATACCCTTGTTATACCAATTATACCCTAAATGTTTCTTTTGAACGAAAAATCAAAATTATTCCAAGGAGAAATATCAATTATTTCTAACCTTAGGGATGAAGTATGAAAGGATAAATTGTGAAGAGTAATGATAAACAGAAAAATAAAGTGTACATTCCCATCTCGGGACACTTTATTTTTCCATTTATCATTACTCTTCACAATTCATCCTTTCATACTTCATCCCCAAGGTTAAAATAATCGTTATTTCTCCTTAAAATAAATTTTGTTCTACAATCATAAGCCACATTATATTTTATTATATTGCCTTGTACTGTTACATATTGCCTTGTTCTGTTACATATTTTCTTGCACTAATACCGTTACATACTTTCTTGTACTGACAAGAAGACCTATGTTCTCCTACCTGCTGCCATTACTGACCTATGTGTCCAGGTCAGGCAAAGAGGTCCGTTGACATAGGAATGTATTCCCTTCCAATTATCACCTCAGCCTCCTGGTAAGTTCCAACCTATAGTAATTCTAACCACTCTCAATGAATGGGGAGGCCATTTTATGGGTGACATTTCATCTTTTTAATTACAGCAGCACATTGATGTTCTGTTTAACTGTCAAATAAAATATCCCCAAGCTGACCCAACCTCTAGGAGGATCCTGTGCAATCACCTGGAACTAAAGATGCCATTATAGTCTCACATTAGGGTTCTTGGGGGTTCTTCTTTATAAGGACCTGGCCTCTCTATCTTGTGGCTGTGTGCTCACTGCCATCCAAAATATTGATAATGTAACCCCTTTTTTATATTGCAACTTTTTTTTTTTTTAAGAATTTTTTTTTTTTTTTTTCACATATAAAAAGAATGGGGTTTTGTCATTTCAAAGGGCCCATATCTACAAGATACAAAATTATTACTTTTCCAGTGAGAAGGAAAGTGTTTAAATATTTTTTGTTTTCTCAAAATTTAGAATAAAAAAATCCTAGTTTGTGTAGATGAAAGAAAACATTATGACATTGATGTTTCTTTAAAAAATAAATAAAATTTCTACTGTCTTTACTGCAATGAAAAAATATATTGGGAGGGTTTAGCTCATTAGTGGTGAACTCTTCAAGCGGTTTTGCCAATTTAATTTACCAGACCGCTTCTTTTTAGCTCTAATACTGTATTGGATCATTCTGCTTTTATATGCTACATTGAAGGGTGGAATCTTAGGAAATGGTTTTTAAGCAAACTATGGACATAAGCTTTATGTAGATGAAAGACTTAAGCAATCACTGAGGAGAGAGGATAGTTAAACTAAGAGAATTAAACTGGGGTCAGTGGAAAGATGGTCTAAACCGTTGGTTTTCGACTGCTACAACCTGGGTTCGATTCCCACATTGGGCACTTTTTCCTGATTAAAAAAAAAATGCTCTAATGGCCCCCGATTCTTACAAAAGTCCAACCCCACCAGCAAGTGCAAGTAGCCAAACGAGGCTCTGGCACATTTGTAAGTGCAAATTCGAACTGCTTTTCACATGTGTAGACATGTGGTGCACTTACAGTAAAAGCAATCGCCTACTTCTACCCACCATGATCATCATGGCATGTACTAGGGATAAGCAAAAAAAAAAAATCATTTTGCTTATGTATGCTACATTGAAGGGTAGAATCTCAGAAATGGTATTTAAGCTAACTATGGACATAAGCGTTATTTGGTAGAAAGAGTTAAGTAATCACAGAGGAGAGAGGATGGTTAAACTAAGAGAATTAAACTAGAAAAGGCTGTGATGAAGAAGAACAGGGGGATGAAAGTAAAAATGGGGGAAATTCAAGAACCTAAAAAAAGGGAAAAGAGAAAAAATATGAGGATAAGGGTGACTGTGGATGGGTAGACATCATTCCTGTGGCAGGCTTAAATACTGATTTAGAAACATATGGTAACAAATCCAATTAAATAGTGCATGCCTTATTTATTTAGGTCTTGTTATCTTATGTTTCTAATCTTTGATCCAAATTGTACCTTATCATTGATAATGATTTATTTTGATGTCCCCTTGATGCCTTGTGAATATTAAACAATATATTGCTGCATCCAAACATCATTTTCCTATCTTAATCCTAAAGGGTTTGAAGAAAAAAACTCATTCTTCATGAAGTAGAAACCCCTCCCATGAGAGCTCACTTCAAAACAAGGGGAGTTTAGTAAATTTTTTGAATTTCTCAATTGTAGACTGCTCCATTCATCACATGGGTCTCTTATGTGAAAAAGAAAAATTGCTTTTGTTCTAGATTTCTGTTGTTACAAAGTGTTTGTTTTTCTTATTCCCTTGTGTAAAGATTACACAAATTTCATGAGTTCATGCTCCTTGAGCAGTTTTATTATAAGCAGCGGCCTCTCCCAAAGGTCCTGTTTAGTGCATCTAATGAAAGCCAAAATGTGTTCTGGAGCTGCAGGTGCCGGCTACAAATGTGTGTGTGTGTTTGTGCAGGTTCTACTGCAGGTACAACTACAGCGTTGCTTCCAACCAAATACGCAAAATAAGACACACGATTAACCAACAGATACTCAATGAAGGCGTAACTGAACCCCTTCCTCCTGAGGAATAATAGAGTTTAGAATAAAGTGTGTAGTTTATCAACAAGCAAGCTTCATTGAATGGTTCCTTATACTGAATGTTTCTCAGATGGCCTAACAAATAATCTTTATATGACATTACAGCACATTATGATGATCAGTAATTATCATAATCATTATAATAAGGCACTATTTGGAAGAGGGGTCGGTGGAACCATTGGTTTTTGACTGCTACAGCCAAGGATCGAGCCCCGCATTGGCACTTTTTTTTAATTAAAAAAATGTCCAATAGCCCCCGATTCTTACAAAAGCCCAACCACACCAGTGAGTGCAAGTAACAAAATGATGCTCTGACATATTTGTAAGTGCAAAAGTCGAACTGCTTTCTACATCTGTAGACATGTGGTGTCTACATCTGTAGACATGTGGTGTACTTACCATTGCAGCATTTATTTTTTTTTATTAGAAAAAGTGCTCAATGCAGGATTCGATCCCGGGTCGTAGTGGTCGAAAACCAACGGTTTAGACCACCCTTCCCCCAACACCCCTGTAATGTAATGAAGAGAGTAAAAATGCCCATATAAAGTTTCTAATTTTTTTTTTTAATTAGAAAAAAGTGTTCAATGCAGGATTTGATCCCAGGTCGTAGTAGTCGAAAACCAACGGTTTAAACCACCCTTCCCCCAACACCCCTGTAATGAAGAGAGTAAAAATGCCCATATAAAGTTTTAAATATTTTTTGCACTAGCGTTACAGTAGAACAACTCATGAAAGACTGCTTAAAAAATAAAGAGTCCAACTTCTTCAGAATTTTCAATTGAATTAAACCCAGTGTTGAATTATAGTCAGTTAAAGTAAATTGGTATTTGAAAAAAAACTGTTGAATCAAAGTAGGTGTTGAGTTGAAGAGTTTATACTGTTCTTACAAACAAATAAAATTCTTGAACACTATTTTAATTTTTCAAATAAAACACATTCACACACCTTTCTTTACTGCATTTATATTTATTTTAACACAAAGAAATAATGGGCCATCTATACATATAAAATGAAAGGATTTAAAAGCACGAATGTTTCTTTCATACATAATACAAACTTCTACTGTCCTAACTGCGATGAAAAAAAAAGAAGTTTGTATTATGTATAAAAGAAACATTCGTGCTTTTAAATCCTTTAATTTTATATATATTTATAATTAACTATCCTCAAAACTGATGTCCATAGATTTGTTAATTACCTCACCCAAGAATTCAAGTTGTTGTCGTATTCAATGAAGAACCTCAGATGTCTTTGTGCATGCATCTCTATCACAGCAGTCGCAATGGCCACTATCTTGGGTGTGTAAAGCTGCTGTTCTGGGTCCATTTCAATTTTCTGTAAGGCTGCGGCCATTGCTGGACATTAGAATATGTGACTAGGTGTTAGTTCCACACCAGGACAGTTGTTGCATGTCCTGTAGGTTCTTGTGCCATCTGGATGTATCATCATTTCTTTGTATTGTTTCATTCTGAGTCTTGTTATTCTTCTCTCAGCACGTTTATGTCAAATATTTGACCTTTTTGTTACATTAACAAACATATTTTTCAATTAGACTACAAGGTAATAAGACCAAATCCAAATAAATAGTGTGCGATGTTTTGGTAACAATGGTGTTACCATAACACCACACACTATAAATCTATTTGGATTTGTTCTTATTACCTTGTAGTTCTAATCTATAATCCAAATTGTGCTTTATCAAATTCTTTAATATCATCATCTAGAGATGGACCCTTGCTGAGGTCTATCAACAGAGTCAGTTGAATTCGGCATTTTAAAGGCTTTTCTACCAATGCTGCTGCTGTTGGTCTTTGACCGATTATTCGTCAGTTATTCTGCAGCTAGCCTTCATATAGGGGATTGGTGGTCGTCTAAACCATTGATTTGACCACTGTGACCTGGTTTTAAATCCCGCAAATCCCCCATCAACATTTTTTTCATTATTTTCAGCACTTTTATCTGATGATGGTAACAACACTGTTACCGGGGGGTCGGTGGAAGGCTGGTTAAACCGTTTGGTTTTCGACCACTACGACCCGGGTTCGATTCCCGCATTGGACACTTTTTATGTTTAAAAAAAATGCTCCAATGGCCCCCGATTCTTGCAAAAGTCCAACCCCACCAGCGAGTGCAAGTAACCAAACGGGGCTCTGGCACATTTGTAAGTGCAAAGTCGAACTGCTTTTCACATGTGTAAACATGTGGTGCGCTTACAATAAAAGCAGTCGCTAACTACCCACCATGATTATCATGGCCTGTACCACGTGTACTAGGGATAAGAAAAAAAAAAAAAAAACCTTATCAGTAAAGAATAATTCTATATGCCCAAATCCAGAAACTGTCTTGAATTATATCAATATAGAGATTGTCGCGTATATGAGCCTGAAAAACACCTACAACCTCCGCCAATTGATGGCACTTTGGCCTATTTCTGGCCTGGGACTGGTGTGGGAGTCGCCTACTGCTGTGGTCCTGTTTCCTGAGGCAAATGAATGTAAATATCTGTTGATATTGGCCCTGGGCTGTAAACTAGTGTAAATACCTGTTGATTAATATTCGAGTTATTATATATGTAATGTGGTTTAAAGAGGACAATAAAAGAGAAGGAGTGTTAGCAGACTTGTTGCCGGTTGCTGTTGTTACTCTCTCGCCAACACCAGTCGCTACTCTTCTGGTAAGTCTCTCGTGTTCCCCCACCAGTGGTAAGGCTGAGAGATACTGCCAGAGGGAAAGGAGATCCATCTGAGTGGTGTTTTTAGAGGGTCTTTGTGTGGTCTACAGGGTAGAGCTGCAGGGGTAGAGCAACCGAGCCTGGGTAGGTGATCCACGAAGGAGGAAGCATCGTCGTCGCGGAGAACAGGAGAGGACACCCGCGACAATATGTTTGAAAAAAAAAAGTTAAAACATTAGTCAATAAGTATTGCAAGAGTAAAATTTTATTTCACCTTCAAAATTTCAATGATGATATGGTAACTAACAGAAAATGTAACAGGATTTCTAACAAAGAGGAAAAACAAGTTTCTTTTATTAGATGCCTAGTAGGAAAATAATTAGATAATGATAATAAATGCATCAACCATTTCCTGAGATTATTCCTATGTGTGATTGGGAACAAAAGAATTACCAAAAAATATATACATTGGCAAAGAAGAAAGAAATTAATATACAATATCTATTGGTAAAAAGGAATGAAATGTATATCTAAAGTTTTTCTTAGCAAAGTTATCAACATATGGAGATGAGATTATTTAGGTTTTCTTCCTCTGTTAGACTTGCCGCCAGCTGGTGTCTTGGACTTCTTGTTCTTATCCTTGGCATCTGGGACCTGGGCACCACCACCACCACATTACTTATATGAATTGGCAAGGGCCTGTCCAAACTCAGGACGGCTTTCGGCTCCTGATAGGATCCAGATGTCCCTTTGGAGAAGGCCTCGTCTGGTGTATATATTTTCTCTACTGTTTTAAACTCTGTAAACTCTCTTTTTGCTGTTGATTAGATGTCAATAAAATATTTGTCAATTGTCACATTACTGGAAGCTAATACAATAGATGTGAATATACTAGAGATTGACTAAATAATGTAACAGGTTTCTGGAGATGAGTTTATTTTGATATTTCATTGCATTCTCAAGCTTTCAAGCATTTCCACCTTTCTACAAAAGTACAAAATGAACTTACATTTATAAGTACAAAATCGAACTGCTTTTCACATGTGTAGACATGTGATGCACTTACAGTAAAAGCAGTCGCTAACTACCCACCATGATTATCATGGCCTGTACCACAGGTTCTAGGGATAAGCAAAAAAAAAAAGAGAACAATAATGAAACGCCGTTAGTATCTAATGGACATTTCATTATTGTTCATTTTGTACTCCTGTAGAAAGGCGGAAATGCTCGAAAGCTTAAGATTGCAATGAAATATCAAAAGAAACTAAACACAGAAACCAGTTGCATTATTCAATTAAAGTCATTATTATTTGTTAGTGTTTGGTTCCAGGGGGTCGGTGGAAGGATGGTCTAAACCGTTGGTTTTCGACCGCTACGACCCGGGTTCGATTACCGCATTGGGCACTTTTTTCTTATTTAAAAAAATGCTCCAATGGCCCCCGATTCTTGCAAAGGTCCAACCCTACCAGCGAGTGCAAGTAACCAAAACGGGGCTCTGGCACATTTATAAGTGCAAAGTCGAACTGCTTTTCACATGTGTAGACATGTGGTATACTTATTGTAAAAGCAGTCACCAACTTCTACCCACCATGATTATTACCATGTGTACTAGGGATAAGCAAAAAAAAAAAGTGTTTGGTTCCTATTTGAGTGTGACTGAGCATATTGTTAGTGTCCAAGTCGAGTTTGACTTTTGATGACTACCTGGACAAATATTATCCAATCTGATCTGTTAGTCATTCACAGCTCATCTAGTGACCTTTCAGTGGATTCTTGACCCCTTCTAGCCAGCTCATTGCAGGTCTTCCTCTCTTTTTCAATTTTTCCCAACATCTCAAAATTATATAGTAGTCTCTTAATTAGTCAATTTGATTAAATTCTTTTATTATTATCCCTAGTACATGTGGGGTATAGGTCATGATAATTATGGTGTGTAGAAGTTGGCGACTGCTTTTACTGTAATTGCACCACATGTCTACACATGTGAAAAGCAGTTAGAAAATTCTATTCCTTATATTTTAACTGGCCATTTATATAATTGTGAGTAGTTTGTTGAGAACCTATGATTGTGGTAACAAAGAGAGTTTAGACCCAATCTACTTAGAGCTTACAGGTCTACATTCTATGTACACCCCATATATTGATTCTACTCTATCAATAAAATCTATGTACTTTATAAGAATTAAATTATCTAGCAGGTTTTTCAAATAAGACAAATTGCTACTGTCATTTTACTGTGGTATTCCAATAAGCTTTTGGCATAGGTAAAAATAAGATTTTATTTTGTAACCAGGAATCCCTGCTGCCATGACTAAAAAAAAGTCCTGAACATGGCAGTCCCACAGAACTTCTTGACTGCCCAGTAATAAGGTTTCCTAAGGCTTTGGAAAGCAGCTGTCAAGCAAGAGAGACTACTGCCAAGCTGGGCAAGTTTGTGATGGCTCTAACTTACTTTCAACTGTAAAATGGTCACACAACAATAACTAGTGTAGAAGTTACCAAACCCCTAAATATGTACAATATCAATATCCCATTCCACACCGAGACAACATCTCCTTGATTGTATCCAAGCAACCAAACAGGATCCTGGGGAGAATCCAAGACATCTCCTTGATTGTATCCAAGCAACCAAACAGGATCCTGGGGAGAATCCAAGACATCTCCTTGATTGTATCCAAGCAACCAAACAGGATCCTGGGGAGAATCCAAGACATCTCCTTGATTGTATCCAAGCCACCAAACAGGATCCTGGGGAGAATCCAAGACATCTCCTTGATTGTATCCAAGCAACCAAACAGGATCCTGGGGAGAATCCAAGACATCTCCTTGATTGTATCCAAGCCACCGAAAAGGATCCTGGGGAGAATCCAAGACATCTCCTTGATTGTATATCCAAGCCACCGAAAAGGATCCTGGGAAGAATCCAAGACATCTCCTTGATTGTATCCAAGCCACCGAAAAGGATCCTGGGAAGAATCCAAGACATCTCCTTGATTGTATCCAAGCCACCGAAAAGGATCCTGGGGAGAATCCAAGACATCTCCTTGATTGTATATCCAAGCCACCGAAAAGGATCCTGGGGAGAATCCAAGACCTCTCCTTGATTGTATATCCAAGCCACCGAAAAGGATCCTGGGGAGAATCCAAGACATCTCCTTGATTGTATATCCAAGCCACCGAAAAGGATCCTGGGGAGAATCCAAGACATCTCCTTGATTGTATATCCAAGCCACCGAAAAGGATCCTGGGGAGAATCCAAGACATCTCCTTGATTGTATATCCAAGCCACCGAAAAGGATCCTGGGGAGAATCCAAGACATCTCCTTGATTGTATCCAAGCCACCGAAAAGGATCCTGGGGAGAATCCAAGACATCTCCTTGATTGTATATCCAAGCCACCGAAAAGGATCCTGGGGAGAATCCAAGACATCTCCTTTATGTAAATCCAAGCCACCGAAAAGGTTCCTGGGGAGAATCCAAGACATCTCCTTGATTGTATATCCAAGCCACCGAAAAGGATCCTGGGGAGAATCCAAGACATCTCCTTTATGTAAATCCAAGCCACCGAAAAGGATCCTGGGGAGAATCCAAGACATCTCCTTGATTGTATATACAAGCCACCGAAAAGGATCCTGGGGAGAATCCAAGACATCTCCTTTATGTAAATCCAAGCCACCGAAAAGGATCCTGGGGAGAATCCAAGACATCTCCTTGATTGTATATCCAAGCCACCGAAAAGGATCCTGGGGAGAATCCAAGACATCTCCTTGATTGTATCCAAGCCACCAAACAGGATCCCGGGGAGAATCCAGGTTACAGGGAGAAGCCACTCACCTTCCTCTTGACTCCTCCATTCTGGGAGGGAGTGACGGTGAAGAAGGAATCCAGCCGGCCCTGGGTGGAGGACTGCCGGCTCTTGTTGAGTTTCTTCACTCCGTTCCTCACCCTGTCCTCACTGCACCACAAACACACTTGTGGGCACAACAGCCCTCAGGCAACAATAAAACCTCTACCACATGAACAAGACATTTTAAGAACTGGCTTTCTTATATTTTTAATAATACTGCTTTTGGTCCGTAGATGCTTTTTCGTCAGAATAATTCTGCTTGTCTCGTGGCAGGCCTGAAGGTCTGCCATCTGGGGATGTGCCCTGTAGCAGTCCCCACAAAATCACTAAAGACTTACCTAAATCCGTTGCTGCCGCACAGGAACTCTACTAGGCCCTCTTCATCTGGGTCGCTCCACTTGATCTAAAACAACAGTTTGTTTAAGGCTTGAATCTACCATTACTTGGAGGGAAAACACAATTGTATTGGAAGCACCCATCTCTGGGCTTGTTTAAAAAAAATGTTATAAGTGTGAAATATAGTCCCAAATATAGAAATCTAAATTAAGAAGGCATCTCCTGATCAACAACTTTTAGTTGCACAATCAGATGATACCTTTTTCTTAATTTAACCACCTGATTCCTGGACAATTTCACTTTTGTACCATTTTTTTTTTACATAGAAATCTATGTCAATTTGTGAGATTAAGATATTTTAAATATTAGACTAATAGCCTATTCAAATTATTAGATCATAGCCAAATATTCAAATTAAAGATGTTTTAGAATTAAAGACATTCAAATTATCAAAGTTCTACAGTATGTCCCCACCCCAGTGTGGGAATTAGCATGGTTCACCTGAGTACAACAAAGTAAAATGTGAGTACAGACCTCTAAGTTCTCGGGGTTGGCCACTTCAGGCTCCTGGAAAAGTCTCCTGGCTTCCTGGTAGGACCATTCTTCTGGGATGGGGTATTTCTGGGACAACACAACAGAGGGTTCCCAGCACAATTTTCCAGGTTTCCAAAGAGAAGACCTGCAATGAGCTAGTTAGAAGGAGTCAAGAAAGCTACTGGAAGGCCACTAAATGAGCTGTGAATGATGGTCACTAACAGATCAAATTGAAATAATCACCACAATACAGAATACAAGTAGTCACATATTCACTAAAATTATCAAGGCACTAAAACAATCTAACAACAAAAGGTGGGCAGTTAATGGAGGAGTCGTAATTTCAACAGCCACGAGCAAAGATCAAATCCTGTGTGTGCATTGGGAATTTTTTTCTAAAAAAAAAATTGTTTCAAAGTTGTTCAAAAGTTCAACCTCACCAGTGAATGTAAATATCCAAAAGGGGCCCTGGTATATTTGTAAGGGCAAAAGTTGAACTGTTTTCTGGTGGTGCACTTGTGAAGGCGGTCACTAACACTACACACAAGTCGCTAAATACTCACTGTGATTATCATGGGCTGTACCTCGTGTACCTAGGATAAGTGAACATACCTTGGTATCAATGTTCTCCACAATGTTGTCCAGGGAGCCATACTTAGTGATGAGCTCTATGGCTCTCTTGGGCCCCACTCCCTTGATGGAGTCGCAGTAGTCACAGCCCAGCAGGATACACAGGTCGATGAACTGGAAGCCACAATCCTTCTCTTTACATACTGCCTTGTGATGGATACAACTCGTACACAGAAACTTGGCCAAGGAAAGTAAACAGCACATAGCTGATGATAAAGAACTCTGAATGCCATAACACCAACTAGAGTGGTTCAGTCACAGACAGAATACACTGTAAAAGAACAAAGCCTTACATAACAGAATGAATAAGACTTAGAAGCAGCTGGATAGAAACCATCAAAAGAGCTGCTTACCTCGATACAGAAACTTCATACCAGAGACAGATCACTGATGGTGGTCAACCAGTCTATATTGTTGTTTCTTATCCCCTTGTGTAAATATTATACGAATTCCAAGAGTTCATGCCTCTCATACTGTTTGATGATAAACAGTGGCCTCTCCCAAAGGTTCTGTTTAGTGTAAGTCTAGTCTAAATCAAGCGAAAATGTGTTCTGGAGCTGCAGGTGCCAAGCTTGGGCAAGTGGGGTAGTCTTAGAGAGTCCTAGAGAATAAATGAATGAAAGACAGGAGTAAGCTGGGTGATATCTTTAGTATAGTCAATATACATTTTGTTTCCATGTGCCCCAATACACTCAAGTTTGAAAAAGGGTAAATAAAAAGAAGGCAGCTACAGAAAGAGGAAAAAAGCACCTACAATCTCATCTAGTACATTCAGGGAGCATACAAGGTAATAAGACACCAAATCTAAATAAATAGTGTGTGAAGTTTCAGTAACAACATTGTAACCATCCCTTGGCAGAGCTGACTGCTATAGGGCGCGTCCCCAGGTGGCGGATAGGGGAACGACCTTCAGATATGAAGGCCAGCTGCGAAACAAGCAGAATAACTCTGATGAATAAGCAGTCGCGGACCAACAGCAGCATTGTTAGAAGAGGAGTAGACCTCTTTAAAAATCCTGACTTCAACTGACCCAGTTGATAGACCTCAGCAGGGGTCCCACTCCAGGGATACGGAGGAGCTGCGTCTGTACTCATGTTAGAGTCGGCAGCAAAGGCGTCTGCTTCCATGTTAGGAACGGCCTCAAACTACAGGCAAAGTCAGACTTTCACCAAAGTGTGCCTGGATCATGGTGCCATGATCAACGAAAGCTGCACCCCTACACCCCATTCCATGAGATCGCTCAAGGAGCATGAACTCATGGAATTCGTGTAATCTTTACACAAGGGGATAAGAAACAACAACACATTGTAACCATCATCAAACAAAAGTACTGAATGAGAAAAATATCACAGTACTTTTAAATAGTTGTTTACACACTTGATAACAATATTTAAAAGCATGCTATGATAATTTCTCTCATTCGGTCTTTTTTCTGATGATGGTAATAATGCTGTTACCAGAAACATCACACATTATTTATTTGGTGTTATTACCTTGTAGTTCTAATCTATAATCCAAACCTTATCATTCAGAGAGCATGTTACGCCTTCAAAGAAATCAGAGAGAATCACCTGAACTTGAGGTCTTTCATTTAAAGGGCTAAGTACACACACCACTCTAGTGGGTTGGTTGATGCAAATGGTGCTGTTCATTTAGACAGACAAATATTAGGAGAAATACTACCATTATTTTTGTACACAAGCTTATTCAAGAGTTGTATTTAGGAATCACTAGCCGAATGACCCGGGCAACGCCCAGGTTTTACCCGATTAAATGTTTTTATTCAAATGCTATTCGTAACAATTATAAATTGGCGCCGTGGATGTCACTCTTGTGAAACGTCCCGCTCCAAACTTTGTGTCTGAGAAGCAATATAGAAAGATGATCTGGCTTTTGTTTTCTGCTCGAATGAATGTTTTTCTGTTAGAATTTTGTTCCTGCGTACAAAAAAATTAACTGGTTTCACCCGTGGTCTCTGCTTTTTGGAATTTTTCCCGATATAATTTTGTATCTGATAATCAAACATAATACAGCAATATTGTCATCATCATTTTCTGACTAAAAAAATAATTATTTTTGCCCAGAACCTGTCAATTTTATTTTTTATTGGCTAAAAATCCGATAAATATATTTCCCAGATTTTTTTCTCTGTCCTGTCAAAACACGTTTTACATGTACATTAGGTCAGCTGATATTACTTAACTCCCATCTTCACCGCTAGAGGCGCTGCTTGCGAGCGAAAAGGCAAATTTGCAAAGCAATTTGCAAATAACTCGAAGAATATTCGGGATAGAGGCCTGAAATTTTTACTATAAGTTTTTCAGATTCTACTCTATATACTGTTAAAATTTCAGTCAGATTAGTTACGTATTGTGGACGTGTATAGCCGACATAGATACCCACATACACATACATACACTGACTTTTATATATAAAGGGATTAACAACAGGAATCTTTAAATATTTGTATTAAAAGAGATCATTGTAAAGATAGAGGTTGCCTGGCCGGCATTCATAGTTCTTTAAATTAAAGACACTTCGGCCAGTAAATCTTTTTTATTGTTTCAATGAGGACAAAAGATTTTTGTCGAAACGTAGAGACAATAAAAAATATTTACTGGCTGAAGTGTCTTTAATTTGAAGAACTAGGGTTCTGACAACTCAATTTATGATTTTAGAAATTTTAGCAGTATAAGAATAAACAAGACTATGTAAATATGAAAGAATCAATCAGCAAAACGAGAATAATATCTTTGAGAGATTGTCAAAAACTCCTTCATTATATCATTCATATAAGATTATATTTTGAAAATAGAGCAATCCATATTTAATTCATTAGATAATAAAAGGCATATATTGGATTTGATAAAAGATTTATTTTCACTGTGAAATTATAACACTATGTGGCGCTGAGTTTGTGTATACAAAAATGTAATGCCTTGATAAAGGTTTGGTGTTCAGCCAACCGAAATATTGGAAAAATAAATCTTTTATTAAATCTAATATATGCCTTTTATTATCTTATTTTGGAAAAATTAAGATCAATAGGTCTGACAGATAATAAGGCAGAAGAAACTATGAAGAATCAAAACTTAACCGTAGAATTGTGTGCCATAATTGACTTAGCTAAAACATATAGGCAATTTCCAATTCCAGCACGAAAATTCTACAGGTCATCAATTCAACCTACAAGATGTCACATGTCACTTCCATAGCATATTCTCCAAATACAATAGACTCATTCTAGAATCTTTAATCTCCAAAGACAATAATAGCATAAACAGAAGAATTGATCTACCCCAACAGTTCCAGCATATTCAACGCAGATGATGCCAACCCCCAACGAAACAGTACCCTCTACAACTGCCACTATTTTTATTTTTTAATTTTTAAATGTATTTCTCTGAATCTCTATTGTATCTGTAGCACGCATTTGCGGAGCCAGTGGCCTGATGAAGCGCGACCGCGCGAAAGCTTGCCTCCCATACCTTAATAAAGAAACTCTGCAAATATTTTAAATTTATTTAACTCAATCATAATAAGATTATATATAGGTTTAATGATAAGGCACACAATTTGGATTATAGATTACAAACATAACAAGACCAAATCCAAATAAATAGTGTGTGACATTTCAATAACAGCGTTGTTACCATCATACAACAGACAAAAGTACTGAATGTAGATTGTCCCAAGTTGGACCTGATAGTTTTGAAGATCATGTGTTGGTTGGAAGTTTGTTTGGGAAAATACATGGCTACATCAACCTGTTTTTTATTTAGTTCTCGATGTTTCAGTGATTCGCTGTCACTCAGGGGAATGATTATTCGCTTATCGCTTTACACGTGGTACAGGCCATGATAATCATGGTGGGTAGAGGTAAGTGATTGCTTTTACTATAAGTGCACCACATATCTACACATGTGAAAGCAGTTCGACTTTGCACTTACAAATGTGTCAGAGCCCCGTTTGGTTACTTGCACTCGTTGGTGGGGTTGGACTTTTGCAAGAATCGGGAGTCATTGGAGCTTTTTTTTTTTTAATCAGAAAAAAGTGCCCAATGCGGGAATTGAACCCGGGTCGTAGGGGTCGAAAACCAACACGTGGTTTAGACTATCCTTCCACCGACCCCCACTTTGGAATTCTAAAATACATATAAAGCGTCACGTATCTGCATATATCAATAAATAAATAAGAGCTTAAAAATAAAAGAGATTTTTTGCAAATTAAAAGTACTGAAAGTACTTTATTCAGTACAAAGATAGTAGCAATGCTGTTAATGAAACATCACACACTATTTATTTGGATTTTTGGTTCTGTTATGTTTATATAGGTTTAATGAGAGAAAACATATAAACTGGATCCACATACCTGATCCTGGGTGAGTTTAAGTTCAGAGAGGATTGTAGCGAGGGTGAATTCCTTGATGGGCATCTTCCTGCAGTCAATGTGAGGTTGTTGTTGTGACAGACAGACAGATTGACAGCTACCTGGCCTCGCTGAATGTCATGTGGCGCAGCAGGACATTGCTGCCAAAGGTGAGGCCATCCATGTCCTCTGTCGCTGTACCGTACACCTTGCCTGCCTTGACCAGTGCAGCACACTGGGCTTCAGCCTCGCAGGGAGCCTGTGGCCATACTTATAACTGTAGCAATCACATTGGAGAGAGGGAGTGCTATAATACACATGGACATACAATTACACCTGAGTACCCATATAACATACAGTAAAACCCCGCTATAACGAACCCTGGATATAACGAACCTTCCCTTATAACGAACCCACGCCGATTCCCAATTCCATTCCATTGAAAATACCATCGTTATAACGAACTTTGCGATTTTTAGAATAACGAACTACCCCTATAACGAACCTATTTCGGGTCCCAAAATGATAAAATCTATTAAAAATACTATGCTTATAACGAACTTAGAATTGTAATTTAAAAAAAAAATTAAAAAACAAAATTTTGAGCATGTTTAAAGCTCGCAGATCGCGATTTCAAAACAATAAATTTAGCGGCATTGTTTGTTTGATTTTTGCACTTTATTTTTGCTGTATGTTGTATAAATTTTTACACATTATACTTTTTATTAATTAGAATATCTTTGCATCCATTAAATTTGAAATATAAAAAATGCAAATGGCTTCCAAAATGAAGAAAACAAAGGCATTTTAAAAACAAAAGCATTATTTCTTTAAAAAAAAAAAAAGGCCATTTTCAGAACTTTTCAAAGTGAAACAACATAGGCAAAATGTTAAGAACATATTAAAATAAGAGAATATAACTTTTCTATTATAAAAGATAAAATATAAAGTTATTAAAAATTGTTACAAAGAGGAATCAACTTCAACTTTTGCCGCGATCGCGATCGTACGTTTTAGGGCTAAAAAAAAAAAAAGTCCAAATAAACGGTCCCGTGATGAAACAAAAATTATTTTTATGCCATTAACTATGGTGATTTTAAAGTCAGCAATGTTTTGCATGGCAGGTTAAAAAAAAAAAACGAAATCTAGACCTAGAAGAATATGGGGAAACATGAAATGGAAGAAAAAACACTAACTTTATTTGAATGGTGCAATGCTTGGAAGAATGCTTTGAAACAACAAGGTATTAGAGCCATTTTTTCAAGTAGAAATTGTATTATATAATGTGATAATGATGTTTTAAAATCATTTCATATCTTTGAATATATATTTAATAAAACTTTGCCTAGGATTTGTCTTGATTTTTAACTTAGGCATAGAGGTACATGTATGTTAATCATAAGAAGAACCTATTATCTAATGATTTCTATTATTATTCAGTATTAATATAAGGAAATTAGTCAATTAAGGGAATTAAAATAAAGTGACCACTATTAAGAGGCAGTCTCTACTTGTGTGTATGGCTGTTTTTTAATTATACAGTCTAAAATTTTTGAAAAGTAAAAAAAAATAGCCAAACCGTGGCTATAGTGAACCGTGGCTATAGTGAACCAAAAGCTCTGTCCCATTGGGGTTCACTATAGAGGGGTTTTACTGTATATACAGTTAAACCTGTCTATAGCACCCCCTCTAAATAATGCCTTCCTCTCTATAGCGCCCAATTTTAAATACATGGTACGATGCGATTTACATTAAAAGTGACCTGTCTATAGCACCCCCCTCTCTATAGGACCCTATTTTGGCGAGTCCCAGGAGGGGGCGCTATAGACAGTTGTAACTGTATATTACTGTCCTCAAAGCTATTGTGACCATAGTTTGCTTTAATACAGTAGAACCTCCCTTTAGAAACACTTCTCCACAAAGGACAGTTTTCATTTGCAAAATTAACATTTTTACTATTTAGCTACTCTCTGGTAAGAGGACACTTCGGCTCTACAATTAGGTGTCCTTTACAGGGAGGTTCTACTGTACCTCAATAAAGACTGTGTGCCGGATATATAAGCAGAATAATTAAAAACAACAACAACAACAACATCAGAGAGGTATGGTAGATTAAACTGGTGAAACCACAGAAGGGGTTCACCACTGATGAACCAAGCCCTCCCAATTTTTTTAATTACAGTAAGGACAGTAGGAAGTTATCCTTCTTGAAATATTAAAAAAAAATTCTCTGAATATTTTCATTTTTTATACGATGATATCTGTCTTAGGAGTTTCCATTTGGTCTAAGCAAAATACATTCATAAGATAGGGGTTGAAAAAATTTATTACAATAAACCTAAAACTATTCTTTCAACAAAGCAAATTCAACAAGGCTCTTAATGTAGGATATTCCACATATTTAGCTATTAGGGGACTTGAAAAGTTTATAACAGACACATTGATAGGGTCAGATGCATAAGAAAACTAAATCAATGGAAAATGGTTTCCACTAAATATACACTCCTAAGACAGGAAAACTCTCAAGACATGTAATGCACAAGATATATAGATGACACTATGTTGTAACACTATATAAGTAAGAGTAGGTTTGGTAGCAGCCTGGTATAGAGTGTGCGCTGAAGATGTCAAGTATTTGGTAGTGAAGAGTACCTCGATGTAGGGGACTCCCATGTACTTGAGCAGCTTCTTGCAGTCGTTGTTGTGCTGGGGGGTGACTTTCACCAGCCTGCGACTGAACTTGTTTACATCCTCCGCCACTCCTGCACACCATGTCATTTACATGTTTGCACCCCCTTTTGCCAAGTACATGTGCTACAGACCATGATAATCATGGTGCATAGTTAGCGACTGTCTTTCACTGTAATTAAATGCACCTCATGTTTACACACTGGTGGAAATCACTTACTAGTGTACCATTTACATGTACGAGTTGCTAACATTTATATACAGTGGTACCTCGACATACGAGTTTAATTCGTTCCGCAACCTTGCTCGTATCTTGAATTACTCGTATCTCGAAGCAAAATTCCCATTTAAAATCACAGATTAATATCTTCAACACTACCGAACCGAACTCGTATCTCGAATTTTGCTCGTAACTCAAAGCAAAAAATCACTTGCTCGTCGGCTCGTATCTCGAAAAACTTGTATGTTGGGGCGCTCGTATGTCGAGGTACCACTGTATATTCATTAAAACCTTGCTGAAATAAACCAGGGATATAACAAACCTTTCCTTATAACAAACCAGAAATAATTCCCATTTTTATTTTATAATACAGTGAACTATGGCTATAAGGAACCATGGTTATAGTGAACCACAGGTTTAGTCCCATTGGGATTCATTATAAAGGGGTTTTGCTGTATATGCAGAAATGCATACAGCAAGGTCAGCTGAATGCGAAGGCTTAACATACTAGCAGAATGACTGGGGCAATGCCAGGGTTTTACCCAATTAAATGTTTTATTCAAATACTATTCGTTACACTTATAAATTCGCACCGTGGATGTCATTAATGTGAAACGTCCTGCTCCAAACTTTGTGAGTTTTTAAAATATAAATTTTCACAATGATATTAGAAAATTGTATTATTTAGATTTTTTATATGAATATATTTCAATTTTGATATATACATACGATGATAGCAAGTGATTTCTTGCCCCTACGCCGTCATTACGTCACTCGAGGTCACCGTCGCCCCACATGGTCCATCCTTCCTCAACTTTACTTCTCGAAGTTACCGCAGTGAGGCGCTGGTTGCAAGTGAAATAGGGAAAATTTGTTAATAACTTTAAGGATATTCGAGATAGAAGCCTGAAAATTTGCCTATAAGTTTTTCCAGATTCAACTCTATATACTGGTAAAATTTCAGCTAGATTAGTTATGGACGTGTATAGCCGGCATACATACATACATACATACATACATACACTGACTTTTATATATATAGGGATAGTCCTCAGAATTGTGCCAATAACTGTAGGACTACCCACTTTCAATGGGCAGCAGAGTGAACATTTCCTACCTTTCTCTTCAGCTTCCGCCAGCTGCTTCTGGGCTTCCTCCCTCCTCTCAGCTCGCTTCTCCAGCTACAACACCAGCATACAATGGGATAAACTGGCCCCACCAATGGCCCTCATAACAGTTCTACATAACTGTAGAGACTCTTTAGATAATTATTGCTGAATAGCTGTAAAACTGAAACAAAATCCCATGTAATTTACTGAATATTTGCATAATGTTACCCTTAAAAATGTTGGCAGGGGAGAAAAAAACCAGCACCTGAATGTCTGAACACTATGCCATTATATTAACAGGAGCACACTCCCCCCCTCTATTTGGTACGCTATTTTCAATATCAAATGGATAGATAGGTTTGACAAACAAACAAAAGTTTGGAGATGTTGGATGAGACTATAGCCTATGAAATGAAATTTGAAGGACATGTGAGGATCACCATGAGATTGTCTACTGACCCTACTGGGGGGTTTAATCTTAAAGTAGACCCAGAAAGGATTGATTATAAGGCAATAACTTGCCATCTATATAAGTAATGAAAGCATGAATATTTCTTTTAAAACTAAAAAATAAACTTCTACTGTTCTTACTGCAATGAAAAAAAATATTGGGAGGGCTTGGCTTACCAGTGGTGCACTCTCCCAGCAGCTTTGGCAATTTAATCTACCATACCGCTTTTTAGAGCTCTAATACTGTATTGGATGATTCTTATTTTTTCATGGGGGACAAAGTCTGACTGTCACCTCCATGTGGTGCCCCTGGATAGCCAACCAATGACAACAGCTCCCCATCATGGAGCCTTATGGAATAAAGAGGCCTCACCAGACCACCTCTTGGAATGTATGGGAGCCTCAAGAGAGGACCTGTATTCCAACCCTACCTAGATTGTAAATTTAATCTATTAATTTAGTCTCCATGACCTTGTATAATTATATAATGGAATAATTTTTTTTTTTCATTGCAGTAAGGACATTAGAAGTTTGTTTTATGTGTAAAAGAAACATCTGTACTTTGATGCTTTCGTTTCTTATACAAGGATTGGTTTGATAACCTGATAGAATGGTGACTGTGACATTAGAAAGCCCAAAGATGTAAGAAGAATTGCTCTAAACAGGGTGACTTTCAATGATGAGATACACGAGACTCACCTCTCCCTTCTTCATCTGCGGAGGTTTGCCATCAAAGACGTAGACGGGCTTGAGTCCATTCTCCAACATCCGGATTGTGCGGTAGAACAATCCCACCAGGTGGCTGCACAGGTCCAAACTGTCTCAGGGATTCTGAAGACAGAAAGTTGTCATAGAAAGCATTGTTTCTTTAATAGAGCACAATACTTCTGTTTTTAGAGAGCAAATTCCACAAATAGATTTAAATTTTCATTTCATTTAATCAATGTACAAATGTAAAAATAAAAGAAAAATGAAATCTAACACCAAAACAGAGGCTTTATAAGTTGAGTAAAATGAAAAAAATAGAAAAAATTCTGCTTAACATTCAACAGACCAGAAAAAAAAAAGACACTGAAGTCAATAGATTAGATCTTTAAGACTGAAGAAAGTACCCTAGTATATAAATGTAAAAATGATAACTTGAATTATACTTTCTGAGAAGTACCCTTAAGAGTCATCTTTTGACTAGAGTTGGTTAGTGTGTGGAGATGGCAATAGGTGGAGCTTAGATTTAGCCTTTATTTTGATGGGAGACCTTTATTTTTTATAGGTCAATATTCTCTCAATCTCTTATAAGGTCAAATTTCCAATGACATCATATATTACATCAACACATATTTAGGTTTAGCGACGACGCTCTCTAGATAGTCTCATCCATATATGAGGCTAGGACAATTGAAACAAATTTACTGACAACTCAGTCAATATTTACAAAATGAGGAAGAGATCACAAAAATAATTAGAGAAAATAAAAAGCTAGCGAAAAGCGTGTTCGAACCAGGGACATCAGGTTCTAAAGTTTAAAGCTTTCGCAGCTAGGCTATTTTGCCTTATTATATAGTAATTTAAGAAGAATTAATATGAGGCTAGGTGTTACCTGGTGGTTTCTCCCTCGGCATTGGTGAGGACGTTGGCTTCTTGTCGGACAGCAATCAGGAACTGGTAGATACTCATGGAGGCATCAATGGCCACCTTCCTGCCTACAACACCATGGTTGGTGCCAACCCTTTAATGTATATGTATATACATTGCATGTAGTAAGCAGTTTGACTCTTTCACTCAGAAGGTAACTCCGCCTTTGCCGGTCCCAAGCCCGAATGAAAAAGGAGGAGGGGGAGCAGTAACAAGCTCACTAAAAAACCTGGGCTCAGCTGGCCCAACTGATAGTACCCTGTAAGGGCTCCTAATCCAGGGATACAGGATGAGCAGCATTTGTACTCCATGTTAGGAGCGGCTGCACATGGCATCTGTTCCTCATGTCAGAGGCGGCCATTTCTTTTGGAGCTAAGTCGGCCTGCCACTGAGTAGTGCTCCCAGTCTTAATGACAAAGGCAGACGCATTCTACGTCATCCAATCATAATGGTTGTCAAATCTCCACACATTATTGACTCATCCATTGATGAGCTCTACTTATCCCCAAAAGACACCATCAAGTCTCAAGCTTTACAAGCTTGATACCCTAATATGATTGAGTGGAGATAAGAAAGAAGAAGACTCAGAAGGTCCCAGTTTGGTGATTAACTCAGAGCTAGAGTTGGACTTTGGAGAGAATCAGAATGTGTTGATTTTACTTATATAGTGTCTGCGTTTGAAGGTGTATTCTCTTGGTGATGGTAATTAAGGAAATTATAGAAAAATACTTCTATATGTATATGTTCTAATTGTAGAAATTTAACACATATTTAAGCTCCGAGATCACAGCGCTTCTGTGTAAATCTATTACTATCCTCAATTATATTTGAGTCATACTAACATTCTTTCACTTAAAGCAATGTAGAAATGTCAAATAAATCTTGTGAAAGTAACACTCCTAACATAGTATAGTGATCTAGATCAGAGTTATTAATCCATTTATACATGGTCTTTGAGAATAAAACCAACATTCAAGAGACCACTGGCTACAACCCAACAGTAACTTTGGCACAAAAACACAAACATCTCTACTCTGAGATATTTCATTTGAACAAACACAGGATTTATATTACGATGCACTAGAGCGCCATCTGTTATAAAAATTAGAAACTATTTTAAACACGTAAGATTCTTTTTGAAATTAAACATGATGAACCAGGCCCACCCATTAATTTTTCCATTGCAGTAAAGGCAGTAGAAATTGTTTAATTTCAAAAAGAATCTTACGCGTCTAAAATAGTTTGTAATTTTCAAAACACAGGATTAAATACAATAAATGAGAAACTCACCAGATGAAAACTAAATAGACAATTAGAATAAAGTTCCATTGAGGAAATTTTGTGTTTGTCGGCAAGTGTGACCTTGTAGTGTACAAGATATCAATACCTGGCTGTGAATCTATCTCCTATTGTTATCAACTTATCACAATGGATGATAGTCAAGTTACGTCACCTAGCTTTTGTTTTCTCTCTACGCAGAATATTTATAAATAAATGTATGGGAAGTGTTCACTATTGTATACTACCTAATTGCATATAAGTGTAAGAAATTCAATTAGTTTTAAACCAAAATATCTAATTTATTATTAGAAATAGGTACTGATTACAAAATAAGATAATAGCTATCGCACCTCCATAGCCTAATGGCCAAAGCATTGATCTCATAAACCAGAGATTATGGGTTCGAGTCCGGGCATAGATAGATTTTTTTTTTCATTTCAATAGATAAGATAATCACATGGGAGAAATAATCAGTGAGTGAATAAAATAAACTTTACATATTTATCTATGAAAATTTATAAAGATTATTCAATAAATGTTCTGATCATATAATGTTGTAATACTCTGTGATTGAATTTTGTTCCTTTAGTGAAAAATAGAAAGTGTCAAATATATTTGTTATTCCTCTGTATTCAAGAATAATTAAACATTTTGTTTCTTTTGTTTCTTCATAATTTCATAATGTTTTACTGAAAATATAATCTGTGTGGTAAGACAATATAAAAATAGATAAATACACTCATGGACAAAATTTAAGGAAGTTGTACCTTCTAGCATGTATATCAGGATTCAAGACTGTATAAGATATTTAATACACAGTGATTTGTATTGAAGACACACAAGATAACCAAGTGTGAAGTTAAGTCTGTCTCCTTAAAAAAAAAATAGACATCAAAATATGAAACTTTCTTATGTTTTGTCCATGAGTGTATTTGACAAACTAATATATGTGATAAATTGAAATATTTTGAATATATTTATATATTTTTTAGAAAGCTAAAAGGAACTGTTATTATAGTATTATTAAAAGGGTATTAATTTATGTGCGGATTTACATAAGAAAAGGTTATTGCTTCTTCTTGTATAGTATATATTTTTAAGATGGAGAAATATAAGTTTACCAAAGTAGGCTTTAATCTCGCTTTCCTTTATAGCAGCAGGAGCTAAATCTGCAATTAATTTTGACAATCCTTGAATTCCCATCTTTCAAAGAAAGTATTACGTGTATAAAAATATATGAGAATAGTAAAAAAAAAAAAAAAAGAAGGTAATGTCTGTTTATTTCCCGCTATTATTGGTTGTACACAAAGACTTTCTGAAACCAGAGCTCAAGAAATAGATTTAAAAAAAAAAAAAGAATTAATAAGGTAAATAATCTAAAGAAATAATTATAATTAAATTTATAATTTAATTAAAGAAATTAAGATTTAGTAGTGTGAATTTGTATATTATATTCTAAAACTTTAAGTATTTAGATATATATATTTGAATTTTTCCAATAGTTTCCTTCTCTATTATTATCAAAATATTGATAAAAAATTAATCTGATAAAATATATTTTAAACATTCTTCCATACAGAAGTGATCCCCTTGAATTTCGATGACTGGGACTAGCTCTTTCTGGTCAACATCTCCCGCGACCAGACTGCGACAGTTATTCATCGCCTTCTAAAGGCTGTTTGTCATCAAAGTCATCTGCCAGACGTCGTTCCCGAGTGTAAGACCTAAGGCATTTCAAGACAGTTTTCCTCCTGGAACATTACACGAGTGTCGAATGTCTGATGAAGAGACTTAGTTTGTCAGCCAGCGCTTATCTGAACAACGCCTATCTAGTACTGGTATATTCCCTGGAATCTCCTGATGAACTTTTCTCTTGGAATCTCCTGGACATCCAAGTTGCGACTGTCCTAGTCTGCGCGATCACTGCGGGAAACATCATCGCCCTCCAATCCTTCCACCTGATGAGGCTAGTGGAGCGAGTCATCGCAAGGTGGTGTCCCATGGGTCATGCCTGTGAGGCCAGCAGCCTGGTTCTGGGATCTATCTTGCGCTACCTCCACAGCTATGAATCACCTGGAACCATAATCAAATGGCTTCAGGTGCAGCTGTTGTGTTTCGTGTGAAGAACGCAATGAGGCCCGTGGCTTTCCCAGAGGCATCCTGGTGCGTCCAGTTTCCAAATGTGGTGTTGTCTGCTTGCCATCGCGGGCTAGCTTCTGCTCGCCTGCCTTAAGGGGATCCAGTTTTCCCTCCGCGGCAGTTACACTTGGCTTGTCTGAAGCCGGGATATATATCTGGCTCTCGCATTTAATGCACTAGCCACTGGGAGGTCACCTCTAACCAGGTTATGCACTCCGAAACCCTGGGGCCCCTGCTTTTTCGATGCGACAACAGGTTCTTGAGGCTGCCAGACCTGCTGGCTCATGAGCGCTGTCTGCTGTCTGACATTTCTCCAATGGTGCCCCCCCCCCCCTTCTTAGCGCGCTTAAGGCGTGCTGCGCTCCTGAACGAGAGACACCTGGAGGTTTCTGCAAGCGTATGCTGTTGGAAAACGCTAGCTCCAACTATTATTAGGAGCACGATTCGAAGATAATTGACCTGCGGAGATCAGCGAGGCCATTACCCACTTCACCAACCACAAGGCGCGTCGGGCTTTGGACACTCGGCACGACTGCAGATGCATCCTGTTGGAGGGCTGAGTGTGTGGTGGACGTTGACCCTGATTGTGCCTGCTCCATCCCCTATGCCTATCTGCGTCGCAACTGCTTCTCGAAACACAATTGCAGACATCGCCCTATGGTTGAGCCTCAACGCACCAGTTCATCTTGACAACCCTGCTTCAAAGTGTTACAGGCCGCTGGCCTACAGATATTAAAGTTGACCAGCCGTGCAACCCTGCTTATAGAGATATTTGCCTTTTCGAGGTGCACCTGTATCTCTGCAGGCCTGGCTCTACGTCGTCGAGTCCATACCAAGGCTATAAAGACTACAAATGTGGCGAAGGCTATCATCTACAAGCACTATCTTTGGATTGAGGCGGAGTCTTTCCCGCGATGGACGACGCCAATTAGAGAGAGAGAGAGAGAAGAGGGAAAGAATTTATATACATAATTATATATTAAAAACAAAATTGGCATTTCCTGACCGCTCACATGAGCATTTTAGGTGGCAGAGCGCCATCTAGTGGAACAAAATCAACTAAACGTTGATTTAGCTTGTTCCAAAGATATTTGGCTTAGTTGGTTTTTGTTCCACTAGATGGCGCTCTACCATCTAAAATGCTCATGTAAGTGGCCAGGAAATGCCAATTTTGATTTTAATATCAACACCTGACCATCTTCTATTTTTTTAAACATAAATAGTAATAATTCATGTGCATACATGACCTAATATAATATCATTTATTTATTTTTATTTAGCCCTATATATAATTCGAGCCATCTACCATATTTTAAAGGCCCTCCAAATACATTATCATATTTTGATGAAAGAAATGCAAGGATAAACTTGAACTTTGCCTACAAAAGTTGAGGATATATGATTCATATTTGAATATCAAAGAGTGTTCATTTTTTCAAAAGAAAAAAAAAACTTCATCACATTATAGGATTCAAAAAGTTTTTAAAAACCAAAATTAATAAATAAAGACTATCATTGACATGCCAAGACTATCAAATATAGAAGAACTTAGGAGATTTCTAGGAATGACAAATTACTATTATCAATTTACGCCAAATAATTTATTAATGACCATTCCCTCAGATAATACTCGGGAAAATGCAAAGTTCATCTGGACAGCAAACATGTGGATTTTATAAGCGGATTTTATGAGTAATCTACATTTGATCCTAATTTACTGGTTTAACAATTATTTGTGTTGAAAAATATATGTGGTGCCAACCCAGTTAGAATTGAAGGTCTTCTAGCACATCTTTAAGAAGAAAATGAAAGACCAATTGCTATAGCTTCCAGATAACTAACATCTGCAGAGCAAAATTATTCTTAGATTGATTGTGAAGCTCTAGCTATTATCTCTTTGGAAGACACTTTACACTGAAAACTGATAATAGTGCCCTCACAAAAATTTGTCATCCAAATTTAAAATTTCTTCTAATGACTTCAAAAATATTGCTATGATATTGTGGCGAAGAAATATTTAGATTTTTTTTTTCACCTAGAACAGGTTTCTCAACTTCGCAGGTCTTCACGGCAATGCAAGCCTCCAGCCTACTTGAGCGACTATGTTGTATATTAAATGTCACAGCCCTTAATTCTATAATATCCCATTAAGCGCGGCAGAACTGTTGCATTAAAATGTTGGGTTCCCGGTTTGGATAGTTGAAAAGGGAGGATACACGATGTGACTTATTAAAGTTTCCTTACATAAGTATATATATATATAGCAATTTAGGCCAACAACCCCATGTATATAACCCGCAGCAAGACCTTAATGTTGTATAATAGCAGCACAACTGTCAATGATGCACTATCGGCATATGTCTTTACATCATCACATGTAATGCAATTTGTGCAAACAGGATAAATAAAATAAAAAAAAAAGGGGGAAAAACTCTGTAATTGATTAAGAGTTGAGCTAAAGCAAGGATCGAGCATATAATATTGTCAGAACAATGGTCTAAAGATGGAAACAGCCGCGACACTAGTATACAATTTCATCAGACAACCCATGAAATCGTTATTAAATTGGGCAATCTATAAAACACTGAAACACAGACACTCGCGACAATGTATGTGGCCGGTAATTTATGGGAGACTTGATTTTTAGTAACATTCCCTTCAAATAGGTAAGAAACATACAACATTTCATTTAAACAGTGGGAGTAGCACCATAAGGCAAATTATGTATGAAATAGGTATGAGAGGAAACAAGAAAATTTCTCTAGATATTTATTTAAATATCTTAAAATTTGGGAACATGTCTATACTGACGAGATATGCTATTTACATAGTAAAATTTAGATAGAGGTGACCTGAAGTTACTTTATAGCCCTTTAGGGCCCATGCGAAATCTAGGTTGGTTACTACACAAAAAGGGGGGGGCGCTAAGTCATAATGACAAATGGCTTACCTTTTCTCGAAAGTGCCGGCAAAGGTCTGGTTTCCCGTCTGAAGACTGTCCTCTCACTGAGCGACTCCGATTCCATCTGCCTTTTGGCAAAGAAACCTTCTTTTATTCATGTCTCTCTCCGTTTTCATTTGCTGCCGCGCCAAAGGTTTCTATTGGCTGGCATTTTCATTCGCCGAAAGAAACACCAATCAAAATGGCCAACGGCTCCAGTATACCATTTCATAGACGCCCCAGCCCTCTCCCATCAAAATAGAACATATAGTATTACCAAAACAAAAAAATCTAAAGAGAGAAACAGCCACGGCACTAGTGTAAGATTTCAGACTCCAGGCCCCCCCCCCCCTCCACATGGATTGAAATACTATCCTCCCTTTTTCTCGGGACGGTATATATATATCGCCCCCCCTCCGTCTTAGCTAAAAATCGACACAGGCCCCTTTTCACTTGAACTGTAATATAACGCTTTCCTTTCTCGGGAAGGATATTTTATAAGGTTCAGTCTTTTAGAAATCTTCCTTCTCCATTTTTTTTTTTCTGATCACCTCTACCTAAATTTTTGATGAGGGGAATATATGTACATATGAAACAACAGTTTCCAGCTCGGATGTCTCTGGATGTCTTCTTCTTTACCAGGCATCAGCTTTCGGCATGGAAGTCTGGTGTCATCAATTGTCTAGGTTTCTGGGCAAAAAGATGGTCTGTAAGTCTATGTGGGAGGGAAGCCATGTATCCATTTGATTTGATTATACATACGCCTTCTGTTGGGGTATGGTTACAAAAAACGTTGCCCCAACAAAAATATATTTGAACACTTTATTTATCATCTCTCTAGTTAGAAATCATGATATTTATCAGCTTCAATTAATGTTTATATTCAACTGGCGACTTTAGTGCAATTCTGGTTACTTCAAAAGAAAGAGAGAGATTCAATTACTAATCACAATGTATTTAAAATTAACTACTCATTAATATTTCTATCAAGTCACAACAATCAACATGGCCCTAAGGGTGATGGTCTCTCCATGGCGGGTTTTGGTAGAAATTTCAGGAGACAGCTTGGAGTGGAAGCAATTCTCTTCAGGGATCTGGTGAGTAGTTTTGGGAATATAGTACAATCCATGACGCTAGAACAGCCTTACTCGTTAGGTTTGAGGCAAGGTGGAGTATGAATATGGTTGGACACAAGTAGCAGTGGCAATTTTTGCTGCTCTATCTGCTAGTTCATTGCATTAACTCTATTGTATCTGCATACTCACACACACACAGCACAGCCAATCAGTTCTAATTTATTGGTATTGTTTTGATGGCTACAGTTTATGATCATGATCTGCACAGCTTAGCCAAGCTAAATATGCAAATATATTACATTCTTCTTCTACTCTCTTGTTTTCCTCCTCAAAAATCTCAAATCTCCACTATTTTTAAGTGTTGCTGAATACTATCTCTTCCTACTCCGAATTTTTCAAAAATATGCTTTATTAAAGAATAACCATAATTGTTTTGATTGCTTAAAATATTGTTGTAATCATCTTGGGAAAGGTCAAGGGTTCGTGGTGGAGCTGGCATTATGCCTGAAGATGGCGACACAGTTAGCCACCATGTGTCCATCGCATTCCCATAAGTAAGTGACGTTTAGGTAGAGTCCATGCAGGATTCTGTCTCATATTTATTGCGGAGAAGTTAGCAATAGAATTTAATGGCTTGCCCATAAGGAAAGGACGCTTGAGTCCATCTCAGACTCTGGTAGGGTGCTTTCAAGATTAAAGGCTTCAGGCTCCATCTACGCCACACAGAAATCAGAACTTTAAGTTTTGAGGGAGAAGGTGGAATATGATTAATTTAGATGGTGTTTTAGGTGATTTGAAAACTTTCAAACAAGGTATGTTCATTAAGTTCAGGACTCGCTTATTAAAAAAAAACTGAACTAGTCTAAATAAAATTGACCTTTTAAATAAAATATTATTAATTAAAAATATTAGCCATGTGCTATTTGAGAAATGTCTATTTAAAATAAAAGTTCAGCCGCTTGGGGTATGTTTGAAATTTTGTTTCAAATTGGGTAAATCGGCTTCTGAGCGATTCAAAAGCGTTTGGAGATTAAAATAACAAGGATTTTGAATGGTTTAGAAAATTTAAAGAAGGTGTGATGTCAATTATTTGATGAGCCAAGCTGCAGGAAACCACAGACTGTACCCACCGCTGAAATTTAAAAAAAAAATAAAGGTTTTGATCATGAAAAAGTGTCAGATAACAATCAGAGAGCTCTCTGAATCGACCAACATATCATTTGGACTTTGCCAGAAAATCATTCACGAAGATCTGGGTCTGAAAAGAACTGCAAGCAAGTTTGTGCCTTGTATGTGAACCTCAGAGCAAAAGGAGACATGTTTGGGGGTCAATCAAAACATGCTCAATATGATCGAAAATGATAGGAATTTGAATGATAAAGTCATAAAGGAAACGAGATATGGGTGTTTGGGTACAACCCGAAACCAAACGCCAGCCTAGTCAGTGGATAGCACAGAATGAACCAAAACCGAAAAAGATAGAATGTGAAAATCGAAAACAAAGTTCTTTCTTGTAACATTCTTCGACAACAAAGGACTTGAGTAGTGTTAATTTATGCCAGAGCCATAATAAATAAACACATTTATTGATCAGAAAAAAAATACAGAAGTCCCTTTAAAATTGGTTCTTCCACCATGACAATGCACGCCCGCACACAATCCAACCAGTACTCGCATTTTTGGCCAAAAACAACTCCCTTATTCTCCAAATTTAGTTCCTAATGACTTTTCCTTTATCCTAAATTGAAAATAATCATGAAAGGGAAGAGGTTTGAATTGGAAGAAGAAGAGATAAAAAGAAAATCGCTGGATGTCTTGACTAAGACGATTTTGCACCATGTTTCGCCAATTGGGAGAAAATATGTAGGCGATGCATTGATTCAGGAGGATCATACTTTGAAAATTATTAACAAATATTTATAATATTACTTGGTACAATAAAGTTATACTACCAGTAGGAAACTTGATTATCATATTTTGTTTATTGTCATGATATGTCCTTAAAAAGGAGCCTTTTCAGCTTTAAATAACTAGCACAAAGCAAGAGACTAGTTAGATCTAAACATCCTTCTCCATTTTATGGTTGGGCAACTAAGTCGATAATCTACATACAGAATACTCTTGTAATCTTTGAAGGCCTATAGGTCTGTGTGCCAATTTACAGTACATAGTGCCTAATAGAAACACGATATGGAATGAGTGCCCATTTGAGAGGCCCAAAGTGGTCACTGCGTGACCTAACGAGCTTATCGTTTGCGTTTGGCCTTCGTAAGCGTTCTCGAGATTGTCAGATTCAAAGATATACTAGAATAAATCTATTCTATATTAATATTCGTTAAAAGATTGAAATAATATATTTTCATATATATAATATATATATGATTTATAAATAAAAATTTATAAATATCTAATAGACTAAAAATATCTAAATTAATATTTCTGAAAAAATATATATTTTGAAAATTTACTTGAGCGTTTAACAGAAAAGGAAGTTAAGCTCAAATTATTTGTTTACAAATATTATTTGGCGCGTATTAACAATTTGTTTCGGTATACTTGATATTTATATATGATCAAGTATAAAATTTTAAAAATATCGTAAAATATATATTCAAAATGGATATAGAAAATATAATTACTAAACCATCTTATGTCGAAACTTTAAAAAATGTACTAATTCTTCACCTACCATAAAATTTAAATGTAAAATTAACTACACTCAGACAGAACTTAACGAAGTTGTACCTTTTAGCATGTATATCGGGATTCAGACAATAACTCAGGATGATATTTGATACACAGTGACCTTTATTGAAGACACGAGATAACCAAGTGTGATCAAAATTGCCTCAAAAAAAAATGACGACCAGCGACATCAAAGACTTTTCACATCCTTAAGTTTTGCCTATGAGTGTACACCTTTCATTCTAATAAAAATTGATATCATTGAAGTATATATCTGAAATAAATTTAGATCATTTCATTATTCCTTTAGGTGACATTTCTATAACAGCATTGCTACTGAAACATCGTATAGAGTTTATTTGGATATGGTCTTGTTTTCTTGTGTGCTTCAAAATATTATTATCTATATTTATTTGAATTTTTTATATATATATTTTAAAATTAATATGTCACACATAATTCCTTTGTTGCTCAGCACTAACAATTGCTCCATTGTTGGAATAGTTGCTCCTTTGTTGCTTGGCACTAACAATTTCTCCATTGTTTGAATAGTTGTTCCTTGCTGCTCAGCACTAACAATTGCTCCATTGTTGGAATAGTTGTTCCTTTGTTGCTCAGCACTAACAATTTCTCCATTGTTGGAATAATTTTTCCTTGCTGCTCAGCACTAACAATTGCTCCATTGTTGGAATAGTTGTTCCTTGCTGCTCAGCACTAACAATTGCTCCATTGTTGGAATATTTGTTCCTTGCTGCTCAGCACTAACAATTGCTCCATTGTTGGAATATTTGTTCCTTTGTTGCTTGGCACTAACAATTGCTCCATTGTTGGAATATTTGTTCCTTTGTTGCTTGGCACTAACAATTGCTCCATTGTTGGAATAGTTTTTCCATGCTGCTCAGCACTAACAATTGCTCCATTGTTGGAATAGTAGCTCCTTTGTTGCTTGGCACTAACAATCGCTCCATTGTTGGAATAGTAGCTCCTTTGTTGCTTGGCACTAACAATTGCTCTATTGTTGGAATAGTAGCTCCTTTGTTGCTTGGCACTAACAATTTATCCATTAATGTTATGATGTACTAGAGCGCCATCTGTTATCAAATTATAAAACTCTTTTAGTGGTGTATTATTCTTTTTAAAATAAAACAATTTCTACTGTCCTTACAGCGATGAAAAAATTTTTCATCGCAGTAAGGACAGTAGAAATTGTTTTATTTTAAAAAGAATAATACGCCACTAAAATAGTTTTATAATTTATCCATTGTTTGAATAGTTGTTCCTTGCTGCTCAGCACTAACAATTGCTCCATTGTTGGAATAGTTGTTCCTTTGTTGCTCAGCACTAACAATTTCTCCATTGTTGGAATAATTTTTCCTTGCTGCTCAGCACTAACAATTGCTCCATTGTTGGAATATTTGTTCCTTTGTTGCTTGGCACTAACAATTGCTCCATTGTTGGAATATTTGTTCCTTTGTTGCTTGGCACTAACAATTGCTCCATTGTTGGAATAGTTTTTTCATGCTGCTCAGCACTAACAATTGCTCTATTGTTGGAATAGTAGCTCCTTTGTTGCTTGGCACTAACAATCGCTCCATTGTTGGAATAGTAGCTCCTTTGTTACTTGGCACTAACAATTGCTCCATTGTTGGAATAGTAGCTCCTTTGTTGCTTGGCACTAACAATTGCTCCATTGTTGGAATAGTAGCTCCTTTGTTGCTTGGCACTAACAATTGCTCCATTGTTGGAATAGTTGTTCCTTTGCTGCTCAGCACTAACAATTGCTCCATTGTTGGAATAGTTGTTCCTTTGTTGCTCAGCACTAACAATTGCTCCATTGTTGGAATAGTTGTTCCTTTGTTGCTCAGCACTAACAATTACTCCATTGTTGGAATAGTTGTTCCTTGCTGCTCAGAACTAACAATTGCTCCATTGTTGGAATAGTTGTTCCTTTGTTGCTCAGCACTAACAATTGCTCCATTGTTGGAATAGTAGCTCCTTTGCTGCTCAGCACTAATAGTTATGGGTCCAACATTTGGGAAAATTGCAAGCATGACACTCTTCTATAGATTGTAGAGCTATAGCTTGTTATATACCTCTATAGCCTGTGGAAGAAAGTATTGCTCTGAAGTTGGCAGTTTCTCCAACAATGAAGATATCCTGCATACAATGGCTGATTGTTCCCTGCTATTTCTCCTTAAGTCAACTACAGTCGAACTTCCACGAGAGGACACTCCTGCTAGAGGACACCTCTCTACAAAAGACAGTTTTCATTTGGAAATACCATTTTTACTATTTTGACACTCTCCGGTAAGAGGACACTTCTCCCTAAAGGACACTTTGGCTCTACAATTAGGTGTCCTTTACAGAGAAGTTCTACTATACCAAAGTTTGTCTCTAACCACAAATTTTCTTTCACCTCTAAATGTATCTTTGAAGACTGTGCCCCTCAATTTAAAAAGAATTGTTGCTGCCCCCAGGCAAGCTGACTACAGTTGAGGATATCTTGAACCACCAAGAAAAAGATCTGGAGAAGATCACCAGCCTCTCTGCCTCAGAAATTAAAGAAATCCTCCACGATGTCACATCATCCAAGTCAACCTTCCTCCCTTCCTTCACTAGAGGTAAAATCCACTTTCTCAACATATGTGTGTGTGTGCAAATATTTATTTTTCTCTTCAGCAAGTATAGGAATACCTCCTGACAACACAACCTCTTTCTAAAAGACATCACCTCTAGTTGCATTGTCTTTAAGAGAGAGATGTCCTCTTATCAGATAGCAACTAAATAGTACAAATTGTACAAGAAAATAACACCTAATCCAATATTGGATTAGGTCTTATTTTCTTGTATTATAATCTATAATCCAAATTGTGCTTTATCAGTACAAATTGTCATTTTGAGGATGAAAACTTTTTTTTTTTGTAAAGAGATATCCTCTAATGGAGGTTGTTTTACTTTTTATTTATTTATTTGCTATATTTATTTTGCTCTTCAATGAGTATAGGAATACCACTTGACAACACAACCTCTTTCTAAAAGACAACACCTCTAGTTGCAGAGTGTCCTTAAGAGAGATGTCCTCTTACCAGATAGCAACTAAATAGTAAAAATTGTAATTTTGAAGAACAAAACTTTTTTTTTTTTTGTAAAGAAATGTCCTCTTATGGAGGTTGTTTTACTGTATTTGAAACTATTAATTTAAACTTTTTTCTAGTACAAAATAATCACTCTAATGGCCCGATTCTTACAAAAGTCCAACTTCACCAGTGGATGCAAGTAACCAAATGGGCCTCTGACACACTTGTCAGTGCAAAAGTAACTACATGTCTACACAGGTGAAAAGCAGTTTGATTTTTGCACTTACAAGTGTGCAAGAGCCCCGTTTGGTTATCTACACTTGTTGGTAGGATTGGAATTTTGCAAGAATCGTAGGCCATTGGAGCATTATTTTTTTGTAATTGGAAAAAAGTGCCCAATGCAGGATTTGATTCCTGGTCATAGCAGTCAAAAACCAAGAATATGGATCACCCTTCCACCCTGATGATAAATGATGATATCACAGAGTAATCACTAAATTCAGCTTCCTTCTCACAAGATGTCCCACAATTCTTACAGAACTCGAAACTCTTGAAGTTGTTTCGTTTTGTGTATTTTCCTAGAATTTCTTCAGATACTTTATTGTGAGTTTTGAACTGTGCCTACAACACGAGGTTGGTTCACACCATCCCCTGACACTACAATGTGTTGTGGAGGTCGGTGGAAGGATGGTCTAAACTGTTGGTTTTCGACCACTACGACCCGGGATCAAATCCCGCATTGGGCACTTTTTCTGATTTAAAAAAATGCTCCAATGGCCCAGATTCTTGCAAAAGTCCAACCCCACCAGCAAGTGCAAGTAATCAAACGGGGCTCTGGCACATTTGTAAGTGCAAAGTCAAACTGATTTTCACATGTGTAGACATTTTGTGCATTTACAGTAAAAGCAGTTGCTCACTTCTACTCACCATGATTATCATGGCCTGTAACACATGTACTAGGGATAAACAAAAAAAAATCTATAATCCAAATTGTGCTTTATCATTGTTTAATTTGTTTATTTTCCTAGAATGTCTTCAGATACTGTAGTATTGTAAGTGTTGGACCCTGCAACAAGATGTTGGTTAGTTGGTTCAACACCATCCCTGTGACACTACAATGTGTACAGGAGATACACTGGCTGCGGTGTCTCGGCTCCCCACGGGCTGTCCTACACTGGACGTGTTCCTACGTGGAGGTATCCCCTGCCAGGGTCTCACTGAACTATCTGGACAGAGTGCTGCTGGGAAGACCCAGTTTTGTCTGCAGCTGGCTCTAGAGACCTGGTCCCAATGCCAGCTTGGTGAGTATCTCCATACACCACATTACAGGGTACTTCTGCTGATGAGCAGAGCCCCTGAGTTGTCCAGTAGTAGTTTAATAATTACAACACAGCCCTTGTTGATGGATCATTGTAGTGTCAGTGGGAAATGACATCTCCAATGTTTTGATATCATTCAAAGTGTATATCACATTCTATTAAACCAATTTGTTGACACTGCTGTCTCACAATGGAATCTGTTATGCACGACTCCATATAGGTTATATGCCAGTTACGTTAAATCGCTGGTTTTATCCAGCATATACCTGTGGTTACCTACAGAGGTGTAACTTGGACTTTGATCTGGTATTAAATGGCCGCCTCTAACATGAGGAACAGACGCCTTGTGCAGCCGCTCCTAACATGGAGAACAGACGCTGCTGATTATCCTGTAACCCAAGAATAGGAGCCCTTACAGGGTGCTATCAGCCGGGCCAACTGAACCCTGTTTTTTAAACGAGCTTGTTACTGCTCCCCCTCCTCCTTTTACATCCGGAGTTGGGATACGCAGTGGCGGAGTTATGGCAAAGGAAGGAGCAGCTGGACATCTGATGCGGTGTGAACTCCGAGACCTACCTTTCAGTAAGGGACCATATTAACAAACTAAAACTACAACTGATAGGGAACCATAGAGATAGTTTCCATCATTCTTGGTACCAAATAGAAAACCCCAAAAAACACCCTCCAAATAAACAGAAGGAAGTCGACACAGTTGGCCAGATGGAAATCTGGTCACCTGCGCCCTCTAGTCTATAAAGAGGGGGCCAAAAGCTTCCCCATGTGCACTAGGTGCAAAACCGAAGAGGCCACTCCCCAACATATACTAAATTGTATTGGAAAGGACAAAGGATCCCTGTACAGAGAACCAAGAAGAGTTCTTGAACTACTTTATGAGCACGAACTCCAACTCTGTTGATCTTGGTCCCAATGTTGCTTCTTGATAAGGAAGAAACTAATAAAATAAGAGAGTGAAAGATACAGTTACCTTATTCCTGCCATGTCTCTGCGCTGAAATATGTAAATAATACAAGATATAAATAATAGTTAAAAATTAGGATTCTTTTTGTCATATAATATTGTAGAAGGTTTATAAAATACCCGGAAAGCTTGAGAGAATATATAAATACAGCAAGAAACTTATCCTTGGAGGGCCGTATTTTATTAATGAACAATGTTGAGGTATTAACATAATCTACCCCACTTGCCCAAAATATAGCTTGGCACCTGCAGCTCCAGAACACATTTTTGCTTGTATTAGATGCACTAAACAGGACCTTTGGGAGAGGCCGCTGCTTATCATCAAACAGCTCGAGGAGCATGAACTCATGGAATTCGTGTAATCTCTACACAAGGGGATAAGAAACAACAACAACAACATGTTGAGGTATGTCAGAATGCTGTGTGTGAGACAGGAACTGCCTATATCTGTACTGAAGATGTCTTCCCCCACAAGCGACTGTACCAGCTGGTACAGGCCAGAAATGGAGGTTCAGCCATGGACAACATTTTCATCTCCCAGATTGGAGACCTGGTACGCCCAAGCTTCACATGATGTGTCTATTAATATTGCTGTATAACATTTTATTTTAAATTTATTATTCTCCTTTCAATATCTGCAGCTCCACATTTTGACTAGTAATTAGATGCACTAAACAAGACTTTTGGGAGAGGCTGCTGCTTATCATAAAACAGCTCGAGGAGCATGATATTAATATGGTACTCTCATGGTATTTGTGTAATCTTTACACAAGGGGATAAGAAACAACAACACTCCCTTTCAATATACCCTCCTTCATTAATATGATCCATTAGCCATCTGTTGATGTGCATGCTTCTTTTTGAAATAAAATAACTTCCTACTGCCCTTACTGCAATGATAAAATAATGGGAGGACCTGGCTCATCTGTGGTGAACCCTCCCATTATTGTGAGATTTTTTTCTTTTTTTAAAGATTTGCAAGGAAATAAAACCAAATAAATAATAATACCGTAGAATTTCCATGAGAAAACACTCGCGCTAGAGAACACATCTCTACAAAGGGCAGATTTCATTTGCAAAATTACTATTTTTACTATTTAGCAACTCTCTGGAAAGAGGACATCTCTCTCTAAAGGACACTTGGCTCTGCAATTAGGTGTCCTTTACAGGGAGTTTCTACTGTATTTGGATTTTTGGTCTTATTTCCTTGTGTTTATTATCCAAATTGTGCCTTATCATTAAAAAAGAATCATATGTGTCAAGAATAGTTTATATTTCTTATGTCTTCCTTTATTCCCTTTCTAATGCTTCATGCACATTTCACATATTTTGAAATGGTCCTAAAAGTCTTATGTGAACTACACTCATAGACAAAACTTAAGGAAGTGGAAAGTCTTGATGTCACCAGCCGTCTATTTTTTTTTAAGGAGACAGAGGTTGTTCACACTTGGTTACCTCGTGTGTCTTCAATAAAGGTCACTGTAATATCTTTCAGAGTTATTGTGCTGATATGCATGCTAAAAGGTACAACTTCCTTAAGTTTTGTCCATGAGGGTATTTCATAATTCATTCCACTTTCACAGATTCACAGACAAAGTCTAAAATCTTTGTTCCTTTCAATTCATATTTTCTCTTGGGGGACAGATTCTTTCCATGAAGTTTAGGTTATTTTCAAAGGCATAGGGGTGCAGAGAGAGAGAGAGAGAGAGAGAGAGAGTTTTCGTTGATCATGGCACCATGATCCAGGCACACTCAAAAATTAATTTTTGACGTGGACAAGGGACCTAAGAGTGCATCATCTTGTCCATCTTGGAAAGGCTTCCATCACTTTAAAATTTTGCACTTGAAATATCATTTATTTTCCATAGACTTTTGCAATAATCGGGGACAATTGGAACATTTTTTTAATTAGATAAAGTTTACAATGCGGGATTCGATCCCAGGTCGTAGCAGTCGAAAACCAACGGTTTAGACTACACCAATACCCTTTTAACAGATCTTATTAAAAGCTACAAATATTTGTTACAATGTGTTTCTTTTTCATTTTAAAATGCTATCCACGTTGCACACGTATATATCCTCACTGTGTAGCTGCTTGTATATATGCCAAAGGAGGACACCAAATATTGATAAAAGCTGTGTATCTCAATAAATTTACATATATTTTTTTTATATTTTAATCAATTATTCATATTACCATTTTATAGAGTTCACCAATTCTCAGAAAATGTACATAAGTATTTCTATATGATTTGCCAGCGTATATACAGTAGAACCTCCAAGGGACGAATTCACGCTAAAGGACACTCTCTACAATGGACAGTTTTCATTTGTAAAATTACCATTTTTTACTATTTAGCAACTCTCCGGTAAGAAAACCCTCTCCCTAAAGGACACTTTGGCTCTGCAACTAGGTGTTTTTTTTTTTTTTTATTATCCCTAGTACACGTGGTTGAGGCCATGATAATCATGGGTAGAAGTTGGCGACTGCTTTTACTGTAAGTGCACCACATGTCTACACATGTGAAAAGCAGTTCGACTTTGCACTTACAAATGTGCCAGAACCCCGTTTGATTACTTGCACTCGTTGGTGGGGTTGGACTTTTGCAAGAATCGGGGGCCATTAGAGCATTTTTTAATTAGAAAAAAGTGCCCAATGCGGGAATCGAACCCGGGTCGTAGCGGTCGAAAACTAACGGTTTAGACAATCCTTCCACCGACCCCCCCAGGTGTTGTCCTATACAGAGATGTAGTTCTACTGTACTGTTATTGAGCTAGAGCACTGATGCAGCCGGCCCTGCAGCGATGTTTCTCCCAGTCCCTCCCGGCCCTACTGGCCTCTCGTCCTATTGGCCTGGTGGTGGTAGACAGCGTGGCTGCTGTACTGCGCTGCCATTTTGACCTGCACAACTTCCAAGAGAGGGCCAAGTCCTTGCGCAGCCTGGGACTGCAGCTCCACCATCTGGGGGCCTCCCACCGCATTGCTGTACTGGTGGTCAACCAGGTAGGCTGGAAATCCTTTGTTTATTCCTATCTTCTTTACTTAGGATTGTGTGGTCAATGAGGTTTTATTAGTGGAGTGTGTCTTACTTAATATATATTAAAATATATCAAAATACGTTAAAAATAAATATACATCAAAATACATTAAAATACATCAAACAACACTAACAAGATTTAGAACAGCCCATCTCAAGCCATTGAAGATAGAACATAATAACAAAATCTACCCCACTTGCCCAAAATGTAGCTTGGCACCTGCAGCTCCAGAACACATTTTGGCTTGCATTAGATGCACTAAACAGGACCTCTGGGAGAGGCCGCTGTTTTATCATAAAACAACTTGAGGAGCATAAACCAAAGGAATTAGTTTAATCTTTACACAAGGGGATAAGAAACAACAACACAATAAAATACAGTAAAACAACAGTCTAATTCTGTTCTATGCTACTAAAAATAGGTATTCCTGTTGTTTTCTCCTACAGCAACCTCTGTGTTACCTTGCCATCTCTGTCCCTACAGGCTTTATTGTACAGAGGAGTTCCATGAGAGACTAGGGGCTCTCTTAGAAGTTGGTGGTCTCTTATCAGAAACTCTGTCATGTTATGCCAAGTCATGAGGAGTCTTTCAACCAAAACAGTCTTTAATAACTGATCATCTCCAAGAGAGCCCTGGTTTAACTATGTTTTAAAACTATGATCTATCAAGGGAGACTATACTGTATATATATATATATATATAGGCTTTATACATAGGTTGAAACTATTGTGTGTTGAGGGAGGGCTGAAAATCTAAAGGTTGCATTTATAGTGAAAGAGGTTTAATTCTTTGAGCCTTTGGTAATGAGAGGATTGCTTGGTTCTTGACTGTTGTCTGGAGGCATTTATTTAGCATGAAAGTGTTATCTCTTGCAAGATATCCTATTCAGAGTGAAATTCACTGAAAAAACTGTTATTTAACCACTTGGTGTCCCAAGGATATTTCCATTTGTCATTTCTGTGGCATAAATTCTGTTGTCTTGTTAGCATTCGGAATTACATCCCATCGTAAGACAACCAAATATTTACAGCTATTTCTCACTTATTGGGATCAGCTAGAAAACAAGTCTCTCAATTAACCACATTTATTTTAAATACTTGGAATCAAAAGCACACAAATTGGTTTAAACTTTTAGCCAAAGCTTTGCTTTCCAAGCTGTGATCACTTAACAAGTGTAGCTGGAAGGGTCACCCAGTCACTTAGCTTGTTGCTGTTGTTTAATTTCCTGTTGTGTGGATAATAGCTAAATTAAAAAGGAGATAAATCTTAAAGAAGTTTTGGATTTATATTTTATCTTCAACATAATGATGATGCAAAGTTTTTGTGTCTCTATGACAGGAGAGCTGATCTTTTTATAGATTATTATCCTCCTGACAAAATTCCGAATAACATACAGTACTGTAAGAACAACCTTAGGAAGGTGGTAAATTTGAAATGGCTCATCAGTAATGAACCTCCCAGTGATTTCATCTGTTTAACCACCACTGATGAGCCAAGCCCTCCCAATATTTTTCATCACAGTAATGACAACTGTTGTTAGTTTTATTTTTAACAACAACAAAAAAGCCTTTATTTAGGGTCACTGACCCTATACAGGATTCACCAGAGGTATGCATAAGAACAAAGCAGTGAGACAAAGGAAATAACGATATATACAGAGTAAAAAGAGAAAAAAAAAAAAACAAGAAAAGGAAAAAAATAATAAGAAGAAGAAGAAGAAAGAGGGAAGCAAGAAATCAACACAAAAAGAGTAGCAGTAAGAAAGTGAGGAGTGAGTATCACTTGGCCTTCTTCTGAGATATGGACTTGTGGAAACCATAAAACGCCGTAGCAAGTTTTATTTTTAAAAGAAACTTTAATGCTTTCATTTCTTATATAGGTGAGGTATTGCTCTATAATGGATTTATGCCTAACTGGCTTTGTTCTTATTGTTTGTGGAAGAATATTTCTCAATGCAAGTGTTTATCTGTAATTCTACTGTCCTAAAAGCTTATGTCCTTAGTTTTCTTGAATACCATTTCTGAGATTCCACCCTTCAGTGTAGCATATAGGAGCAGAATGGTCCAATACAGTATTAGAGTTCTAAGAGAAGCAGTCTGGTATATTAAATTGTTTTACCAATTTAATATACCATACTGCTTCTCTTAGAACTCTAATACTGTATTGGAAGATTCTGGATGATTCACCGCTGGAAAAGTTCACCACTGATGAGCCAAGCCCTCCCAATATTTTTTCATTGCAGTAAGAACAGTAGAAAAGTATGTTTTAAGTGTAAAAGAAACATTCGTGTTTTAATATGCTTTCATTTTCTTACATCTTTAAAATATAGTCCACTAATATAAGCAATGTTGTGTACCATCCAACTGTGTGTCAGGTGACAGCTAATGTAGAGCCTGAGTTCTCCGCCCAGCTAGGCCTGACTATGGAGCACATCCCGGCCCTAGGTTTAGCCTGGGCTAACCTCATGACCACCAGACTCCATCTCAGCCGAGAACAAGACTCTCCACTGCGTCATCTCCATGTTCTCATGGCCCCACATCTTCCTTCCCGTGGACCACCAGCTCCTTTTGTCATCACAGCCTGGGGCCTTGTCCCACACTCCAGCTAACCTTTACTTGAGGAAACAAATCCATCTAGGGAAGAGACTCTGCTAAGTGAAGTGTCAGCTCATTGTGCCATCTATCAACCATGAGATGTTATAATTGATAAAATATAACTGCCAAGTTTCAGAATATGCCCTTGTCAGCAAAATGTAAGCTTATTTGAAACATCATTCTACAGCTTTGAAGCATGCGAGAGATAGACTGGAGAAGTAAGGGTGACCTGGACTAGAGAAGTAAGGGTGACCTGGACTGGAGAAGTAAGGGTGACCTGGACTGGAGAAGTAAGGGTGACCTGGACTGGAGAAGTAAGGGTAACTTGGGTTGGAGAAGTAAGGGTGACCTGGACTGGAGAAGTAAGGGTAACTTGGGTTGGAGAAGTAAGGGTGACTTGGGTTGGAGAAGTATGGGTGACTTGGACTGGAGAAGTAAGGGTAACTTGGGTTGGAGAAGTAAGGGTGACTTGGGTTGGAGAAGTATGGGTGACTTGGGTTGGAGAAGTAAGGGTGACCTGGACTGGAGAAGTAAGGGTAACTTGGGTTGGAGAAGTAAGGGTGACTTGGGTTGGAGAAGTATGGGTGACTTGGACTGGAGAAGTAAGGGTAACTTGGGTTGGAGAAGTAAGGGTGACTTGGGTTGGAGAAGTATGGGTGACTTGGGTTGGAGAAGTAAGGGTGACTTGGACTGGAGAAGTAAGGGTGACTTGGACTGGAGAAGTAAGGGTGGCTTGGGTTGGAGAAGTAAGGGTGACTTGGGTTGGAGAAGTAAGGGTGACTTGGACTGGAGAAGTAAGGGTGACTTGAACTGGAGAAGTAAGGGTGACTTGGACTGGAGAAGTAAGGGTGACCTGGACTGGAGAAGTAAGGGTGACCTGGACTGGAGACGTAAGGGTGACTTGAACTGGAGAAGTAAGGGTGACCTGGGTTGGAGGAGTAAGGGTGACTTGGACTGGAGAAGTAAGGGTGACTTGGGTTGGAGAAGTAAGGGTGACTTGGGTTGGAGAAGTAAGAATGACTTGGACTGGAGAAGTAAGGGTGACTTGAACTGGAGAAGTAAGGGTGACTTGGACTGGAGAAGTAAGGGTGACCTGGACTGGAGAAGTAAGGGTGACTTGGGTTGGAGAAGTAAGGGTGACCTGGACTGGAGAAGTAAGGGTAACTTGGGTTGGAGAAGTAAGGGTGACTTGGACTGGAGAAGTAAGGGTGACTTGGGTTGGAGAAGTATGGGTGACTTGGGTTGGAGAAGTAAGGGTGACTTGGACTGGAGAAGTAAGGGTGACTTGGACTGGAGAAGTAAGGGTGGCTTGGGTTGGAGAAGTAAGGGTGACTTGGGTTGGAGAAGTAAGGGTGACTTGGACTGGAGAAGTAAGGGTGGCTTGGACTGGAGAAGTAAGGGTGACTTGGACTGGAGAAGTAAGGGTGACCTGGACTGGAGAAGTAAGGGTGACCTGGACTGGAGAAGTAAGGGTGACTTGGGTTGGAGGAGTAAGGGTGACTTGGACTGGAGAAGTAAGGGTGACTTGGGTTGGAGAAGTAAGGGTGACTTGGGTTGGAGAAGTAAGGGTGACTTGAACTGGAGAAGTAAGGGTGACTTGGACTGAAGAAGTAAGGGTGACCTGGACTGGAGAAGTAAGGGTGACTTGGGTTGGAGGAGTAAGGGTGACTTGGACTGGAGAAGTAAGGGTGACTTGGGTTGGAGAAGTAAGGGTGACTTGGGTTGGAGAAGTATGGGTGACTTGGGTTGGAGAAGTAAGGGTGACTTGGACTGGAGAAGTAAGGGTGACTTGGGTTGGAGAAGTAAGAATGACTTGGACTGGAGAAGTAAGGGTGACTTGGACTGAAGAAGTAAAGGTGACTTGGACTGGAGAATTAAGGGTGACTTGGACTGGAGAAGTAAGGGTGACTTGGACTGGAGAAGTAAGGGTGACTTGGACTGGAGAAGTAAGGGTGACTTGGACTGGAGAAGTATATAAGGGGACTCAGATGATGAAAACTTTGATTGAATAAGGGCTCTATGATGTTATTATAAGGGATGCTTTTTCTGAAGAATGACATAACACTGCTCAAAAAGTCTTTACTAATTTTGATTTGTTTTAACTACATTTTGATAACACTTTATGCTTATACACACATGTTCAGATATTTCTATTAAAAACTTACTCGTTATAGGTGAAATATTGGTTTATAACGAACATAGCAAAATATTAGGCTAACATTCAATTAATTTTTTTTATTATTATTACTTGAAACCCTCAATTTTTTTCACTCTCTCTAAGCTTTTTTTCCTCATTTTATCATCACTTATTTGTTTTTGTATATAGAGAGATAATGTATTTCAATATATTTAAAGAAATCAATAAAGTTTTTATTTTTTTATAAAATATAACCAGGTTGAATTCCCCCTCAATTTTTCAAGAGTGTGAATGTTTAACCCCAATCTTTTTTTATTTTTATTATTATCCTATTGTATACAAGGTCATGGAGACTAAATTAATAGATCAAATTTATAATCTTGGTAGGGTTGGAATACAGGTCTTGTCTTGAGCCTCCCGTGTATTCCAAGAGGTGGTCTGGTGAGGTGTCTTTGGTCCTACAGATGGTGCATTATGGGAAGGTCTTTACACCATCCTGGAAGAGGAGTGGTCTTGTATGGCTGCCAGTTTTACCCATCATTGAGACTTATGGAGCCTCAATCTATATTATTTTTTCTAATTATTGTTTCAGTAGAACCTCTCTGTAAAGAACATCTAGTTTCAGGGCCAAATTTTTTTAACCAGATGGATCTTTGATTTAGATAGAGATGCTTTCTTGCCGGAGAATTTCTAATTGTTAAAAATGGTCATTTGGCACTTAAAACTGCCCTTTTTAAAGAGATATCCTTCAGAAAGAATGTTCTCATGGAAGTCTTACCATCTCACTATTGTAGTGATGGGGGTCGGTGGAAGGCTGGTTAAACCGTTTGGTTTACGACCACTACGACCCGGGTTCGATCCCCGCATTGGACACTTTTTTCTGTTAAAAAAAAAAAATGCTCCAATGGCCCCCCCCGATTCTTGCAAAAGTCCAACCCCACCAGCGAGTGCAAGTAACCAAACGGGGCTCTGGCACATTTGTAAGTGCAAAGTCGAACTGCTTTCACATGTGTAGACATGTGGTGCGCTTACAGTAAAAAAGCAGTCGCTAACTACCCACCATGATTATCATGGCCTGTACCACGTGTACTAGGGATAAGCAAAAAAATATATATATTGTCGCGTGTTTCCCCTCTGGTTCTTTGCGACACACGCTTCTTCTCTTCGTGGTTCACCTACCCGGGCTCCGGTTGCTCTTCCCTGCGGCTTCTCCCCGCAGGCCACCCAATGACGCCCGGAGTTCCACCTCTTTCTCCTGTGGAAACTCCCTTTCCTCTGGCAATATCTCTCGGCCTTACCACTGGTGGGGGGACACGAGAGACTTACCAGAAGAGTTGTAGCAGCAGCAGTAGTAGCCCGGTGACGATGGCAGTGGCGATAGTAACGACAGGAGACGGCACACAGACTTGAAGCACACTTTTTTTATTGTCATCTCTTACTAACATTAAATCTAAATAAAACAACAGACAACGTGTATTTACATTATCCTACATCCTGGGGCCAACACAAAGCGTATTTACATTCAACCTCCCCAGGAAACGGGACCACAGCAGTCGGCGACTCCCACATCAGCCAGCAAGGGAATCCGGCGAAAGCGCCATCTATTGGCGGAGATTGCAACCGTTTAGAGGCCTTACACGTAACACTGCCCCCCTCTCAAGGCGGATCGTCCCGATCCGGCCTCATCGCCTCCGTCGCCCCGATGTCACGCCTCTCGCTGGTGCCGCTTCTCTTGCTGGAACTGCCCATCTCTCTGGAATCGCCTTTCTCGCAGGAGCCAATCTTTCTCGCTGGAGCCGCTCCTCTCGCCGGAGTCGCCTCCTCGCCAGAGCCGTCCCTCTCGCCGGGATCGCCTCTCCCGCCGGAGCCGCCTCTCCCTCCGGAGCCGTCCCTCTCGCCGGAGCCGCTTCTCACGCCGGAACCGCCTCTCACGCCGGAGGCACCTCTCATGCCGGCTCAGCCTTTTATGCCGACTCCGCTTCTTATAGCTGTACCGCCTTTCGTGCCGGAGGTGCTTCTCATGCCGGCACCGCCTTTTATGCTGGTACCACCTTTCTCGCCGAGACCACCTCTCTCGCCAGTACCATTCATCCCGCCGGGTCTCCTCTCGCCGGTACCGCTTTTCCCGCTGGCACCGTTTCTTTTGCCGGGACCACTCTTCCCTCCGGGACCATTCCTCTCGCCGAGACCACTTCTCTCGCTGGGGACCATTCCTTTCGGCGGGACCACTCCCCTTGCCGGGACCTCTCCTTTCGCCGGTACTGCTTCTCTCGCTGGGACCATTCCTCTCGCCGAGACCACTCCTTTCGCCGGTGCCGCTTCTCTCGCCGTAGCCTTTTTCTCCCTGGCACCGCTTCTCCCGAGGGCACTGCTTCCCTCGACGGTACTGCTTTTCTCGCTGGGGCCACTTCTCTTGCCGGGACCACTCCTTTCGCCGGGACCATTCATCTTGCCGGGACCATTCCTCTCGCCGGGACCATTCATCTCGCCGGGGGCACCGCTTCTCTCGCCGTAGCCGCTTTTCTCGCTGGCACCGCTTCTCCCGAGGGCACTGCTTCCCTCGACGGTACCGCTTTTCTCGCTGGGGCCACTTCTCTCGCGAGTCCGCGTGACGCAGATTCAAGGTCTGTCCAGGAGGCTCCTCAATCAGGCCCTCCACTCCACGCAATTCCCCCATGTTTCCCGGCTCGACTTCCAGTCCTCGGGACTCTGCCCGGCCCTCGCTGTCTTCATCCAAAGCGATATTTATCTCTCCCATCTTGCTGTCCAGGGCAGCCAGTTCCCCCTTGAGCTCCACCCTTATCCCCGACAGCATTTTGGCCCATTTCTCCTCTTTTTCCTCTCTTCGCTTCAGCTTCTCTTCCTTTTCTTGTTCTCGTCTCCGCTCTTCCTCCTCCTTTTCACGCTTCAGCTTCTCCTCTTTTTCTTCTCTTCGCTTCAGCTTCTCTTCCCTTTCTTGTTCTCGTCTCCGTTCTTCCTCCTCCTTTTCTTGCTCCCTTTCTTGCCTCATAAGGCCCATGAACTGCTTCAAAAGTTCTTCTGAGGCCATTTTCTCTTCCATTCGGCGCTTTAATCTATCCCGCTCCTCCCAGTGTTCCTGCAGCCCCCGCTTGATCTTGGCCAGCGAGTCCTGCTCAGAAGCCATTCCTTGGCCTCTCACGTCAATGGGCCTTTGTCAGCAACCAACCAAAAAAACCTTTTAATAAAAAAAAAACCCTGGTGACCTCCACGAGGAAGAATCCCACTTCTGACACCAGTGTCGCGTGTTTCCCCTCTGGTTCTTTGCGACACACGCTTCTTCTCTTCGTGGTTCACCTACCCGGGCTCCGGTTGCTCTTCCCTGCGGCTTCTCCCCGCAGGCCACCCAATGACGCCCGGAGTTCCACCTCTTTCTCCTGTGGAAACTCCCTTTCCTCTGGCAGTATCTCTCGGCCTTACCACTGGTGGGGGGACACGAGAGACTTACCAGAAGAGTTGTAGCAGCAGCAGCAGTAGCCCGGTGACAATGGCAGTGGCGATAGTAACGACAGGAGACGGCACACAGACTTGAAGCACACTTTTTTTATTGTCATCTCTTACTAACATTAAATCTAAATAAAACAACAGACAACGTGTATTTACATTATCCTACATCCTGGGGCCAACACAAAAGCGTATTTACACTCAACCTCCCCAGGAAACGGGACCACAGCAGTCGGCGACTCCCACATCAGCCAGCAAGGGAATCCGGCGAAAGCGCCATCTATTGGCGGAGATTGCAACCGTTTAGAGGCCTTACACGTAACAATATATATATTGTAGTGATTAAAAAATAATTAAATAGGCCTCTGAATTACTTTAAATATTTATTTAATTAGTTATATGAAATATTTTTAAATATTTAATATAATTTAAATATACATGAGCCAAATAGACCCAGCAGTTACAGCAAGAGGGGAGAACTGAGTTTTTCCCCCTTCCATGTCACTGTTTTTCCAGACCACCGGTTCTTCCAGTCCAGATAAGAGGGAGTACCAGGAAACTCTGTTCTCCTGACAATAATAATGCAATTATATTCATTATAAATCTTGACCATGCAATATAACATTTCATGTTGAAACTTGAAAAAAAGTGGAAAATATTAGTTGACCTAGAAATTATACCCACAATGATGTGTGTGAATATTATGCATACATTCTGGTAGATTAAATTTCCAAAACAGCTGTGAGGGTTCATCACTGATGAGTCAAGCCCTCCCAATATTTTTTCATTGCAGTAAGGACAGTAGAGTTTTTTTTTTTTTTTTTATATTTGAAAAAAAAAACATTCATGCTCTAATGTTTCTATTTATTATTTATAAGTGTAGTATATATTTAGGGATAATTTGCGGTACCTTGAAATCCACATAATAGAGGTATTATTGCTTCATCAGTGGTTCTACCATGGTAATAAACCAAATGGTTCTAACCAATGAGGAGCCAACCCCATGCTTAATATTTCCAATTGTGTCTAAAGCTTGAAGGGACTGAATTTTTATCTATTTTATTGCCCGGCTGTCCCTTTTCTTAGACTGCAGAAGCCAACCTTTGAAGCTAGTTGTCACAATATCTATTACATTTTGTACCCATTAGGTGTCAAGGTTGTGCATTGAATAGGCTAGTATTTTTTCTTCTAATAAAATTTATTAATAAAAATTGATGCAAGAGAAAAAAGGGGAATAATATTGAAATATATTCAATAAAAAAAATAAAATAATAATATATACATAAAACCTTTGAAGGACTATTGCTGGTGGTTAAACTAATTATAATGGAATAGAAAAAGGACTTACTGTAGGGGGAAAGCCACCGACCAATGGCCGGCGGTACGGTCAGCTGCCCTCTTTTACCTCCTGCTAAGTTCAACTGCCACTTTTTTTTTTAAATTTGGCGCCATCTACCGTTCAAACCATACTGCCCCCTATGAGCGAACTCTGAGAGCCTTTAAAAAAATGCTTAATATTATTAAGGTTTTATATTGAATATATATTATGTTCCTTTTTTTTCTAACTCTAATATTTAATAATAAAAAAAAAACAGAAAGAGCAAAAGACAATTTCATGCCTGTCTTTATGGGTGATGGGATCTGGGTCTTCTTCTCAGTTGAAGGTTGAGGTTGGTGGTGGTGGGGGGTTCACAGGCTCATCTATTGTCTGGTCATCTCCAGGCTGCTGAGCGGGTCGGCCTCCATCACTGAGGGACTCTTGGCATCGGGGTGTAGTAGGTCACATGGGGAGTTTAGACCGTAGGAAGGCCAGGGAGGTCTATAGGCCTTTTAAAAATCTTCTTTCAGCCACACTTTCCAGCTCCCACACCAGGCTTGGTGTAGTTCCTCACACACACTTTCTGGTCAGTGGTGAGCTCCTGTAGCATGCCATCTCCTTGAAGGTGTCCATGGGGTTCTGGACCTGGAGTAGGGTTGGCTTGTAGTCCAGACTGCATGCTACAGCAGTCAGTTGGCTGTCAGAATTGGTCCTCAGGGACTCATGCCTCCCCTGCCACAACACTCTCACATACAGGTGAGCTCCTCTTCAATCATTAACATTGTTCCCCCTACAGCAGACATCCTTTCATTCCATTTAAATTTATTTAGACCACCAGCTAAGCTATTTGCAACCAATTACATTATATTTGTCTTCCACATCCTCAACAAGCTCTTGTCTAATACTCCACTTGAAGCAAGTCTTATGGACAACATACCATTCTCTTGGTAATTCCAGAACTCTCTCGTTAATCATTTATTGCACCTGCTGCACAAAATGAGTGTCCTTTAGATGTTGATGCTTTTTGTATTGTACTCCAGGTGAGATCTCCCGCTAATTACTTCCTTATTCTTCCACACTTTACCTATATATGATCTGTCAACTGCAATGAATCTTGATATTTCAAAATCAGTGTGCTTTGTAAAAACGACAATGATGATATCATGCTGATTCTTCTTTTGTGTTAGAGTGATGTCTATAATTTCAACCCCTGTAAATGGCATAAAAAATGATTATATACCTTAAGTTATATTCTCAAGATACCTTATAAAGTAAATGCTGCTTTCTTAATTATTTCCTAAGTCTCAGTCCATGCAGAGTGATATATAGCTAGCAATAAATATGTATATATATATGTTTCTATGAAAATGTTAATCTGCAAGACGCAGGTTATCATCATCCCTTTTTGATTTGTTTTTGTCACTTTTTGGCGTTCCGAAAATAAACAATAAAAGGCTGTATCAGACTTTACTAAGACAATAAAGATTTGCTAAAAATAAATGTGTACGAAGATGTTGCATTTGGCGACGAGGATATAAGAGTAAGTGCTCTCATTGGCCAAATTTTATACTCAGCAAGGCTGGCCTGAAAAGGTGGCTGATCACCTCAGACCTTATTTTCAAAGGAAACTTGAGCTAACTGTAGATGGGGAGTGTTTGGTTTGGGGAATGAGAGTTGTCATTCCACCATCTCTCAGAATAAAAATGTTGAACTGTCTTCATGAGACTCATTCCGGTATGAACAAAATGAAGGCTGTAGCAAGATCACATTTTTGGTGGCCAAATCTAGATACCCAAATCGAGTTTTTGGTAAATAAGTGCAGAAGCTGTCAGCAATCCCAGGATGGGCCAAATAAAGGAAAATGGCAACCCTGGAAATGGTCAACCAGACCTTGGCAAAGAATTCACATTGATTTTGCAAATAAGGAAAACATTAATTTATTAATAGTAGTAGATAGTCATTCAAAGTGGATCGAAGCCATCCCAATGAGAGAGACCACCACACGCAAAACCATTGAGCAACTACGGCGACTTTTTTCTTCCTATGGTCTACCGGAGGAACTTGTATCTGATAATGGACCTCAGTTTACTGGTAGTGAAATGAAAGGTTTTCTGGAAGGAAATGGAATTAAACAAACATTGATCCCAGCGTACCACCCGCAAAGTAATGGCTTGGCTGAAAGAGCGGTTAGACCAATTAAGACTGCCCTGGATAAAAATAAAAGGAAAATTGGGGATACACACACACACACCATTCAAGACACCTTATCAAAAGTTCTTCTGGCATATCGAAGCACCCCGCATGTGACAATGGGAAAGACTCCATCAGAGCTCTTTATTGGGCGTGCGCTTCGAACCAGAGTATCGTTGATACATCCCAGCTTGGCATCTAGAGTTAGGGACCAGCAAGCCAGGCAAATGAAGTATGATCGGCGAACCCATTTGGAAGAATTCCAGATAGATGATTTAGTGTGGTGTAAAAACTTTAGAGGTGGTGATAAATGGATCCCAGGAAAAATTGTGGGCAAGAAGGGAACTAGAGTCTACACCATTTTGATCCACGGACAGGTAAAGGCCTATCACAGGGATCAAATTAGAAAAAGGTGGAGGAATGGTGAGGAAGATGAGAGTGGAGATGGAGAGCGTCAACCCGAGCACTCAAGAGGAGCAGGTCCCAGTGCCATAATCTCGGAGGTTGTAGGAGACAGAGGTTATATGGAGTCGCTGTCGCCAGGACTAACTAGCCTGCGGTCGGATCAAGATTCAGAGGTTCAGAGTGATACAGACATGGAAAGTCATTGGAGCCTCTTCGCTCGCTGGACCCCGAGGCCTTGAAAGAGGAGGGTCCTGTCCTAAGGCGGAACCCACCTCGAGCGAGGAGACCGCCTGTGAGATTTCGTGTTTGAAGAGAGAAGATGGTGATATATAGCTAGCAATAAATATGTATATATATATGTTTCTATGAAAATGTTAATCTGCAAGACGCAGGTTATCATCATCCCTTTTTGATTTGTTTTTGTCACTTTTTGGCGTTCCGAAAATAAACAATAAAAGGCTGTATCAGACTTTACTAAGACAATAAAGATTTGCTAAAAATAAATGTGTACGAAGATGTTGCACAGAGTACCCTAAAAATCATCACGATTTTGTGGAAAATTATATTCCTTAATTTAATAGATTTTATTAAACTCTTTACTGAGGTCAATGATTTATATAATCTGATAGAAATCGCCTTTAGTTTCCGCTCCTTCATAAAGTATACAAATATATTTCCACAAAAGAGTATTTTAGGATCCTAATAATTATTTGACTTTGGTCTAAGCATTTTCATCTAAGCAATTTTTTCTCAAAGCCATATTTATAATAAATAAAAGTAAGCCTGTAAATCGGGAGAAAATAAGCAAAATATATACCAATTTCTCTCTCTCTCTTTAAAACTATTTTACATCTGTTGGGACACCTCGTGACCATAATATGCCAAAGTAACCCAGAACCCCACCTAACCATATCCCACCTATGTCCATCTAAGCCACAAACCTCTGGTGATTGCGAGGTGTCGAGATGGAGCCTGAAGCCACCTTTAGCCTTGGCAGCACTAAGCCAGAGACCGAGATCCCCTTCCTGTAGTCAAGCCACCTGACCTGTGGTGGATGACCTGGCCCCACCAACACCAAGTTAGTCTGAGATGGACTCAGACACCCCTTCCTGGTGGTCAAGACACCTGACCTGTGGTGGATGACCTGGCCCCACCAACACCAAGTTAGTCTGAGATGGACTCAGACACCCCTTCCTGTTGTCGAGCCACATGTCCGATGGTGGCCGACTTGACCACAAGCCAGTCCAAGATGGACCCAGACGCCCCTTCCCTGTAGTCAAGCCACCGACCTATGGTGCTTGACCTGACTCCACCACGAGCCCTGAACCTTTCCCAAGCTGACCCCAAGATGTCCAGAATCAACAATAATAATCAAATTTTTTAAATCGTTCTTTAATTCAATATTTTCATAATTTTAATTATTATTTTTTGTGAATATATCTTTAATAATTTTATATTTAATTTATTTTTATCATTTTTAAGTAATATAAGACTCTTTTTTAATTTTTT
>CP092868.1:46970812-47008278 GCA_030710605.1 Cordylochernes scorpioides
ATATAACTCTTAGGGGAATCCCCTTGTAAGACAATAGTGTTTTAATAAAGGTTTTTGTTGTTGTTGTTGTAATAAGGTAGTTACCTGGTGGAGAGAAGAGTTGAGGAAGGATTTAAAGGTCTGTTCTTTACATGAGGATTCAACCCAGGAGCAGTTTGTCTCGTTATTGACCATGTCTAGGAATGTAGTCCAGATAGGTATATGGTCAGTGAAGGCCATCTCATCTAATAAACCTCTAGTGACATGGATAGCCAGTGAGCTGGATGCCAGAGTTACATCTATAGAAGAAGATAAAGGCCCATTTGACCAGGTCGAGTCCACAGGAGGTCCCAAGAAATGAAGATCATTGAAGCTGGCGAACTCTTCAAGATTAGCACCCCGGAAGTCCAACCTCGCACCGATGCCCCAGGTAGGAGAGTGGGCGTTAGTGTCCATACCCAGGATCACTGGAAGAGAGGCCCGTCTTATCGTATCTTCCAGAAGAGGGATGAAATCATCGGCAGCTCTAAGGCCGTGCCAGTAGGCCGAGTGCACCACGATGATGCTCTGCTCTAGACATATGGCTATGGAGGTTATGGCGGTGTCTGGGGAGGTTAGAGGGATGGGATGAAGGTTGCTAAGTGCCACAATTCCCGAGGGGATGTAGGCGCCTGGGACAAAAAAAAAATGCCTGAAACCCACGTGTGGGCCAGAAAAAGTTAGTTGAGAGTTCTTGCAGGAGCACGATGTCGGCCTGTGTCGAATTTGCCAAATTTGCAATTTCAAGAATGACAGTTGGTGATTTTCTAGCTTTCACCTGCAGGACACGCAATGGCCTAGACATTGTTTCTTGTTCGGGCTATTCTCTCTTTTACAAAGGGACAGGTAGATAATGTGGCAAAGTGGTTGATGGGAGCTCCAGATTTTTTTTCTGCAGCGGCAGCAGCGGCTTTGGCTTGGCTCGACCGAGCATCGGATGCCTTCATGCTCTGCAGAGCCGCAGCGATAGCAGATTGGATGGGCAGCTGGACAGGCAGAAGCGCGGTGGCCGAAGTTACAACAACGGAAGCATTGCTTTAAAGTATGACTGCGCTCATACCTGTGCACTAGACCCGCCACAGGAATACGTCCATGTTGACCGAGGATTTCGGCGACTTGGTTGTCCACTTCGATGAACACTGTACTAGTGCTGTGTGCCGCATTATTCGATCGATGGACTACCCTGATTTCACGCTTTTCCAGGAGTGACTGCACGGAGTGGTTGGAGCGGAAGCTCTCGCATATCTCATCGTCCCGCACCTCCTCATCCACTCTGAAGAGGCAGTATCTTGGTAGGATAACCGGGCACTCGGGGAGCTTAGGCCCGTTGGCAGGGAGGTCAGCCCAGTGGCCAGCTACTTTGCCATTTGGGTTGTTTTGGGGTGGAAAACCACCTCGCCGCTGGTGTTGATGGACGCCACCACGTGTTTTGATGACGCTAGGGAAGGATGAATCTTTTGAATTTCCCTCAAAAATTCCCTTGGGTTGCTTTGGGGTTAGCCGACCTGACGACGACATGCGATTCGAAGGAAGGAGCCAGATTCACAAATGTGGATTTCGCTTTGGGTTTCGGAGGTGCAGGCTTTACCGGCTTGTCTTTCTCTGCCACTACCGAGGCGAAAGAGATGGAGGGAATCGGGACGTTGGCTGTGGGATTGGGTTTTCCTAGACTGGCTCCCTTGAAGGCGTCCTTAAGAAGAAGTTCTGCCTCTTGGACGAGAGTCAGTATCAGTCCTTTGGTGGCCATCTGTATTTTTTCGGGGGAGTCCAGGCTGGTGTCGGCAATGATCGCTTCGAAGGTTTGGCACTCAAAGTTGAACAAGTTCGCCATGCTGTTGAATTTAAATTGGTGATGGGAAGACGGGAGGAGGTCTTCGTCCTCAGAACGCGGCCGCTTGTTGGCCTGCTGACTTCCTCCACCACCGCCATCATACTGGTTCAGCTCCATAAATAAAAACTATCAAAAAACAAATCTACTCCAAAGAGAGTAAAAAAAGGCAGACCAGACAAAGAACATTATTCCGTTAACGAGATGAGGTGTGTATGGTTATTGGTTCGGCCAACAACAAATATCCAATTTATATACACATATATTTTTACATAATGAGGTTTTGAAAAATGCAAATAATCTTCATCTATTTACATGCACAACAATTTTTTTTACCATCACTACAGCATAAATCACTCTTGGTGAAATTTTTTTATTGCAATTCAGAATCTGCCACTGAAGCTTTACAAGCGTTTCGTACCTTTAAAGGTATTAGAAGCGGTAAAGGACCCATGAGTTGCTACTCTCTAAGGCGAATGATAAAAACTTTGGAGAAGACTGGATCTCTGGAAGCAAAATCTCGGAGTGGAAGACCATCGACATGCAAGTCAGGGGTTGCTACGGTTCCGCAGAATGTTGAAGCTATTGAAACGTTATCCACGTATGGAGAAGTAAGTGCTCGACAAACGGGGATTTGGTATGGAACAGTTTGGAGAGCACTAAGAATTTTTCTTAAAAAATACCCGTAAAAAATTCAAAGACTTCACGAGCTAAAAGTCGGCGATTTTGAGAAGCGTCAAGAATTCGCTTCATGGGTTTTCCGGCAAATTGATATTGATGAAAACTGGCTGTTGAATGTTCTGTGGACAGATGAAGCTCAATTTACTCTGAACGGAGAAGTTAACACTCAAAACAGCCGCATTTGGGCAACAGAAAACCCTAGGAATTTTACAGAAATGCCACTTCATCAGCCCAGAGTTATAGTTTGGTGTGGGTTCACTTCTTCTTTTATTATTGGGCCATTTTTCTTTGAAGAAATAAATGGAAGAACATTTAAAACCGTTTCTGTAACTGGTGAACGTTATGTTCAACTTTTGAGAGAAAAGGTTATCCCCATATTGCAGGACAGACAAGCACTGAGCGAAATAACATTCATGCAAGATGGAGGACCTCCTCATATCTCCCGCGGTGCCAAACAATTGCTGAAGGATACGTTCGGTGAAGATCGTGTGATAAGTCGCCACTTTATACACCAGTGGCCTTCAAGATCACCAGACTTGACGCCTTGCGATTTTTGGATATGGGGGTACATTAAGTCGCGTGTTTATCGATGCCGGCCTACCACATTGGTCATGTTGAAGGCTTCTATCAGACGGCACGTTTCATCAATTTCATCAGATATTTTATTTAATGCTGTCCATTCTGTCATCTATCGTCTGCAGACGGTGTTTGAGAATGAAGGGCGCCACATTGAGCAAGGATTGTGATCTAATACAAGAGAGAAGGCAGTTACCTCATGTGTTATAAAAGCTTCCATGTATTATATTATCTACCAATGTTTTGCAGCTCTTTGTGTTGGGTTATGGGTAAATAAATTATGTCCTCATATCTTGTCTCTTTTTTATTTGTGAAAAGTAATTTTTGTTTGTTTGTCATTTGCTCACATCTTATATTATGTCGTGCAGACCAAAGTGTTATAACTTCTCGAATAACACTGTACACACAATTTTATCCCTTATGTTTAATTTATCGCTTTTTCGCTCATTAAAAGAAATAGCATAAGGAATATTCTCTGTAACACCCCACCTTTAGAAATTTTGGGCAGAAAAAATTATACAAAATGATTTTACTACCACGTTTTTCAACGCAAATGGTTGATTTAAAAATTATATTTATTTGAGGGGATACATTTTTAAAAATCGTGTACAGTATAATAAACAATGATAACATTTGACAAGCCCATAGGATATTTGGAATAAAGTACGACAAATGTATTTTGTCACTCCCATCTATATTTCATTTGTTGGATCATGACAAATTTCCAGTTAAATAGTCGAGTGTCGCCAATTATTCAAGAAATTACACATTCCTTATAGCTAGAAATCCTATTAGTAGTACCATAATAATTTTTGGTACTATATTAACATTTCAAAAAATCGTGTATTGAATTCAGCTATGTTTTTCAAACATTCAATATATTTGACAAAACTCTATCAAAAATATAAATATTTTTTTGCTACATGTTTTAATTTGCATATACCTATTTTACATATCTCAGATTGTATTTAAAAATCGTTAACCATTTCTTCTAACTTTTGGCGAAATGGTGCTTTATTAATTAACGATTTGATATTATTAGGATTCTTTCCTGGTATACAAAAATGAAAAATACGTGTAGATCAGTTATACTTTTCAATTAATCAAACAATTTGGCTGCTGAATTTCTGATTCTGGTACAGCGCCATCTAGGGAATGAAATTGTAACTAAAATCAATTTCGAAATTTTCAATATTTGCCATAAAAAATCCATTGCATTCTGAACACAATGGTGTTTACCGCATTGCTCTAGCGCAAATATTCGCGGAGTTATTAATTTTTAAAGTTGTGCGGGACTTTTGGATCACCCTGTATTTTTGCTGTATGTTGTATAAATTTTTACACATTATACTTTTATTTAATAGAATATCTTTGCATTCGACAATTTTAAAATAGAAGAAAAAGACAAATGGCTTCCAAAATAAAGAAAAGAAACAAAGAGTGGCGTTCTAAAAAAAAACAGTGGCAGCATGCCCTTTTAGAAGCTTTCTATATCAAGTTTAACCTAGGCTAAAAAATAATTCCAAATAATTTTAAGGCCAGAAATGGTTTGAATAACAGGTTAAAAACAAAATTTAATATACACTTCAGAAGAATATGTGGAAACTGGAAATGGAAGAAGAAGAAGAAAAAAACAGTTCTCCCAAGTTCCCCCGTGTCTCATGGGCCACAAACAAATCGACTTATAAATTCTCAAAAACTACCACTACAGTTCTATTTTTAGAATGGATTTTTTTGTTAGGTATATGACTCATTCAGGGTTCGCAAATATTCCCCCCTGGCCAGCCGTTTTACCACCGATTTTGTGTTTGCAAATTGGCGTGTTTTTATTCGCAATTTTACCGATCGCGCTATCGTATCAACATGTTTCACGTCCGATTTTTCTGAATTGGATACTTTTGATTCATCCTCAATTGATTCAGAATACACTGAGCTTTATTTCTTTGATGGAAATAACGATATTTTAAGACAATTCTGATTTTCAAATTTCACTTTTCACTTTCAAACAACAAGGTATTAGAGGAATTTTTTCAAATAAATTTAATATTTGAGAAGGATGTTCTAAAATACTCTTATACCTTTCAAATATATAATTAATGATGTTTTGCCTAGGGGATTTGGCTTAATTTTTAAATAATACATAGGTTTATATATAAACATGTATGCTAATGATATGAAGAACCTATTAACAAATGACTTCTTTTGATATTCAGCATTACTGTAAAGAAATAGGTCAATTATGGGAATTAAAACAAAGTGACCATTATTAAGTGGCTGCCTTTTCCTGTTTGTATGGCTGTTTTTTAATTATATGGTCTAAAAATTTGGAAAAGTTAAAAAAAATGGCCAAACCGTGGCTATAGTGAACCAAAAGCTCTGTCCCATTGGGGTTCACTATAGAGGGGTTTTACTGTATTAGGTTAGTTTAATCGCTAAATAAGGTTAGTTTTAGATAAGTTGAATTAGGTTAGTTTCAAATAAATAAAAAAATAATGTTCGTTTTGAAAAAATATTTTATTTTAAAAAATGTTTTTTGTTCAACTGTTAAAGCTTTTTGTAAATTATAATTTAAATTTTTATATTTAAATTGGTAAAATTCAAAGTATTTCACCGAAATTGTATTTTTAACTCGTGTAAAACGCCTCGAAGGTACGGCGGTGGCAACGTACAGCGCCGCCTACCAAAGTTAACCTTATCTGGGAACGCTCCCGTTTCGGTAACAGTGTTGTTACCATCTTCAGATAAAAGTATGTAACTAACTGACACTGTTACCGAAACGTCACACACTATATATTTGGATTTGGTCTTATTACCTTGTGTTTATAATCTATAATCCAAATTAATAACTTGTGACATTTCTGTAACAGAATGTTTATCATTAGAATTACCTTGTAGTAACATTTATGATTCTATAGGAATAGAAAATTATAATAAGATTTTTTAAAAGATTTAAATTGAAAGAATGTAGGTTAAAATGACCTAATTTTGACATTTCAAATCCGTTCCTTATGAATTTTAAAAGAGAAAAATTAGAATTTTGAATTTAAATGTTGTGTAAGGGTAACAACTAATTTTTTTAGCAATTTATTTAAAAAAGGAAATTTAAACATAGCATTGAGATAGAATATAACTTAATTATACTTACTTCACGTTTTTTTTTCTCTGGTTCTGGTTCAAATGCTTTAACGTCTTCAAGAGAGGGCATATCTGGATTGCTCAGTTCCATAAGTTTTCTTTGAACTTCCTCAAAGTCTTGTCCTCCTATATTTTCTTTATCGATATCCATTTTATTTTATTTATTTTATATAATATATATATTAATAATAACAAGAGAAAATAATTCTCATAATTGTTTAAAAGCCTATGGAAAAATGTAAATAAACAAGCACGCCAAACCTGAAGAGTATTGGTCAAATATAAATAATTTAATCGATCCATTTTCAAAGATTATTTAATATAAAATTAAAATATTTTAAAATGAAAAATTATTTCTCTCTCGTAAAATATATAAAGAAAATATAAATATATTCGTTAGAAATATTTCCTTTAAAATTACATATATATTAATTTTTAAAGGTATTGAAAAACAGTAAAAATATTTACATTAATATATTATTATTATTTTGTATAAACCTTTGTCTATTTGTGTATTGTTTACTAATTTGTGAAATTAAATATTGATTAAATTTTTAAAATTTCAATCAAAAAATAGGAAATTAATGTTAATTATCATTCAAAAATTACTAAGGGATTTTTCAAAAGGGTAAAAATCAAACTTATAAAATGCCTTGATTTATTTTTAAATTTATACGGTCTAAAAAGTTTAAGGTTGCTATTCAAATGTTGATATTCATGAAAAAGTGATTTCGTGTATATTAACAAATGAAACAATTGAGATTTAGCAGAAATCATATTTAGTCCACTTCATGTAAATAAAAATATAAAGTAAGCTATAATTTTAAAAAAATCATCTACTTAGCGCCCTCTATCACTGAAAATAAGAACATATTTTTATCGCTACTTTTCTTTTTGAAAATATATAATTAAAACCTATTTCTACATCCCTTATACTGTAATGATTATACATTGAAAAAGGGATAGCATAGCTCATCCAGTGGAAAACCCACCCAGCGGTTTCTCCATTTTAATCTCCAGACCACTTCACTGTTGTATTAATACTTTAATTATATTTCAAAAGCAAAATTTTCACTTTAACCCATAATTACCAGTGCATGGTTTGAAAGGTCAGGTGAAAATCAAACTTCACCAAACGGCCTCAAGGCCAAGCGCCAGTATTTGGAAATGTTTGAGCCCTAGTTAGGCTTATATTTAGTAATGGTTTCATAAACGTTTTGAAATGAAGATTTCGATAACTTTGTTTCTTTTTTTTTATTTACTGTAGTATATTTTTGAATTAGTGGAATAAAACTTTTATGACCCTGAATTTAATAATAGGGTTAACAAGTGCAGGAAATTAGTTGCTCACTTTTACACCACGTATACTGAACGCTACCTTATATTTGAAATTGAGAAGTTCCTTTCTCTTCAAAGATATCTACTTATTTTTTAATGATTGTGCCTTTTTCTCTTGATTCTGGTGCCCCCAAGGTTGATCACTAATGAGCCAGACTTTCCCATTAATTTATCTTTGTATTAAAGGCAGTAGAATATTGTTTAATTTTAAAAATAATGAGTGCTCCATCGGAGTGTGACCAAGCTAGATGGTTGAAGCATGAAACCCCTAACACCCCGAAGTTGGAGCCAATGACCCAACTAAACGGGATAGAGCATTGGACGTGTAGGATTGTTGTTGCGTGATGTGTTGGTGTGGCTTGTGGAAAGGCTGCTGATAAAATTATAATTAAAATTAATTTATTTAAAGCCAGAAATATATAAAGAGAAAAGAAACAACGGTTGAAGTAACATCCGTTGGAGCAAGCCTAGATGTTTACCGCTGAGTGGCCAGAGTCTCTGATGACGTCCCGCGCGCATGCGTAGTCAGGTTGACGCTCGCGGTTGCCGATGCCGTCCGCTGCCCCCTGTGTGTAGTGGAGCTTTGTCAAAGTGTAGTCGCCACAGACGCTTTGTGGAAGTCTAACGACAATGTCTGTGACGGGGAAGTCGCGCGCAAAGTGTCAGCACCGTGTCTGCAATAGCAGCTTAAAATGTGACAAGGTGCAGATCAAACTGCCACCGCCTAGATACCTACGTTGACACTATACCACAGGTACAACACCTACAGAAGGTTCAAAAAGTTCGCCGCCCAGTGCAGGGTAGGCAAGAAGAGGCCCAGGTCTGGAGGGTTTGGAAAGAGAGAACTTCTGAGGCAAGAGAATGGGAAACTGACAAAAGAAAAGAACTATGGAAATCTAACAAGAACAAATATGTGCTGGAAAGACACGATATGGTCAGAGTGGATCAGGTGGACGCATCCACTTTAGAGATCGACGATCTACATGCCCAGCGTGGGAAGAAAGTCCAAGTTGGGATGTGTTTCTGAAAACAAGGGTTGACGCTAATTCTTCTGTTAAGGTTCCGAGAGGCTGACGAGCCAGAGGGCCAGATACATCAGGGAGATCAAAGGGTCGATCAGTGCGGCTGGTAAAATTGGGAAGGGGGCAGTGCAAAATAGATGGCAAGCTATCCTAATGGCAAATATTTCAGAGTAAAGTTTGGGAAGGATGAGTGGACTCTAGCTGCTTCAGTGCCATGTGTGAGGAGCCAAGAGCCAAAAACGGCATTTCATTGTGGCGGACAAAGAGAGTCTGGTCACATATGCGGCGAATTGCCTTTGGTCGTGTGGGTGATCCTGAAAGAAGGTGTCAGAGAAGCTTGCACGACCTGGAAGGGAGCAGGCTGCTGACGCGGAGGATCCTTATGGTGGTGGACATTAAAGGAATGACTATTTATGTGTACCTAATTCTCAATTTGATTAACAGTCCTGATTATTGGGGTTTATTGAACTAAGCTGTACCCAAAAGGAATCTATATTGTTTCATAGAAAAATTGAACACAAAAATCGACTGCTGAGCGTCTTAACAACATTTATAGTGAAATATAATATCCTTTATCACGTAGCAAGAAGTTGCTAACGACAAGGCGCCATCTATTGAAATAAATGTCAACTGAACTTTGATATTTGCACCACACATCCAGAATTTGGCCAATTCCTTTTCTTGTTTGAAAAGAAGCGAGTAGAGACGCTTTTTGGTTAAATTAGCACAGCCTGCATTACGCTGACAGGACAAGCAGCCTGAAACGTGTAAATTTTGGACTTTTCTTGTTATTTAATAAAAGTAATTTCAAAATTCCTGTAATAAAACAAATCAGTGATGATGGCGCGCTAATAATAGAAATTTTATTACATGATAATGAAATTGTATTTCATTATGTTACCATCCATTTAAGAGATAAACAGAACGACTTCACTAATTTGTAATAAATTGTTTTAATTCCAATTTCAAACCCATGGCTGTATTGACAATTAAAAAAATTGTAGTTAATAATTTAATTTTAAAATTAGATGTATATATATTGTTTTTCATTGTTGCATTCAATTAATTTATAACTGAATTTTAATTATATTTGCTCTTTCTCTCACGCTTGTTCGGTGGGGTACATATACTAAAATTGGAACGATACAGATACAGAGAAGATTAGCATGGCCCCTGCGCAAGGATGACACGCAAAATCGTGAAGCGTTCTCTCTCTCTCTCTATGATGAGAGAATAATAAAAAGTCCTCTCTCGCTTCTGTGATTAGAAACTGTCAAACAATTTTCTTCAGATGTAAGTCTACTACCTTCAAAGGTTCCAATCATCTACCATCCTAAGAATAAGCATAGTTTTACCCCTGGAGACCTACAGAATATTCCCAAATACAAATCATCCTGGCTGCACATAATAAACAGGATATCTGCTAGCACAATTATACATGACATCTAAGGGGCAAGGACCAATCCTGGATAGTTGACAACTCAAGGAATCTGGGTTACATCGAGAGAGAGTGTGTGTAAATTATATTGATCATCTTATATTTTTATCCACACACACACACACACTAGGTAAGCAGGGCCACCGCAGAGCAAACTGCCCAATGCTCGCCAGGCGGACCACTGGCCCCAGGCAAGCTTCGCCCTCCTCCCCCACCAATGCAAAGTCACCTCAGCAGCCAAGGCAGCCAGCACCTGCGCCCGCAACACCGGCGTCCACTACCCCACTTGTGGAGAAGCCGATTGAGGCTTCCGCGGACCCTTCGGCGCCTCAGCCCGCTGAACCGGCGCCTCCTGCTTAGCCCGCCCTCGTTGCCTCTCCCGCTCCCCTGCCTGCCCCGGAGACCCTCGAGCCTGGGACCGCTCCGCTCGACATCGTGATGACGGAGGAAAAAGTGAACACCATATCTTCCACGGCATCCCAGAAGGTCTCCGCTTACAGCCAACTCAAGAAATTCCTCGTGAAGCCCTCCAGCCCCTCTTTTGCCAAGACTAAACAACTCGATCTTGACCGGGAAGAGGTCCTGCGTATCCTCTCCTCTTGAACCCAGCAAAAGAGACGGATACCCTCGCTCACAGCCGCCCAGGCTGGCGCTCTCAGCGAGCTGCTCAACGCCATCTTGGACATGCACCCTGGCACCGACACCACCGTCTATAAGCTCCTCAGGACGGCCAAGAGGCAGCTTGACCTAGGGATAAAATGAGTTTCCGCGTCGCCACCATCGAGAGGCCTTCAATATCATCAGACGGCCCCCTGACCTGCAGGCTTGGGTCTTCGGGTCCGACCTTGAGGACGACGCCATGACCATCCTCGCGTCGGCAAAGCTGCGGATCTACCGCCACTTTGTTCAGGTTGGGCTCGGTGGCGTGGAGGACCTGCTCATCGCCTGGAGGAGAACACTCGCACGCCGAGGATGCCTTCCTTCATCATCTATCATATAATTTCCTTTTTTTTTGTATATATTTTAGTTTCTCTATTTATTATTATATTATTTTCTTATCTTAAATTTCTACTAAATAACTCTCGCTGAGTGTAAAATTGACGAGATGTCAATAAAATTGTTTTCATTGTCAAAATTGTCACACGCACACACAACGATAAATTTATTTGCCTAATTAAATACTTTACAATTTGGTGGGGTGCTGCTGCAAACATCCCAATGAACTGTAAAGTGGAAGAACTAAGAAAAAGATTAAGACTTCATGGTTCACCGCCGATTTCAACAAAATAAATAGACATGTCTGTGAAAGCTGAAGAAGACAGACTACAGACGAGGGCATTCATCACCAGTCTCCAGCAATCAAGAAATAGTGCATATTTAATGGTAATATGTCTGAGAGCCCCCTGCAATGGCTCAAAGATTTTGATCTAATAGCCATATACAATGGTTGGGTGACTTGCGGGTGTTATTTTATTCTTAGATGGTACTGATAAATTCTGATTAGAGAATGTGGAAGAATATCTATATTACTTCATGTATTAAATTTAAAATAAACTTCCTGGAAATGTTTGGCGACAATAAACATTTTTTTTCGGAATGCTGAAGTCAGATACTAAAAACTGGTGCCCAAAGAATAGATGAAGCATCAGATTCCTACATCCAAGATATATTCAACCTCTGTTGCCATATGAATTGTGACATGAAGCGGGGAAAAAAATCCCACACTTCATGAAGCGAATCGCAAAAAGGCTATATCAAGCACAAATCCCTATGGAAGTTAGCACAGTTGACGAGTTTAAAGACACTGCCTCAGGATTGAGGTATTGAATTTAAAAAAAGGATCGGTAGATATTGAAACTCTCATTAGAAGAGTGGTGAAGGAGAAATAAACAAAGTTGTCACTGAAAGGAATTTTCCTGTCTTAACAGAGAAGAAGGAAGAGGAGGCATTCCAGAGTACAGAGGAGACACATTAGTTCCTATTCATAAATGCCCAAAAGTTCAAACAAGTAGTTATTGTTAAACTGTTGTTTCAAAATAATAAAAATTCGCGTATCATACTATAAAATGATGATATTATGTTTATAAAACGCATTTATTATACTTAGAGTGCAAAACCATTAATATACAACAAAATAAAATATGTTCTTATTAGAAAAATTAATGGAAGATCTAGAGAAAATAAAGATGGAGATTTTACATACATATCTGAAAGAGGCTTTTCTACTATTGACTATTGCATACTCTCACAGGGTTCACTGCAAATTTTACTGGACTTCAAAGTCGATGACCAACTGTACTCTGACCACCACCCTTTGGTTTTAACGATAAAAGGCCAAAACTTCAATGAGAAAAAAAAAAAACAAACAGGAAGATTATAATATTACGAGATATAGATGGTCAGCCGAGGGACTCGCAATGTTTAAAATGAAACTGGAAGATTTGCGGGAAAAAAACATACCAGCCTCAAATGACCTGGTATACACTTTCAATCAGCGAATTTTGGAAGCAATGTCATCTGCAAAAATAACGTACTCAATTAAGGGCGGCCCCAGGAAATCTAAGCCGTGGTTCGATAAGGACTGCTTTGATATGAAAAATCTGGCAAAAGAAAGTCTGAAGAAATATCGTAAAACAAATAGATTGGAAGACAGGGAATGTTATGCTTCCTCCAGAAAGAAATATCTTGCTTTATTGGATCTAAAAAGAAAAGGCTTTGATAATGAAAAACAGGAAATACTCAGAAATGCTAAAGACTCAAAGACCTTCTGGAAAACTATTGCGCTCTACAAAAGCATGTTGGGGTACGTTTTTATACCCCAACAGAAGATGTATGATCAACTTCAACTGGATACATGGCTTCCCTCCCATATAGACTTATAGACTACCTTTTTGCCCAGAAACCTAGACACTTGATGACACCAGACTTCCATGCCGAAAGCTGATGCCTGGTGGAGAAGAAGACACCAGTGACATCCAGAGACATCCGTGCTGGAAGCTGCTGTACCATATGTACATATATGCCCCTCATTTAAGATTTAGATAGAGGTGACCAAAAGAAAACAATTTGTCATATAAACATTTAAATCAATAATTTTTTTTAACACTCGGAATATATATATTATTTAATTTCCTAAAGGAATTAATTGTTTTTCAATCTACAATGTTTTTTTTTCTTTTCTCTCGCGGCAACACCGTAAATTGGAGGCGTGGTCATGATCACGTGCGTGTTTTCTTTCGACGAATGAAAATGCCAACCAATAGAAACTTTGGCGCGAGCAGCGAATGAAAATGGAGAGAGACAAGGATAAAAGAGGGTTTTTCTTTGCTAAAGGAGGGATTCAACCAGAGTCGCTTAGTCAGAAGGACAATCGACAGTCGTGCTCGAGACGCAGAAAGGAGGAGACCAGACCTTGCCGGCGCTTTCGAGAGAAGGTAAGCCTCTTTGCCATTATGGCTTAGTACCCCCCTTTTCGAGCAGAAACTAACTTAGATTTCGCATGGGACCTAAAGGGCTTTAAGTAACTTAAAAGGAATGATAGGGTTCTTATATTTTGTCCCGCCAGAATAGATGGAGATCTAGGCTTTCCCCTTTATAAAGGCAAAATTTGTAACTTCAAGTCACCTCTATCTAGATCACTATGTAAATAGCATATCTCGCCAGTATAGAAATGTTCCCAAAATTTATTTATTTTGAATAAATATCTAGTATATAACTTATATGGAGAATTTTGTTTCCTCTCATACATATTTCATTCTTTTGTTTTATGGTGCTACCCCCACATCTCATTATTATTACAAATTGTATTGGAATATAGAACTACCGACTCTGATGGAATGGAGTTGTGTGCTGTACCTTTGCTGTGATGCTTTAATACAGTAACAGATGCAAATATGACTTTATTAGGGCTGCCTTGAGGGTATCTCTTTGTTAGATTTAGTAATATTTGTATTTCCATATGAGGGATTTGCCCTCTTTCACTGTTTAAATGAAATATTGTATGATTCTTACCTATTTTGAGGGAATATTACTAAAAATCAAGTCTTCTAATGATTGCTGGCCAACATACATTGTCGAAAGTGCCTGTCATACCCACTGTGATCAAAGAGGTCAGTTCTCCTGTCTGTGTTTCAGCATGTTCTTCATCGTACCTACCATTATACTATTCGTTGATTTAATTTTAGTAAGACCCATGTTGCCTTATACTCATCAGATTGTTCTCTTCATGATGTTATTGAAACCCTTTTGTTTTAAATATATTACAAATGTCAATGTCAATAGTATAAGTCTATAGACTTTGCTTGTTTCTCTCATAGCTAATTTTGTTAGGTTTTAGTATAATCTTTACAAATAGAGTCTTTCCATACATCCAGATAGTAACCTTATTCAACGCAATTTGTTGAATCTTTGTTATAAAAATCGGGATTAAAAGTGTACCTGCATGTTTAATCAGATTTTATTACTAATAAAATATGAACCTGGTGCTTCCTTGATATCTAATTTTGAAATAATAATTTCAACATATTATACTTCTATTAAAAAAATGTTAATTTGGTCTTATATTCAGGTTTATAGTTTCTAATAATAACATGCTCATCTTTATCTGAGATCCCTTAAAGTTGTTGGAGGATCTCAGAGAATTTGAGACTATATGGGCTTGTCACTGACCCGAGACCGTTAGTCTGTAGAGACGGCCAATAGACGGCGATCAATTCCAGCGTCTATTTTGATGGGAGAGCCGACCATTATTTTATAGATTATTCAATTTATTGTAGGAACAAGAATAATTCAACATTTCCCTCCTTTTTCCCAAGTACACGTGAGCCTTAGTTTAATGAGGAATCTCTTTACACATCTGTCCTAAACTTTCCTCACTATATCTTTTGTGTATGAATCTATTTACAATTGATCTGTAGAAATTATAGAGATCTATTGCTATAATTTCCCTCTCTGAAATAGTTCCCAGAGTCTTCAGTGGGTTGCTAAATCTCCAGAAGGTGTCTTTTATAGATTATCTAATTTAATAGTGGTTTCATGGATGTTACACAGTATATGCCATGAAATGACTATGGATAGTTTTAGAAGAGATCGGTGCCAGACAAGTGTATTGAGGGAGAATAGTAAAAGAATAAAGTTGTACTAGATTTCGCGGATAAAGCCAAGAAAGGACATTATTCCAGAAGTCTCTTAAAAAGATAGTTGACACCCCCCCCCCCCAGGCCCCATCATTATCTCCTTTCTTCAAAAGGGAAGTTGATACCCCTGGGACGTTGGAATTTTCACATACCAGAGACCTTGTTAGCGTCAGGACGCCCGACGCTCTATACATTCCAGGAAGGGATCTGACAACAGCCCCCCCCCCCCCCATATCTGCACCTCTCAGGGACTTCTCCCACGGTAGCTTGGAAGCAAAACTTGGTGTGCTCTGGCACTATGTAATCTCAGGAATACATCTATCCCCCATACTGTAGGTTATTTCATTTTCCCAGTTATAATTTTAGATGCTCAAGCTCTACATTGTTTACCTCTATATCACACGCTATTCCAAAAAAATGGTAACGACACTGTTACTGAAATGTTACACTTACACATTTAAGTAGGAAAATTCTTACTAAGTCACATCCTACATGCTCCATTCCCATTTGTCTAAAAACGGGAATACAACAAGCACATCTATAATCCAAGGAGAAATAGCTATACAAGACTGGCTGAACTTTTACCGCGAACTAATGACTACAGAGAAAAAATTGAGAATTTGTAATTTACATAATGTGATTTCTCAGAACGATCCTATATTGGACACAGAGATAACCAATGCAGACATATACAAGGAAATAGCTGGTTTGAAGAGTAACAAGGCATGCGGGCCCGATGGCATCCCCAATGAAGTATTAAAAATACTCCCTGATTCGTACATACTGCTGTTGAAACAACTCTACAATAGTGTTATGACGACTGGAAAATACCCAGCAATTTGGACTAATTCCACTATACACCCAATCTTTAAAAATGGTTATAAGAACAGCCCCTCCAACTACCGAGGTATTGCACTGATTAGCAATGTATCAAAGCTTTTCACTTCAATCCTAAGATCAAGACTGGAGGAATGGGTCGAGGGAAGAAGGGTTGTACCGGAAAACCAAGCGGGATTTAGAAAAGGAAGATCATGTATTGACCACATATTCACACTAACTACTTTAATCCAACTATCATTAAGAAAAAAGAGGGGAAACTATATGTATTTTTTGTCGATCTAAGGAAGGCATTAGATACTGTACCTCACTCAATACTTTGGAAAAAACTTTACAAACTAGGCATAAGTTACCAATTCATAAGTACGATCAGAAGTTACTACGAACAAGCAACTATAGGTATCAGATGGAAGGGATCATTCACGGAAAGTATTAAGATAAACTCGGGAGTCCTCCAGGGAGAACCACTTTCCCCACTGCTCTTTATATTATTTATCACGGACTTAATCGAAATTTATAATAATTCAGACCTGCCGAGTGTAAATTTGCCAGAATTTGGAGATATCCATTTATTGCTGTACGCCGACGACATAGCAATTATAGGTGAGTCCAGGATAAACCTCCAAAAGAAGATCAAAATACTGAAAGAATATCTCGATGAGAACTTAATGACACTAAATGAGTCCAAGTCAAAGATTATGGTGTTCCGTAATGGAGGTAAACCCTCAAATAAGGATAGATGGTTCTGGAATGATAAACCCATAACAATAACTTCGAGATATACATACTTGGGATTCCCTCTGACACCAACAATAACAACTACTCACCCGGCAAATTACTTTAAAGGAAAAGCACTTACAGCAATTAGCGCCACACACCCAATATTAATAAAATCAAAAGCAAAGTCAATAAATTTATCAACCAAACTTTTTGATACAATAGTGAGAGCTGTCCTGATGTATGCCGCTCCATTGTGGGCAACAGAGCATAAAGACTTATTGGATAGTATACAAGACATATTTATCTGTAGGTTCCTGAATCTGCCCAGATACACTCCAGGCTACATAATCAGATTAGAAACCGGTCGTATCTCATTGAGTGTAACAGCTTTAAAATTAACCCTGAAGTATTGGCTGCGGGTGTTGAATATGAGCAGTGACAGATTGCCGCGTATATGTTTTAATAGAACACGGGAACTGTCTAATGCTTCGGGCACACCCATCGGTTTCATTAAAAAGCTCACCAATCTGCTTAACAATAATGGATCCCCTGCACTTGTTTCCTGTGATGACCCTGAAACGCTGAGGAGCGCGATTACAGGGCTCTTAAAAACAGCGGCAGACCAATCTATACAAAACGACCTTACAAGAATGGATAAATCTAAGCTATACTCTCACTACAAAGACATTCACATATCTTTCATGACGAGGGATACCTTTTAGGGGATTTTCCTTTCCCGGTTGTAAGACTACTCTCACAAGTTAGAATACTTTCAAGTTTTTTTTAGAGAAAACCACACCAAGATGCTCTGCGGTGAGGACCCGATTTGTACCTTCTGTAATTCAAAACTAAAAAATGAAATCACTCACTATATTTTTGATTGCTATGCTCTGAAAGAAGAACCCTTATGCTCAAAACTGGGCAACTCTGTGCTTCACCTTCATCAATAATTGACAATATGACCCAGAATAAGTATATTGCTACGGCGTTTTATGGTTTCCACAAGTCCATATCTCAGAAGAAGGCCAAGTGACACTCACTCCTCACTTTCTTACTGCTACTCTTTTTGTGTTGTTTTTCTTGCTTCCCTCTTTCTCTTTCTTGTTTTTTTTTTGTTTTTTTTCCTTTTCTTCTGTATATATCGTTATTTCCTTTGTCTCACTGCTTTGTTCTTATGCATACCTCTGGTGAATCCTGTATAGGGTCAGTGACCCTGAATAAAGGCTTTTTGTTGTTGTTGTTGTTGTTATTAGTAGAAAATGTGCGTATATATATATTTTGATAAAAAATTGTGCTTTTTAAAATCAAAAATAACCTTAAAAATAGCACTTAATAAACTAATTTTATTTAAAACTAGCATACGTGTACCCGGCTTCGCCTGGCGAGTAAAGGTTTGTCTAACAAATCTCTCGATAAAGTGAACATTTTTTCCCGGTCCCTTGAAAAATACTCGATAAGTTGAATAAAATCAATATTAATTGGTTCCCTCGGTAATTGGAAGTTAAAGGAATAGTATCTTGCCTTGGAATTGTATCATTATTCTTGTCTCAAATAAATTGCCCTGTCATCCTGAATTTTGTTTTTCCTAATTTTCTACATTACAAAATCATCATATCATCATGATAATATTTAGAGCAGATTGTTGAATTATAAAAGATAAATTAGAATATTTATCTTGATTATTTTAAAGCGAAAAGTTATTTCAAAAATTTTATTTGCTAGAAACCTTCCCAGTACTATACTAAATACTTCCCAAAGTTTCATGGCGTTCCAATGAGTGGTTTGGTCAGGCATAAAGGACAGACAGACAGACACACACACACATACATTATTTTTATATATATGTTGGGTCAGTTTTTCCACTAAACAAAACCCAACAAAGATGTAAACATTCATTTACATCATATAAATATATATATACGCAGTGTCTCGCCGAAGTGTTTGTTGCCTAGGTGGAGAACTCCCAACGATGGCCGACGATGCTCTAAAGGCCCCCTCCCTGACGCAGGGCCTCTCTTGGAAGGATGTACAAAGAGCACATGTACATATAAAACTAGACACCTGAGGACACCAGACTTCCATGCCAAAAGCTGATGCCTGGTGGGGAGGAAAGACACGGGTGACATCCAGAGACATCCGTGCTGGGAGCTGCTGTACCATATGTACATATATTCCCCTCATTTTTAGTAGTAGGTGACCTAAGGAAAACAATTTGTCATATAAACATGTAAATCAATAATTTTTATATACTCGGGATATATATATATATTAATTAATTTCCTAAAGGAATTAATTTTTAGGGATTAATTTGTTTCATCCAATATACAATTTTTTTCTCGCGCGGCAACACGGTAAATTGGGGGCGTGGTCATGATGACGTGCGTGTTTTTCTTCCGACGAATGAAAATGCCCATGATCACGTGGGTGTTTGCTTTCGACGAATGAAAATGCCAGCCAATAGAACCTTTGGTATGATCAACGAATGAAAATGAAGAGAGGCTAGGATAAAAAGGGCCCGTCTTGACCAAACAGATATAGACAGACAGAGCTGCTCAGTGACAGGAGAGATCCAGCCAGTCGGGCCCGAGACGTAGAGGAGACCAGACCTTACCGCCGCTTTCGAGAGAAGGTAAGCCCCGCGCCATTATGATTTAGCCTTTACTAGCTCCCCCTTTTTAATTTTCAAGTAGAAACAGATCCATTTAGATTTTGAATGGGCCCTAAAGGGCTTTAGATGATAACTTAAAGAAATGTTAGGGTTCATATACCTTGTCCCGTTAGAATAGATGGAGATCTATGCCTTCCCCCCCCCCCCCCCCCGTTATAAGAACAAATTTGTAACCTTAAGTCACCTCTACCTAGATCATTATGTAAATAGCTTGTCTCGCTAGTATAGATGTCCCCAACAAAATCTCGCCTAATCAGAATAAATATCTAATACAAAATATATGGAGAAATTTCCTTGTTCCCTCTCATACATACTCCATTCTTTTGCTTTATGATGCTACTCCCACTGTTTAAATGAAATGTTGTATGTTTCTTACCTATTTGAAGGGAATGTTGCTAATAATCAAGTCTCCCATAAATTGCCGGCCATATACACTGTCGCGAGTGTCTGTGTTTCAGTATGTTCCATCATGTCTACCATTATATTGTTCGTTGATTTAAAATTAATAAGACCCATGTTGCCTTAAACTCATTAGGTTGTTCTCTTTATGATTTTATTGAAGACCTTTGTTTTAGATACATTACGATTATTAATGTCAATAGTATAAGTCTATAGTTTGCTTGTTTTTTATTTGTTAGATCCTGGTATAATCTTTATAAATAGAGTCCTTCCCATATATCCAGATGGTGACTTACTTATCGCATTTTGTTGAATCTTTATTATAAAAATCGGGATTAATGGATACCTGCATGTATAATCAGATTTTCTATCAATAAAATCTGAATCTGGTACTTCATGATATCTAATTTGAAATATTGATTTTCACTTATTATACTTCAATAGAAATGTTAATTGGTTATATATATATATTCAGGATCTCAGTTTCTAATAATAACATGTTCATCTTTATCTGGGATCCCCTAAAGTCGTTGGATGATCTCAAAGAACGTGACACAAAAGGGCGTGTCACGGGCCCGAGTCCGTAGGTCTGAAGAAGCGGACAATAGTTGCCGATCAATTCCAGCGTCTGTTTTGATGGCAGAGTCGACCATTATTTCATAGACCATTTTAATTTAATGTAGGAACGAGGATAATTCAATATTTCCCTCCTTTTCTTCCCAAGTACACGTGGGCCCTTAGTTTAATGGGGAATACATCTGTCCTAAACTCACCGTTGAATCTTTATTATAAAAAAAAATCGGGATTAAAAGATACCTGCATGTTTAATCAGATCTTCTACCAATAATCTCTGAACCTGGTACTTCATGACATCTAATTTGAGATACTGACTTCAACTTATCATACTTCAATAGCATCCAGACTATTTTTACGTATTTCTAAACTAAAGTAAAAAAACTACTATATAATAATTTAACTTATGAAATTTGAATTAGCTATGGAACAGAGTTATGAAACAAGAGTTACTGTATTAAATATGAGGAAGCGTACGTTTAATTGCTATCATTTCCATTTGTGAATCTGGTGTGCTCATTCATTCTATCTATTACTTGTTTGCCGGTTTCGCCTATGTACATACTATTGCATTGGTTGCATTCCATTAGGTATATTGCTTAACTGTTGTATATTGGTGAGTTATGGCTATTGTTTTCTTTTGTTATGGGATTTCTGACTATTGCGCCTATATTGGGTGTGCTTTCATAATATGTCTTTATACCATATTTCCTGATTCCTCGGGCTATTGTTACGCTGTTAGGAGGGTACGATATGACACAAACAGATTTGTATGTTTGACTATTGTTTGTGTTATTTGGGTTATAAATGCCTTAATATGAATCTATTTACAGTTGATCTGTAGAAATTATAGAGACCTGTTGCTATAATTTTCCACTATGAAATAGCTCCCAGCGTCTTCAGTGGGTTGCTAAATCGCCAGAAGGTGAATCTCTTAAAGGAATGGTTGGGACAACGAGGGAGGCAGGGAGAAGGGGTCGCCATTTTCTCTTTCAGGGAAGAAGAAGCAGGAGGGAGAATGGACGTAAGTTGAAACCCCTGAGAAGTTGAATTCCACATTCCATAGACCTTGTTAAGTCCGCGCGACACCCGACGCCCCATGCATACCAGGAAGGATCCATCAACGGTCCTCCCCCGATCTGTGCCCCCCTTTGGGGGGGGGGTCCCTCTCACGCCTGGTATGGAAGCAAGTTCTCACTTAGAGTCGTGTAGTCCTCAAGTCCTTTCTGTACCCTATATATATATTATCAGATATTCTATAATCTCAAGTATAACCTTAGCTGTTTAAGTCCCATATTTGTCTATTTCTGTGTCAAACGCTATTCCGAGGATGGTAGCGACGTTGTTGTCAAAATGTTACACTTGCAGACTTTAATAAGGAAATTTTAATAAGTCACAACATACATTCCGAGGATGGTAGCGACGTTGTTGTCAAAATATTACACTTGCAGATTTTAATAAGGAAATTTTACCAAGTCACTCCTTACATGCTCCGTTCTCATCGGTCTAAAATCGGGAACGCGACATATATAGAAAATTAGAATATTTATCTTGATTATTTTAAAGCGAAAAGTTATTTCAAAAATTTTATTTGCTGGAAACCTTCCCAGTACTATACTAAATAACTTCCCAAAGTTTCATGTAGTTCCAATGAGTGGTTTGGTCAGGCATAAAGGACAGACACACACACACACACACATACATTATTTATATATATATATAGATAAAAGTCCTAAATTAAATTTTGAAAAGAAAACATATCAATTTTAAAGTGTCAAATAAAATCTAAAAATATCGCCTAAAAATGATAACTTTGTCATCAAAGTGTAAAATGTTGTCTTAAAAGTACAGAAAAACTATATGATAAATTGTGGTGAATCCATAGGTTAAACAATGTGAATTTGCGGGACTTTTTGTTTGTAAACAAAAATATTTGACATCTCAAGTTCTTTATATCACGTCTTTAAATCCCATTATTTAAAAATGATTTACATTGAAATATTTTAACAATAAAGAAAAATTATGAATACCGTTAAAATATTAAAAGAATTTAACAAAAAGAATGGTATATAATAAAAGTTTTCATTATTTATATTCTCCTTGTGTTTTAGAGCGCACGCTTATATCAGACATGGCAATAGAATTTTTTAATTTATTAAACAATTCCCTTAGAAACTCACCCAATATTTTATTATTAATTAAATGATATTTTATTTTTTTACTATATATTTCAAAAAGAAACTCATTTCAACTTTGTAATATTTTTTAAAAAAAGATATTGACTCTGTAAGCATTAAATTTAATGACTATTTAGATAAAATAGATATTACAATTTTATATCAAGAAAATATTTAGCTGGATAGTTGGTGATCTATGGATATGTTCCAGGAACCTGGATTACCTAGTTGTTACTATCAAGAAAATGTTTAATAATACACATTTAAAAAAAAAAATTGTATAAATATTTTTGAAAATACAGTAGAACCTCCTTGTAAAGGACACCTAAATGTAGAGCCAAAGTGTCCTTTATGGATAGATGTCCTCTTACCGGAGAGTTGTTAAATAGTAAAAATGATAATTTTCCAAATAAAAACTGTCCTTTATAGAGAGGTGTTCTCTAGCATGAGTATCCTCTCATTGAGGTTCTACTGTATCTTAAAAAATAGAAAGGAAAGGGCCAACAGCTCGAAGCGTATATGTGGTTGGCTTTTCTTGATTTATTAAGAAAATGAGTTGGCCAAATATTATGGAACAAGTTAAATCAAGATTTAGTTGAATTTTATTCTACTAGATGGCGCTCTCTGCCATCTAAAATTCTAATGTGAGCAATCATGATATGCCTTTCTTATTATTAAATTTTTTTTTTTTTTGCTTATCCCTAGTACACGTGGTACAGGCCATGATCATCATGGTGGGTAGTTAGCGACTGCTTTTACTGTAAGCGCACCACATGTCTACACATGAGAAAATAGTTCGACTTTGCACTTACAAATGTGCCAGAGCCCCGTTTGGTTACTTGCACTCGCTGGTGGGGTTGGACTTTTGCAAGAATCGGGGGGGCCATTGGAGCATTTTTTTTTTTTAAACAGAAAAAAGTGTCCAATGCGGGAACGAACCCGGGTCGTAGTGGTCGTAAACCAAACGGTTTAACCAGCCTTCCACCGACCCCCAGTCATCATTAAATATATAAATAATTTTGTGAAAATGTAAAGCTAGTGTAGAAATAGTTTGCTATATTTGGGGAAAAATTTCCAAACAGAAGAAATGTTAACATGATGTATCATCTGTTAGAAGAAATTTGAACTATTTTGACGTTTGTGATTTTTCAAATCATTATTTACTTATTGCAGTAAAACCAGTAGAAAATTGATTTATTTTTAAAAAAATCATATGCATCAAAAAAAGTTGAAATTTCTTATAGAAGAAACGTTATCACCCCAAAGATAAAAGAATGTTATAATGAATATTTTGATGTGGCTTTAGGTGATCAAGACAAGTGGTGATGAACCCATAGTGTGTGAGGAATGTGCTATCGAGGGCTTTTACAATGGAAATTAGGGAAATCTAAAGGTATGACCTTTGGTGTACCAATGGTTTGGAGAGATCTGAAAAATCATCACTATGATTGTTATTTCTGTGTCTATAAAATCACAGGCATCAATAGCAAAAAGAAACAAACCAACTTTTATCCTGATATACCATCAGCAAGACAACCTGCACCTCACAACCTCAAGAAACCAACACTGATTTCTAAAACTGTTCACAAGAAACCTATACAGTAGAACCTCCCTTTAGCGGACACCCCGCTAGCAAACACCTCTCTACAAAGGACAGTTTTCATTTGCAAAATTACTATTTTTACAATTTAGTAACTCTCAGATAAGTGGACACCTCTCCATAAAAGACACTTTGACTCTGCAACTAGGTGTTCTTTACAGCGAGGTAGTTCTACTGTATACAAAGCAATAACACGCCATCTATATATAACAAATGAAGCCATTAAGACGTGAATATTGCTTTTCACAAATAAATTAAACTTCTACTGTCCATAGTGTAATGAAAAAATATTGGGAAGGTTTGACATATCAGTGGTGAACCCTCCCAGCGGTTTCGTCAATTTAATCTACCAAACTGCTTCTTTAGAGCTTTAATACTGTATTGGATCATCTACTTATATAATTGCCTTATTCTGTCTGTATGTCTGAAGCTCACGGATAGAATGCGCGCCCATTGGCTGCCGGCGAACACGTGTCCTCCCTGCCCCCCTCTAGACAACCCTGTTATCAGCAGTGTGTTACATCCACCTGTCTATAGCGGCCATTCTAGACAACCCTGTTATCAGCAGTGTGTTACATCCACCTGTCTATAGCGGCCATTCTAGACAACCCTGTTATCAGCAGTGTGTTACATCCACCTGTCTATACAGGTCACCCTGTCTATAGCGGCCACTCTAGACACCCCTGTTATCAGCTGTGTGATACATCCACCTGTCTATACAGACCACCCTGTATATAGCGGCCATTCTAGACAACCCTGTTATCAGCTGTGCGATACATCCACCTGTCTTTACAGACCACCCTGCCTATAGCGGCCACTCTAGACAACCTTGTTATCAGCTGTGTGATACATCCACCTGTCTATACAGACCACCCGGTCTATAGCGGTCACTCTAGGCAACCCTGTTATCATCTGTGTGTTACAATCACCTGTCTATACAGACCACCCTGTCTATAGCGGTCACTTCAGGCAACCCTGTTATCAGCAGTGTGATACATACACCTGTCTATACAGACCACCCTGTCTATAGCGGCCACCCTAGACAACCCTGTTATCGGCTGTGTGATACATACACCTGTCTATAGCGGCCACTCTAGACAACCCTGTTATCAGCAGTGTGTTACATCCACCTGTCTATACAGACCACCCTGTCTATAGCGACCACTCTAGACAACCCTGTTATCAGCTGTGTGATACATCCACCTGTCTATACAGACCACCCTGTCTATAGCGGTCACTTTAGGCAACCCTGTTATCAGCAGTGTGATACATCCACCTGTCTATACAGACCACCCTGTCTATAGCGACCACTCTAGACAACCCTGTTATCATCAGTGTGTTACATTCACCTGTCTATACAGACCACCCTGTCTATAGCGGTCACTTTAGGCAACCCTGTTATCAGCAGTGTGATACATACACCTGTCTATACAGACCACCCTGTCTATAGCGACCACTCTAGACAACCCTGTTATCAGCAGTGTGATACATACACCTGTCTATACAGACCACCCTGCCTATAGCGGCCACCCTAGATAACCCTGTTATCGGCTGTGTGATACATACACCTGTCTATAGCGGCCACTCTAGACAACCCTGTTATCTGCTGTGTGATACATCCACCTGTCTATACAGACCACCTGTCTATAGCGGTCACTTTAGGCAACCCTGTTATCATCAGTGTGTTACAATCACCTGTCTATACAGACCACCCTGTCTATAGCGGTCACTTCAGGCAACCCTGTTATCAGCAGTGTGATACATACACCTGTCTATACAGACCACCCTGTCTATAGCGGCCACCCTAGACAACCCTGTTATCGGCTGTGTGATACATACCCCTGTCTATACAGACCACCCTGTCTATAGCGACCACCCAAGACAACGTTTTTAAAATATATTCGCACTCGGGTAAACCCCGGGCGTTGCCCGGGCCATTCGTCTAGTTTTGTTTATATATGCTACACTGAAAGGTGAAATCTTAGAAATGGTTTTTAAGCAAAATATGAACATAAGTTTTTAGGAAAGTAAAATTACATTTAAATATTTTCATCGAGCAATGCTCTTTGGCACACAATAAGGACAAGGCCAGCTTATGTGCATATTTTTGCTTAAATACCCTCTCTGAGATTCCACCCTTCAGTGCAGCATATAAAAGCAGAATGATCCTCTACAGTATTAGAGCTCTAAAGAAGTGGTCTGGTGGATTAAATTGGCGAAACCGCTGGGAGAGTTCACCACTGATGAGCCAAGCCTTCCCAATATTTTTTTCACCACAGTAAGGACAATAGAAGTTTGATTTATTTGTGAAAAGAAACCTTCACATCTTAATGTTTTCATTTGATAAGAATCCTGAATAGAGAAAATTATAAGCATCATCGTCCACTGATTCTCTGCCATTTTAAAATAATGAATACTATTCATATATAACTGATTTTTTTTTAATGAACATTGCCAAAGGCTATTTTTAATCAATTTTTAAGTTTCAAATTGACTTGCCAATTTTGAAACAAAACTTTATACAAATTTGCTGTTTTGTTTTTGAAACAATTAAAAATTGAAGGGGATACTTGAAGTGATATTTTTAAATTCTTTTTATTCACGTGTTGCGCATGGAAATTTGTGATGCTATATGTTACTCAAGTTATCTATTTATTAGATTTGGTGTTTAAACATTTTATTACAGTAGAACCTCCCAGTAAAAGATATCTAGTTGCAGAGCCAAAATGTCCTTTGGAGAGAGATATCCTCTTACTGGAGAGTTGCTAACTATTAAAAATGGTAATCTTAGGGATGAAAACTTTTCTTTTTAGAGAGGTGTCCTCTAGCTTGAGTGTCCTCTCATGGATGTTCTACTGTATTTCTATTTTATTTTAAAAATATTGGAACTTTCCGGGAAATTATTGGACAGACTTTGTAATTCAGGGATTATAACTTATGGAATATTCAGTCTTGTTGCTTTGATTTCCAGCATTGGGTCCAGCTTGTATCAGTTACATTGTGAGTGGATCTGTGTGTTCAGCCCAGGAACTGCTGACTCCTGAAGAGAAGGAGAGACAGGTAGAAGAACACTTCCAAAAGATCTACGCAGCAAATGGGGGCAAACAGATCAACAATTCCAGTGCTATCCCCAAGTTCTATCACAAGGTACATTCACACCTACCCTGATGTACATTGATGTGTAAATTTATCATCTAGATGGATAGATCTGTCTGGGGGTCAGTGAAAGGGGATCTAAACCGTTGGTTTTCAACCGCTCCGACCTGGGAACGAATCCTGCATTGGGCACTTTTTTTCTAATAAAAAAAAAAAAATGCTCCAGTGGCCCCCGATTCTTGCAAAAGTCCAACCCCACCAGTAAGTGTAAATAACCAAATGGACCTCTGATAGAATTTATATACAAATAAAACCCCTCTATAGTGAACCCCAATGGGACAGAGCTTTTGGTTTACTATAGCCACGGTTTGGCTATTTTTTTACTTTTCAAAATTTTTAGACCGCATAATTAAAGGACAGCCATACACACTGGAAGAGACTGCCTCTTAATAGTGGTCACTTTGTTTTAATTCCCTTAATTGACCAATTTCTTTACATTAATACTGAATAATAAATTAATTTATTTGACGATAGGTTCTTCTTATCATTAGCATACATGTACCTCTTTGTCTAATTTAAAAATCAAGACAATTCCTAGGCAAAGTTTTATTAATTATATATTTAAAGATATAAAATGATTATAAATAATCTTTATCATATACAAATACTATTCGTTACAATTATAAATTGGCGCCATGGATGTCACTCTTGTGAAACGTCCCGTTCCAAACTGTGTGTTTTTAAAATGTTTCAATTAAAATACTATTCGTTACAATTATAAATTTGAACGATAGGCTCATTATTTCTTTATACCGTTATTATACCGTTATATTATATATATTATATTATATATATATTACACGTTATTTGTTTTCTTGGCCGACTGTTTTACATATGGTGTTATCTTAAAATTGCTTGTTTTGAATATTTTTTAGATTGAGATTATTAGCTAGTATGTAAAAAAATTAACTCTGTTGAAATTTAATTTTGTATTTATATATAAATAAAATTAACTCTGTTGATTTTTTTGTATTTAATCGATAACAGCGAAGTTACGCATGTTAATGTTAGGGAAAAATATTTTGATGTTAAGCAAAACCTGCTCCATCTCGTTTTACATAAATGTTGAAAATTTGGTCGAAATTGATGCATTGTAATGAAAGTTTTTAGTGAACAACACTTATGAAATTTGCATTTTATTAATATAGATTATAACAGTAGAACCTCCCTGTAAAGGACACCTAATTGCAGAGCCAAAGTGTACTTTAAGGAGAAGTATCCTCTTACCAGAGAGTTGCTAAATTGTAAAAATGGTAATTTTGAAAATGAAAACTGCCCTTTGTGGAGAGGTGTCTGCTAGTGGAGTGACCTCTAAAAGGAGGTTCTACTGTAATACAATGTATAAGGTTTATATATATATTTTTAATAAATTATAATTGTTTTCACTAGAAGAGAGGTGCAGGCAACAAACCAAGAATTTAGAGGTGCAGATTTAACAACCATTTAGTAAGGAAACAAGAATATTGCATCAGCCAACTCATGAGGTTTTAGTTCTCCTCTCTTCACAGCTAGTGTAATGATACGTATGTGGATTCTTAATATACCTATACGAGTACAAAAATAATTTCTCTCACATTTATGATATAAAGTCCTCTTGATTATATAAAGTTGAAATTGCTGTAGTCTCTCCATCTATTTTTATTCATTAAAAAAACAACTTCTTTATTAAGCACTAATTTGAAATTTATGGGGGGTCGGTGGAAGAATAGTCTAAACCATTGCCTTTTGACTGCTACAACCCGGGTTCGATTCCCGCATCAGGCACTTTTTTTTCTGATTTAAAAAAAAATAAAATGCTCCAATAGCCCCCAATTCTTGCAAAAGTCCAACCCCACCAGCGAGTGCAAGTAACCAAATGGGGCTCTGACAAAGTCGAACTGCTTTTCACATGTATAGACATGTGGTGCACTTACAGTAAAAGCAGTCGCCAACCTCTACCCACCATGATTATCATGGCCTGTACCACATGTACTAGGGATCAGCAAAAAAAAAATTCTCCAAAAGACCTGAATCAGTAGACACACAGCTGCAAACAGACTCTTTGCTAAACTTTGTCTATGTACATTAAATGTCCTCAGATACCCATATTCACTAGGTTTAATACCATTTCTCTCTCTCTCTTGCCTTTACCAAGGCCAACTTTTTGTCCCCCTTAAAATTAACTACATCTACTAGAGTCCAACTTCTCTAATTCTACACCTCAAAAAGGATCATAATTTTTAGTTGAATTAAAAATTCATTGTTGAACTACAAGGTAATAAGACCAAATCCAAATAAAGTAATACTTCTGGTTAAATTAATATTTGTAGTTCTAATCTATAATTCAAATTGTGCCTTATAAAAATAAATCATTGTTGAATTATAGTTGGTTAAATAAAAAATAAAAAAACTTATTGCGATTAAAAAAAAAAAAAGGTTGAGTTAAAGTAGGTTGATTGAATTATAGAGGTGTTACACTGTAGCTGTGAGGATACCTCTGAAGACCATAATAGAAGGAGAGTTTTATTGTGGCTATATATTGAGGAAGAAGAAAGTTAACATGTTCTGTTGTCTCCCAGCTTCCAAGTGATGAAGATCTACTTGCCCAGAAGATCAGAGAAGAATCTCGGTATGTGTCTGAGGCCATTCTATTCTATACCACACTACTGAACTGTTGTTGTCTAATAATGAAGATAATCAAGCAGACCCCTCCTAGGAGAAAGCCTGTTGTATTGTGTAAACTACTACAATTGTAGTTGCAGTAGAACCTCTTTCTACCCCATCTACCCCACTTACCCAAAATGTAGCTTGGCACCTGCAGCTCCAGAACATATTTTGGCTCGCATTAGATGCACTAAACAGGGATTTGGAAGAGGCCGCTGCTTATCATAAAACAGTTCGAGGAGCATGGACTCATGGAATTTATGTAATCTTTACACAGGGGGATAAAAAACAACAACAAAACTTCTTATCTAGTAGTCAAACTAAAGTGTCCTTTAGGGAGATGTGTCCTCTAACAAGATTGTCCTCTCGTGAAGAAGTTGTACTGCATCATTATACAAATTAGAATTTAAAACACATACAGCAAATATAGTAAGTCATATGTTCTACCCACAAATATTATATATACAGTTACGAGCGTCATTCCTCATCTCCTAATCAATCAGTCAGTTTTCATCTCTGTCACCGTTTGCTTTTTTTTTTTGGAATGGCGCCCTCCTATTGGTTGGCTATGGTCATGCCACCTTTGCCCCCCCACTCGCTATTTCCTCTTTGTAACTATTGTGTTGGAGCGGGTCTCTCCCTAAATAAATGCATATATTAGATAATAACCAAATGGAATCCTCTCTTTCTTTTTCCCAGTAAGAGACGCCTACGGAAGCCAACAGTACATAGACAGATAAAGCACATAGGCTATAGTTATTAACTAACATATGCAATTATTTAAGGCGCCAATTTATAATTGTAACAAATAGTATTTGAATCAAAACATTCAATCGGGTAAAACACGGGCGTTGCCCGGGTCATTCGGCTAGTGTAATATAAATAATACCTGTAGTTTCTTTCTCCATGAACTATAACATATTTTGATAAAGCACAATTTGGATTAAAGCTACAAGAAAATAAGACCTAATCCAAATAAATTAACAGTGTTGATACTGAAACGTCACACACTATTAATTTATTTGGATTAGGTCTTATTTTCTTGTAGCTATAACATATTTTAGACATGTGTACCAAAAATTAATTATACATCAGAATGATGCATCATGTCTATCACTAAAGTAAAACCCTTACTAGTGGATATAAAGAATGAGCTACAACATCAGTTTAAGCATATTCAGACAACAAGCCAACAACCTGTACACCTTGGTTTCAGGCTATGGCCTTCATCAGTACAGGGGTGGCATCAATTTCATAACATGCTACAAGAAGAGACATGATATCGGCCAAAATTATCAAAAAGGTGTTTATGCTGTGGCAGGTGCTGATTTTTTTAGGCAAGAATATAAAATAAAGTTGCGAGAAAATGGCATCTGTGTATAAAAGCGGCAACTCTCCTTTTCAATAAGCATTATATCTATCACTCTCCAGTAGATAACTTTACTGGTGGAGATAAGGAATGAGTCACAACACCAGATTCACCTTCAGATGTGAATCCTCCCGCAACTTTATCCTGTAGTCAAGCCTTAAAATAGGTTCCTCTACTTCACCAGCTTAAACATATTTTTGGTAAATTTAACCGATTTCATAATTCCTCTCATTGGATGTTTAAAAATCGAAGCTGCCCCTCTACTGAAGGGGTCTATAGCCAGAAACCATGGTGTACAGGTTGTTGGCTTTTGTCTGGGTTTGCCAAAACTGGTGTGTTGTGACTTTTTCTTTATCTTTACCAGTAGAGTTTTTTACAAAGGTAATTAACACAATACATAATGAAAGTAAGAGGTGCCTCCTTTGGTTCATGAATATCATCCTCCCGCAACTTTATACTTGATATACATCTCCAAAGAACATCTAGTTGCACAGCGCAAGTGTTCTTGAGAGAGTGTTGGGAATAAAAGAGGGAAAGAAGAGGTCTGGCACTTTCAGATTGTAGATAGAAAATTACAAGGGGGAGAGTACAAGACCTTAAATATAAAAAAGTAATTTATACTTTATGTAACAGTATTGTTATAGAAACATATAAACATATAATTTAGTTATTGGGTCTAGTTATATACCTTGACTCTGCATCCACTCTCTCTCTCTAGTATAAAATCTACTATTGGGCATTGCTCTTTAAAAACAATAATAATAAATCGCCTTAAGCAGGAAATTGAGAGAAATGTTATTTTATCATTAAGTTTACCATCTGTATTAGTTCCTGATAGTCCTTGTAAAAATGATCTGACTTAACCCAACAAGTAAGAGACCATTCCAGGAGAGACCTATAGGATCCATGTTTTTAGGGTATGGTATCTTCTGGGAGGTTGTTTGTACCTACTGCATGCAGACATCTCCCAGTCTTGTTCTGAAACAACACTCTAGGAATATTGAAAGAGAAAACATTTGGGGGTGTTTTTCCAGAGCTGCCTTCCTTCAGAAGAAAGGCAGAGAGCTGCTGGACAATGAAGAACTAAAGGTGAGGGAGTTGGTGTTCACTCCAGTGTTGTAACTTCTGTGTGTGCCCTCTATTGATTACCTAACTGAATACAAAAGAGAAAATAACTAAAAAACTCTGGACTGAGATAAGAGATTGTTTGAAAAAGTAAAAATAAATATCAGGTAAAACGTTTCTTTTAATTTAAATTTGCAAGCTTTCGAGCAAATATACTGCTCTTCAACGGGCTAATATTCTTTGTACAATCTCTAAATAATATATATACGTATAATTGAAAATTTGGTTATTGGCATGTGCTCTCGCGGGCGTGCATCAGACTGTTTCCAGCTAAAGTAATAGATATTATAAATTAACACAAAGCAATAACGCGCCATCTATACATATAAAATAAAATGATTTAAAAGCGCGAATGTTTTTTTAATTCATAAAACGAACTTCTACTGTCCTTACTGCAATGAAAAAATATATTGGGAGGGCTTGGCTCATCAGAGGCGAACCCTCCCAGCGGTTTCGCCAATTTAATCCACCAGACCGCTTCTCAGAGCTCTAATACTGTATTGGGTCATTCTGCTTTTATATGCTACACTGAAGGATGGAATCTTAGAAATGGTTTTCAAGTAAATTATGGACATAAGCTTATAGGACAGTAGAATTACATTCAAATATTTGCTTCAAGCAATGCTCTTCAGCAAACTATAAAGACAAGGCCAGTTAGGAATAAATTAACACAAAGCAATAATGCGCCATCTATACATATAAAATAAAAGGATTTAAAAGCGCGAATGTTTCTTTTATACATAAAACGAACTTCCAAGATTCCATCCTTAAGTGTAGCATATAAAAGCAGAATGATCCAATACAGTATTAGAGCTCTGAGAAGCAGTCTGGTGGATTAAATTGGCTAAACCACTGGGAGGGTTCGCCACTAATGAGCCAAGCCCTCCCAATATATTTTTTCATCGCAGTAAGGACAGTAGAAATTCGTTTTATGTATAAAAGAAACATTCGCGCTTTTAAATCCTTTTATTTTATATAATAGATATTATACTGGGATTAAATATATATACATTCCAATTATTATTAATATTTAGATTATTTGTCAGGGATATTGTTATATTGGGTTGGGAGGTCAATTTTTCTATTGATGCTATTTATTTTTGATGATACCAGTGTTTCCAGGAATAATCGTTATTGCTTTCTTTCTATGTCGTGATAATGGGCTATTGTTTGTTTGAGATTAAATGTGTGTCCAGTGGTGCAGGTGTGTTGATAGAGATTGTGTTATACATATTTGATTGACCCCAAAGACAGATTTCTACCAACAAGATGGAATAGTGCTCTCTCTCTCTCAACTCTAAACAATAGTTGCCGTACTTGCCTATAAATACAGGTTGTAGAGAGAATAACTTATATTAGACAACATTGAGATGTATTTAGGAGACAACCACTCCATAAATGGATACTCCCTCTAAAGGACATCTCTCTATAAAGGACAGTTTTCATCACCAAAATATCCATTTTTACCATTCATCTGTGTAGACATGTTCATATGTGTAGTCATGTGGTGCACTTACAGTAAAAGCAGTCGCCAACTTCTACCCACCATGATTATCATGGCCAGTACCACATGTATTAGGGATAAGCAAAAAATAAAAAAAAACTATTCAACTACTCACCGTGGCAAGAGGACATCTCTCTCTAAAGGATACTTTAGCTCTGCAAAAAAGGTGTCTTTTCTAGAGAGGTTGTTGGAACAAACCAGTTTTAAGCTGAGAGTTGGTGTCAATCCTTTCTAAGAACCTTCCATCCTGTTGAAAACTTGTTGATGTCACAAGAGTCCGTGCAGGCATTGTGGATGGTCCTCAACCAGCACCAGAGTCCGCCACTGGGGGGCAGTGACACCTTCATCAACTACCAGGACTTCCTGGAGGTGAAGTCCAAGGTGGGACCTAAAGCTAAGTAAGTCTCCTATGGACCTTTTATTTTTAAAACATGAAATGTCTCTTTGACTCCAGGAGACCCTTTCTTAACATTTGTTTCAATTGGAATGTTTTCATATTGAAGTTTTGCTGTAGTTAAGATACTGGCATCAACTCTTCTTCTTCTTCCTTAGCTAAAGAAGGGAGAGGATGCAGGTCTTTAGGAACTTGTTTTCATCTTCACATTTTAAAATTTATTCTCTTAATTAGTTTCTCTTCATCTCCCAGACATTCTCAGAGTCTTTTGTCTGATGATGGTAACAACATGTTACTGAAATGTCACACACTATTTATTTATTTGGATTATTTGTTATTACCTTTTATTTCTAAGAATGCACATGTTAAAACAGTTTAAACTTACCAAGATGTCAAAGCTCCATTTTGGTTACTTGCATACAAACTTGGTGAGGTTGAAGTTGAGTCAGAATTGTGAGGGTCTATTGACCAATTATTATATTTTGTTTTCACAGAGGAGAGAGTAATTTTGTTTCAAACTCATCTCAACAATGATGATAGGAAAGGAACGGATAAATCTGTTTATTTCTGTATATAGGAAGATTTTTTGGTAGGGAAGTGGTATATACTGTTGAATTCTCACAGCCACAACTGGTGATCCCACATTGGTCACTTTTTTTTCCAAGAAAAAAATGGCTTCCTGATTCTTGGAAAAGTCTAACCTCACCAGTGAGTGCAAGTAACTAAACAGGGCTCTCTGGGACACCTGTAAGTACAAAAATTTAAAAAAAAGTGGGGAAAAAAAAGGTGTGGCCGTTTTGATAAAATTAAATCACCCTGTCATCTCCTGACATTTGTCTTCCCACATATTTTTTTAATGGGACAATATATTTATTTCAAAGTTGCCACAATGGAGGTTGGAACCAGAGTTGTTCTCTGGCTATTGCCATTTGATATAATACAGACAACCATGTTTGGACAGTTGTGATTGTAGCAGAAGGTGACACAGGGGAAACATTACAGCACACGTGTGTCCAGACCATTCTTCACGGCCAAGGTGTTTGGCAAGCTGCTCCAGACCGACCCCTACGGTCGGATCTCCCTGATGCATCTCTTCAACTACATCATGGGCAAGGTGTGGCTCAACCAGACCAGGATTGGGCTGTCTCTCTATGATGTCACAGGACAGGGCTACCTCTGTGAATCTGTAAGTACACAACCACCACAGGAAATATCTCAATAAAATTGATGTGTTGGCACACACACACACACACACACATAAGATATACATAACCATTATATGTAAATAACTCATATTCGTTTATAGATACAAGAAAATAAGACCTAATCCAAATAAATTAATAATGTGTGACATTTCTACAACAGTATTGTTACCATCATCAGACAAAAAAATTCAATGGTAACAATGCTGTTACTGAAATGTCACAGAGTATTAATTTATTTGGATTAGGTCTTATTTTCTTGTATCTATAATCTATAATCCAAATTGTGCTTTATCATCTTATGCAATTAGTTTTTCTCTCTCTCTCTCCAATGCCTGGAGAAGTAGTGAGTGTGCTTGCACCTATGTTCAAACCTTTCGATACAGTAAACCTTAAATGCCAACTTTAGTGGTTTTTCTTCCTACCATTTAATTTTTCTAAATACCCTTTTCAAGAGTCTGTATAAGACAAGCTGTCTTAAAATACTTTTCTGTGTATGTTTAGTATTTTAAAAAATTATCTAATACTCTTAACTTATATCATAAATGGTATAACTAATTTTATAATTTTTATCCTAATCAAATGTTATATACATATATATATCTATATATATAAAAATCAATGTTTGTATGTTTGTTTGTATGTCCGGTATACAAATTCGCAGTAGTTCACTAATTCAAACCAAAATTTCCATACATTGGTAAAAAAATACGGGGAAGACGATAGGCTATTTTAAAAAATATATAAATCAATTATTAAAACTATATATTCAAATTATTCTACTTAGCTCACGAACAGCGCCCTCTATCAAAGATTAGATTAAATTATGCTGATGCAAACAAATAGATAATGCTAATAACAAAAACAATTATAAAAAAAATCTTATCTAAATATATATCACTCGGGCAGATATGCACACGGGTCAATCCCGGGGCGAAGCCCGGGTCACCCGTCTAGTCTAATATAAACTAGAGAGTTGAAAAATAAACTAGAACAACCAACTCTCTCATATCATTGCTCTACAATATATTTTAAATACAAAATTTGGGTCATGTCAAAGTCTGGTCATCTACGGACAATGACTTTCCAGAATGGTTGCAAGGTTTTCCCACTATGTACTAAATGCAATTCTCAACCTGCAACCCCAAAACATTTAATTGACTGTATTGACTCATCCATTGATGAGCTCTACTCATCCCCAGCAGGCACCATCTCAAGCTCTACAAGCTTGATACCCTAATATGATTGAGTGGAGATAAGTAAGAAGAAGACTACAAAATATTCCCAGTCACATTGCCAATTAAACCCCACTTTAGCCAATTTGGAAAGTTTCTTGAATCCCTTGTGGTTCAGGTAGGCATTCTGTAGTTACTGGTGTAGTGGCATGTAGTCTGTGAGATGTTCTTTGCAAATTCTTTTCTCTCTTGTTTTTTTTTTCTTCAAAGTTTTTTTTTAAAGCACAATTTGGATTATAGATTAGAACTACAAGAAAATAAGACCTAACCCAAATTGGATTAGGTCGTATTTTCTTGTAGTTCTAATCTATAATCCAAATTGTGCTTTATCATTTTTGATAGACTTCAATGGACCTAAGAAGTTATTCTTCTAATGAGTTGAAGCAAATGATTTCCGAAGTGAATATCAATGTTAATGCTAAGCCATCACTTGAAGATTCTATTTTAAAGAGTTCAGGATCTGAAGCACTCCTTTGATTAGGTCTTATTTTCTTGTAGTTCAAAGTTCTTGTATAAAGTAGGTCTTCTCATTAATAGATTCTGTCTGTCAAACAAGGGGGAAGAGGTTGAACTTGAAACATATTTCAAAGCTAAAGATGTTTTCCATATTGATCTTTGTGTGTTTACCTCAAAATTGGATTGTACAGGACCTGGGGAACTACATCCTGGAGCTGATCCCAACATTACACCAAG
>CP092868.1:47008378-47075967 GCA_030710605.1 Cordylochernes scorpioides
TCCTGTCAGAACAGAGGCTGGAATACATGGACAGAGAGACAACCTATTTCCAATAAAAGCTATTCACACATATCACAGACAGCTAAAACCATGTGTACTTGAACTTGTGACATTTCAGCCATTTTGCACCTCAAATGGTTGATTGTGATCAATTTTACCATGGTTACTCTTTTTTTTTATATTTTTTTCTAATTTTTGCGTGATTCTTTTTTCTCTCGAAACATTGCTTGACTCTCTCCCTAGAGGTAGTTTACATCAATTAAGCATTTCTGACACTATAAAAGGGTTTATATGAATCATCACAAGTACATTTACTTGCTGCAATAATAGAAAAATTTTGATGATATTTAAATAAAATAGATGAGGTATATAAATAAAATTTTCATATAAATATACAGTTAAACCTGTCTATAGCGCCCCCCCTAAATAGCGCCTTCCTATCTATAGCGCCCGATTTTAAACATTAAAATGTAAACAATTTACATTAAAAGTGACCTGTCTATAGCACCCCCTTTCTATAGCCCCCCATTTTGGTGAGTCCCAAGAGAGGGCGCTATAGACAGGTTTAACTGTATATGAAAATATAAAGAATTTTTTCACTTTAAGCAACCATTAATTAGCAGCCGTTTAGGTTAGGCCTAAATCATCAAGTAAAACATGCGTGCGAACATGTTGAAAGACTCCCCCCAGCTCTACTCCAGAATGGAGGGCAGAGCACACAACCAAACTTCTTTAATTCAACACCCCAAGAGATTATAGTGTGTGAAGTTTTGGTAATTACTGAAATGTCACACATTATTAATTTATTAGATCTTATTTCCTTGTAGCTATAATCCAAATTGTGCATTATGATAGGTGATATAAACATCATATTACCATTAAGGTACTAATACTTTTTTCCTGCATGTATCCTACATTTATGCTAGGAGAATCTGTATAAGACTAAAAGTTCTTAATAAAGCTTTTGTGGTTGTTATTTGCTTTATCATATGTAATAATCAATTAATCACAGTACAAACTGCTTATACAGGACCTTTGGGAGAGGCCAATACTTATCATAAAACAGCCCGAGGAGCATGAACTCATGGAATTCGTGTAATCTTTACACAAGGGGATAAGAAACAACAACAACACAAACTGCTTTTTGGACATTTTTCTTGATTTCTCCTGGATGGTCAACAACAGCAGCTCTTTTTATCCATGTGTATATGGATAATAATATTTTTATGTAGAATAACTATTAAATCATAAAAATAAAATTCCTAGAAATTCCTGATGTAACCGCTGGGAGGGTTCACCACTGATGAGCCAGGCCCTCCCATTAATTTTTCCATTGCAAGAAAGGCAGAAGAAATTGTTCAATTTTTAAAAGAATCATCATACACGTCTTTAATAGTTTCGAATATATTTTAAATTAATAATATGAATTGATATAAATGGGAGTCTCTCTCTCTTCATTTATTACATTTAGGTAACCACCAGTGTTGTTTATAATCTACAGTCCAAATATCATTTATTTATAAAAGTCTTCATGATTAAACTTTTAGTGATGGACAAAATTATATTAATACAATTTGAACATATATGAAATTACACACACACAGTTCAACTTCTTTAATTCAACACCCTAAGGGATCAGAATTTTCAGTTGAATTAAAGTTAAGGTTGAATTAAAAAGAGGTTATATAATGATAAAGCACAATTTGGATTATAGATACAAGAAAATAAGACCTAATCCAAATAAATTAATAGTGTGTAATGTTTTGGTAACAGCATAATTTTTTTTTTATTCTTTTGTCTGGTAACAATGCTGTTACCGAAAGTCACACACTGTTAAATTATTTGGATTAGGTCTTATTTTCCTGTATTGAGGTTATATAATGTTATGTGTGTGTATACAAATTAAAATTCCATCGTTCTCTGGTAGCTAATGCCATCTTGTCTTGACAATGACAGATTATACATCAAATTCCCTCCTCAAGTCCTGTTAACTGCCCTAGCATGGCAGGGATGAGCAGGACAGTATGTCCTAGACATGAAGGCTGCTGTCTTACTAAGCCCAGCTAAATGCTAACAGACAAAGTTCTACCTCTGTGTGATGTCCCCATCAACAACATCCAATTACTCCGTAACTAAGGAGAAGAGCACTGCCACCACATCAAAAGGCAAGAAGACCAACTTGAAATGATAAAAAAATCAAAATATATAACAGTACTATTTAAGAACATGCTGTGATATTTTTTTCATTTATTCTTTTGTCTGATGATGGTAACAATGCTGTTACTGAAATGTCACACACTATTAATTCTATTTGAATTAGGTCTTATTTTCTTGTAACCAACTTGAAATGTTTTAAAAAACAATAGAGTAGAGTAGTGGAAGATCAGAGGGTTAAAACAATTAAACCTCCTAATTCTATATTTCAATTTTGTAAATAAAGTTTGTTGGGGATTTTTGTTGAGTTCAGCATTCTGCCACTGATATAGTACTTTGTATTTGTTGATGAATTCCTTACAATGGAAGATGGTGGTTCATCCCACTATACTGTACACCAGTGATTCTCAACCTTTTTTTTGTTGCGGCATTATTTTAAAGATTTGAAAATTTGGCGGCACAATTTTAGAATTTCGCGGCACACTTTTGCTAACTTGAATGCAAGAAAATTCAAATTTTGTATCAATATTTCTATGCAAAATATAAGTAATATACATCTCTAACATTCAATTTGCTAATTTCGTTATTTTAAAAAGTAAAAAAATGAAAAAGAAAAAAAGAAAAACCAATACAAACGTGAACATAATCATATGACTAAAATTCGGCGGCACATTTTTAGAATTTCGCGGCACACAAAATTACCGCGGCACAGTGGTTGAGAATCACTGCTGTACACTATGACTACATTCAGTCATCTTACAATAATGTTTTCATGGTAGAGTTTTCTTACTGTACAACCTCCATGCTATAACATCACACACCACCAACATTTTTTTGGTTTGTTGTTATAGATACAAGAAAATATGACCTAATCCAAATAAATTAATAGTGTGTGATGTTTCAGTAACAGCGTTGTTACCATTATCAGACAAGATTTTACTCTTTTAAAATACAATAATACACGGCTGATGATTGTAAAACGAAAATTGCCAATTATACCGCAAATGTTTCTTTTAAACAAAAATCAAAATTTATTTTAAAGAGAAATAGCGATTATTTCTAACTTTAAGGATGAAGTATGATAGGATGAATTGTGAAGAGTAATGACAAACGGAAAAATAAAAGTGTCCAGGGATGGAAATCGAACCCACAGAAAAATATGTCCAGGGTAGCCTAGTGGACATGGCATCTGCCCGGTAAGCGGAACACTGTGGGTTCGATTCCCATCCCTGGACACTTTTATTTTTCCGTTTGTCATTACTCTTCACAATTCATCCTATCATACTTCATCCTTAAAGTTAGAAATAATCGCTATTTCTCTTTAAAATAAATTTTGATTTTTGTTTAAAAGAAACATTCGCGGTATAATTGGCAATTTTCGTTATTTTACTCTTTTGTCTGATGATGGTAACAATTTTGTTACCAAAACATCACACACTATTAATTTATCTGGATTAGGTCTGGATTTATCTGGATATTATTTTCTTGTATCTATAATCCAAATTGTGCTTTATCATGTTTGTTGTTATTATATATACCATGGTTAAAACAATTTGGACAGGGGGTCGGTGGAAGGATGGTCTGAACCATTGGTTTTTGACAGCTACAACCCGGGTTTGATTCCCACATTGGGCACTTTTTTCTGATTTGAAAAAAAAAAAAAAAAAAAAATGCTCCAATGGCCCCCGATTTTTGCAAAAAGTTCAACCCCACCAGTGAGTGCAAGTAATCAAACTCTGGCATATTTGTAAGTGCAAAGTCGAACTGCTTTTCACATGTGTAGACATGTGGTGCGCAAAGCAGACGCCAACCTCTATTCACCATGATTATCATGGTCTGTACCACGCGTACTAGGGATAAGCAAAAAAAAAAAACACAATTTGGACACAAAACTTGGAGAGCATTAAATTCCAACTTCTTTAATTCAACACCCAAAGGGATTAGATTTTTTGGTTGAATTGAAGTGATGAAATAAAGTATTGGATTAAAGTTAGTGTCAAAATACTGTATATCTGATATTCTAACCAAGTTGTTATAAGAGGCAGTCAGGCTCCACTTTATTTTGTTACCTTTACCAAATCCAAATAAATAAATAGTGTGTGATGTTTTGGTAACAACGCTGTTACCCAAATGTCACTCACTATTTATTTATTTGTATTTGGTCTTATTACCTTGTGTTTATAATCTATAATCCAAATTGTGCCTTATCTTTGTTACCTTTGGAGTTGCTATACACTTTTATATTTCTGATAAGTTACAATTTGGATTATAGATTATAAACACAAGGTAATAAGATCACATCCAAATAAATAAATAGTGAGTGACATTTCGGTAACAATGCTGTTACCGAAACGTCACACACTATTTATTTATTTGGTCTTATTACCTTGTGTTTATACTTTTATATTTCATTTTTATTAAATAAAAAGTACTGTTCAGTAGAAATCTATAAAGGAATGTGATAAAAAGCTTCAATACACTATCATAATGAATGCCACAAATTATAACTAACCTAATTCGAAGCGTTCCCAGTTAAGGGTAACTTGGGTAGGCGGCGCTGTACGTTGCCACTGCCGTACCTTCGAGGCGTTTTACACGAGTTAAGAATACAATTTCGGTTAAATTCTTTGAATTTTACCAATTTTAAATATATAAATTTAAATTATAATTTAAAAAAAGATTTAACAGTTTAAAAAACCATTTTTAAAAATAAAATATTAAACTAATTTTTCTAAAGACGAACATTATTTTTTTAATTATCTGAAACTAACCTAATTGAACTTATCTAAAACTAACCTTATTTAGCGATTAAACTAACCTAATTTAACCTATTTGAATCTAACCTCATAGACACTTTTACACTACCTTATTAATGTTTATATTAAATAATAACATTTTTAAAAATCGACTTTCTGGTTCACACTTTTGTATCTAATCAATTATGTATTTTTTTATTTCTCTCTATAAAAAAATCTCGGTATAGTTTAGATTAAAATATTTTAAGTGGCATATTTTCAAGTCGTATATTTATACACGAGTTTTATATTTATTTTACAAATATTGTATAATATGTGATTAATAAACTTTATAAAAAAAAAATCTTAATACATTTTTAATAACATGACGTTCTGTTATATTCCAATAGGTAAAATAGGTTAGTTTCAGACGGGTTATAAATTAGGTTAGTTTAAGGTTTGTTATAAAAAGGTTAGTTTCATTAATTAAAATAGGTTAGATTCAGATAGGTTATACAGTAAAACCCCGCTAATACGAACCCTGGATATAGCGAACCTTCCCTTATAACGAACCCACGGCGATTCCCAATTCCATTCCATTGAAATTACCATCGTTATAACGAACTTTGTGATTTTTAAAGTAACGAACTACCCCTATAACGAACCTATTTTCGGTCCCAAAATGATAAAATCTATTAAAAATACTATGCTTATAACGAACTTAAAATTGTGATTTAAAATTTTTTTAAAACAACAAAATTTTGAGCATGTTTCAGCTTGCGGATCGCGATTTCAAAACAAAAAATTAGCGGCATTGTTTGTTTTCATTTCCATTCTATTTTTGCTGTATGTTGTATAAATTTTTACACATTATACTTTTATTTAATAGAATATCTTTGCATTCGACAATTTTAAAATAGAAGAAAAAGACAAATGGCTTCCAAAATAAAGAAAAGAAACAAAGAGTGGCGTTCTAAAAAAAAAAAACAGTGGCAGCATGCCCTTTTAGAAGCTTTCTATATCAAGTTTAACCTAGGCTAAAAAATAATTCCAAATAATTTTAAGGCCAGAAATGGTTTGAATAACAGGTTAAAAACAAAATTTAATATACACTTCAGAAGAATATGTGGAAACTGGAAATGGAAGAAGAAGAAGAAAAAAACAGTTCTCCCAAGTTCCCCCGTGTCTCATGGGCCACAAACAAATCGACTTATAAATTCTCAAAAACTACCACTACAGTTCTATTTTTAGAATGGATTTTTTTGTTAGGTATATGACTCATTCAGGGTTCGCAAATATTCCCCCCTGGCCAGCCGTTTTACCACCGATTTTGTGTTTGCAAATTGGCGTTTTTTTATTCGCAATTTTACCGATCGCGCTATCGTATCAACATGTTTCGCGTCCGATTTTTCTGAATTGGATACTTTTGATTCATCCTCAATTGATTCAGAATACACTGAGCTTTATTTCTTTGATGGAAATAACGATATTTTAAGACAATTCTGATTTTCAAATTTCACTTTTCACTTTCAAACAACAAGGTATTAGAGGAATTTTTTCAAATAAATTTAATATTTGAGAAGGATGTTCTAAAATACTCTTATACCTTTCAAATATATAATTAATGATGTTTTGCCTAAGGGATTTGGCTTAATTTTTAAATAATACATAGGTTTATATATAAACATGTATGCTAATGATATGAAGAACCTATTAACAAATGACTTCTTTTGATATTCAGCATTACTGTAAAGAAATAGGTCAATTTAGGGAATTAAAACAAAGTGACCATTATTAAGTGGTGCCTTTTCCTGTTTGTATGGCTGTTTTTTAATTATACGGTCTAAAAATTTGGAAAAGTTAAAAAAAATGGCCAAACCGTGGCTATAGTGAACCAAAAGCTCTGTCCCATTGGGGTTCACTATAGAGGGGTTTTACTGTATTAGGTTAGTTTAATCGCTAAATAAGGTTAGTTTTAGATAAGTTGAATTAGGTTAGTTTCAAATAAATAAAAAAATAATGTTCATTTTGAAAAAATATTTTATTTTAAAAAATGTTTTTTTTTCAACTGTTAAAGCTTTTTGTAAATTATAATTTAAATTTTTATATTTAAATTGGTAAAATTCAAAGTATTTCACTGAAATTGTATTTTTAACTCGTGTAAAACGCCTCGAAGGTACGGCGGTGGCAACGTACAGCGCCGCCTACCAAAGTTAACCCTATCTGGGAACGCTCCCGTTTCGGTAACAGTGTTGTTACCATCTTCAGATAAAAGTATGTAACTAACTGACACTGTTACCGAAACGTCAGACACTATATATTTGGATTTGGTCTTATTACCTTGTGTTTATAATCTATAATCCAAATTAATAACTTGTGACATTTCTGTAACAGCATGTTTATCATTAGAATTACCTTGTAGTAACATTTATGATTCTATAGGAATAGAAAATTATAATAAGATTTTTTAAAAGACTTAAATTGAAAGAATGTAGGTTAAAATGACCTAATTTTGACATTTCAAATCCGTTCCTTATGAATTTTAAAAGAGAAAAATTAGAATTTTGAATTTAAATGTTGTGTAAGGGTAACAACTAATTTTTTTAGCAATTTATTTAAAAAAGGAAATTTAAACATAGCATTGAGATAGAATATAACTTAATTATACTTACTTCACATTATAAAACTATTTTTGAGGCGTATTATTCTTTTTAAAATAATTCTTTATAATTTGATAACAGATGGCGCTCTAGTACATCGTAACATTATACTTACTTCACGTTTTTTTTTCTCTGGTTCTGGTTCAAATGCTTTAACGTCTTCAAGAGAGGGCATATCTGGATTGCTCAGTTCCATAAGTTTTCTTTGAACTTCCTCAAAGTCTTGTCCTCCTATATTTTCTTTATCGATATCCATTTTATTTTATTTATTTTATATAATATATATATATTAATAATAACAAGAGAAAATAATTCTCAATATTGTTTAAAAGCCTATGGAAAAATGTAAATAAACAAGCACGCCAAACCTGAAGAGTATTGGTCAAATATAAATAATTTAATCGATCTATTTTCAAAAATTATTTAATATAAAATTAAAATATTTTAAAATGAAAAATTATTTCTCTCTCGTAAAATATATAAAGAAAATATAAATATATTCGTTAGAAATATTTCCTTTAAAATTACATATATATTAATTTTTAAAGGTATTGAAAAACAGTAAAAATATTTACATTAATATATTATTATTATTTTGTATAAACCTTTGTCTATTTGTGTATTGTTTACTAATTTGTGAAATTAAATATTGATTAAATTTTTAAAATTTCAATCAAAAAATAGGAAATTAATGTTAATTATCATTCAAAAATTACTAAGGGATTTTTCAAAAGGGTAAAAATCAAACTTATAAAATGCCTTGATTTATTTTTAAATTTATACGGTCTAAAAAGTTTAAGGTTGCTATTCAAATGTTGATATTCATGAAAAAGTGATTTCGTGTATATTAACAAATGAAACAATTGAGATTTAGCAGAAATCATATTTAGTCCACTTCATGTAAATAAAAATATAAAGTAAGCTATAATTTAAAAAAAAATCATCTACTTAGCGCCCTCTATCACTGAAAATAAGAACATATTTTTATCGCTACTTTTATTTTTGAAAATATATAATTAAAACCTATTTCTACATCCCTTATACTGTAATGATTATACATTGAAAAAGGGATAGCATAGCTCATCCAGTGGAAAACCCACCCAGCGGTTTCTCCATTTTAATCTCCAGACCACTTCACTGTTGTATTAATACTTTAATTATATTTCAAAAGCAAAATTTTCACTTTAACCCATAATTACCAGTGCATGGTTTGAAAGGTCAGGTGAAAATCAAACTTCACCAAACGGCCTCAAGGCCAAGCGCCAGTATTTGGAAATGTTTGAGCCCTAGTTAAGCTTATATTTAGTAATGGTTTCATAAACGTTTTGAAATGAAGATTTCGATAACTTTGTTTCTTTTTTTTTTAATTTACTGTAGTATATTTTTGAATTAGTGGAATAAAACTTTTTATGACCCTGAATTTGATAATAGGGTTAACAAGTGCAGGAAATTAGTTGCTCACTTTTACACCACGTATACTGAACGCTACCTTATATTTGAAATTGAGAAGTTCCTTTCTCTTCAAAGATATCTACTTATTTTTTAATGATTGTGCCTTTTTCTCTTGATTCTGGTGCCCCCAAGGTTGATCACTAATGAGCCAGACTTTCCCATTAATTTATCTTTGTATTAAAGGCAGTAGAATATTGTTTAATTTTAAAAATAATCATACATGTCTCAAATAGTTTCAATTTTGTATAAATTATGTATATAGTTTTTGAATTTTTATATAAGACAACATTTTCACAATGCGATGATGTCAAACTGCCAGGGACTACAGCCAACTAAATAGGATAGAGCTGGAGCTGAGTGCTCCATCGGAGTGTGACCAAGCTAGATGGTTGAAGCATGAAACCCCCAACACCCCGAAGTTGGAGCCAATGACCCAACTAAACGGGATAGAGCATTGGACGTGTAGGATTGTTGTTGCGTGATGTGTTGGTGTGGCTTGTGGAAAGGCTGCTGATAAAATTATAATTAAAATTAATTTATTTAAAGCCAGAAATGTAGAAAGAGAAAAGAAACAACGGTTGAAGTAACATCCATTGGAGCAAGCCTAGATGTTAACCGCTGAGTGGCCAGAGTCTCTGATGACGTCCCGCGCGCATGCGTAGTCAGGTTGACGCTCGCGGTTGCCGATGCCGTCCGCTGCCCCCTGTGTGTAGTGGAGCTTTGTCAAAGTGTAGTCGCCACAGACGCTTTGTGGAAGTCTAACGACAATGTCTGTGACGGGGAAGTCGCGCGCAAAGTGTCAGCACCGTGTCTGCAATAGCAGCTTAAAATGTGACAAGGTGCAGATCAAACTGCCACCGCCTAGATACCTACGTTGACACTATACCACAGGTACAACACATACAGAAGGTTCAAAAAGTTCGCCGCCCAGTGCAGGGTAGGCAAGAAGAGGCCCAGGTCTGGAGGGTTTGGAAAGAGAGAACTTCTGAGGCAAGAGAATGGGAAACTGACAAAAGAAAAGAACTATGGAAATCTAACAAGAACAAATATGTGCTGGAAAGACACGATATGGTCAGAGTGGATCAGGTGGACGCATCCACTTTAGAGATCGACGATCTACATGCCCAGCGTGGGAAGAAAGTCCAAGTTGGGATGTGTTTCTGAAAACAAGGGTTGACGCTAATTCTTCTGTTAAGGTTCCGAGAGGCTGACGAGCCAGAGGGCCAGATACATCAGGGAGATCAAAGGGTCGATCAGTGCGGCTGGTAAAATTGGGAAGGGGGCAGTGCAAAATAGATGGCAAGCTATCCTAATGGCAAATATTTCAGAGTAAAGTTTGGGAAGGATGAGTGGACTCTAGCTGCTTCAGTGCCATGTGTGAGGAGCCAAGAGCCAAAAACGGCATTTCATTGTGGCGGACAAAGAGAGTCTGGTCACATATGCGGCGAATTGCCTTTGGTCGTGTGGGTGATCCTGAAAGAAGGTGTCAGAGAAGCTTGCAAGACCTGGAAGGGAGCAGGCTGCTGACGTGGAGGATCCTTATGGTGGTGGACATTAAAGGAATGACTATTTATGTGTACCTAATTCTCAATTTGATTAACAGTCCTGATTATTGGGGTATATTGAACTAAGCTGTACCCAAAAGGAATCTATATTGTTTCAAAGAAAAATTGAACACAAAAATCGACTGCTGAGCGTCTTAACAACATTTATAGTGAAATATAATATCCTTTATCACGTAGCAAGAAGTTGCTAACGACAAGGCGCCATCTATTGAAATAAATGTCAACTGAACTTTGATATTTGCACCACACATCCAGAATTTGGCCAATTCCTTTTCTTGTTTGAAAAGAAGCGAGTAGAGACGCTTTTTGGTTAAATTAGCACAGCCTGCATTACGCTGACAGGACAAGCAGCCTGAAACGTGTAAATTTTGGACTTTTCTTTTTTGTTATTTAATAAAAGTAATTTCAAAATTCCTGTAATAAAACAAATCAGTGATGATGGCGCGCTAATAATAGAAATTTTATTACATGATAATGAAATTGTATTTCATTATGTTACCATCCATTTAAGAGATAAACAGAACGACTTCACTAATTTGTAATAAATTGTTTTAATTCCAATTTCAAACCAATGGCTGTATTGACAATTAAAAAAATTGTAGTTAATAATTTAATTTTAAAATTAGATGTATATATATTGTTTTTCATTGTTGCATTCAATTAATTTATAACTGAATTTTAATTATATTTGCTCTTTCTCTCTCTCTCTCACGCTTGTTCGGTGGGGTACATATACTAAAATTGGAACGATACAGAGAAGATTAGCATGTCCCCTGCGCAAGGATGACACGCAAAATCGTGAAGCGTTCTCTCTCTCTCTCTCTATGATGAGAGAATAATAAAAAGTCCTCTCTCGCTTCTGTAAATTAGAAACTGTCAAACAATTTTCTTCAGATGTAAGTCTACTACCTTCAAAGGTTCCAATCATCTACCATCCTAAGAATAAGCATAGTTTTACCCCTGGAAACCTGTAGAACATTCCCAAATACAAATCATCCTGGCTGCACATAATAAACAGGATATCTGCTAGCACAATTATACATGACATCTAAGGGGCAAGGACCAATCCTGGATAGTTGACAACTCAAGGAATCTGGGTTACATCGAGAGAGAGTGTGTGTAAATTATATTGATCATCTTATATTTTTATCCACACACACACACACTAGGTAAGCAGGGCCACCGCAGAGCAAACTGCCCAATGCTCGCCAGGCGGACCACTGGCCCCAGGCAAGCTTCGCCCTCCTCCCCCACCGATGCAAAGTCACCTCAGCAGCCAAGGCAGCCAGCACCTGCGCCCGCAACACCGGCGTCCACTACCCCACTTGTGGAGAAGCCGATTGAGGCTTCCGCGGACCCTTCGGCGCCTCAGCCCGCTGAACCGGCGCCTCCTGCTTAGCCCGCCCTCGTTGCCTCTCCCGCTCCCCTGCCTGCCCCGGAGACCCTCGAGCCTGGGACCGCTCCGCTCGACATCGTGATGACGGAGGAAGAAGTGAACACCATATCTTCCACGGCATCCCAGAAGGTCTCCGCTTACAGCCAACTCAAGAAATTCCTCGTGAAGCCCTCCAGCCCCTCTTTTGCCAAGACTAAACAACTCGATCTTGACCGGGAAGAGGTCCTGCGTATCCTCTCCTCTTGAACCCAGCAAAAGAGACGGATACCCTCGCTCACAGCCGCCCAGGCTGGCGCTCTCAGCGAGCTGCTCAACGCCATCTTGGACATGCACCCTGGCACCGACACCACCGTCTATAAGCTCCTCAGGACGGCCAAGAGGCAGCTTGACCTAGGGCTAAAATGAGTTTCCGCGTCGCCACCATCGAGAGGCCTTCAATATCATCAGACGGCCCCCTGACCTGCAGGCTTGGGTCTTCGGGTCCGACCTTGAGGACGACGCCATGACCATCCTCGCGTCGGCAAAGCTGCGGATCTACCGCCACTTTGTTCAGGTTGGGCTCGGTGGCGTGGAGGACCCGCTCATCGCCTGGAGGAGAACACTCGCACGCCGAGGATGCCTTCCTTCATCATCTATCATATAATTTCCTTTTTTTTTGTATATATTTTAGTTTCTCTATTTATTATTATATTATTTTCTTATCTTAAATTTCTACTAAATAACTCTCGCTGAGTGTAAAATTGACGAGATGTCAATAAAATTGTTTTCATTGTCAAAATTGTCACACGCACACACAACGATAAATTTATTCGCCTAATTAAATACTTTACAATTTGGTGGGGTGCTGCTGCAAACATCCCAATGAACTGTAAAGTGGAAGAACTAAGAAAAAGATTAAGACTTCATGGTTCACCGCCGATTTCAACAAAATAAATAGGCATGTCTGTGAAAGCTGAAGAAGACAGACTACAGACGAGGGCATTCATCACCAGTCTCCAGCAATCAAGAAGTAGTGCATATTTAATGGTAATATCTCTGAGAGCCCCCTGCAATGGCTCAAAGATTTTGATCTAATAGCCATATACAATGGTTGGGTGACTTGCGGGTGTTATTTTATTCTTAGATGGTACTGATAAATTCTGATTAGAGAATGTGGAAGAATATCTATATTACTTCATGTATTAAATTAAAAATAAACTTCCTGGAAATGTTTGGCGACAATAAACATTTTTTTCGGAATGCTGAAGTCGGATACTAAAAACTGGTGCCCAAAGAATAGATGAAGCATCAGATTCCTACATTCAAGATATATTCAACCTCTGTTGCCATATGAATTGTGACATGAAGCGGGGAAAAAAATCCCACACTTCATGAAGCGAATCGCAAAAAGGCTATATCAAGCACAAATCCCTATGGAAGTTAGCACAGTTGACGAGTTTAAAGACACTGCCTCAGGATTGAGGTATTGAATTTAAAAAAAAGGATCGGTAGATATTGAAACTCTCATTAGAAGAGTGGTGAAGGAGAAATAAACAAAGTTGTCACTGAAAGGAATTTTCCTGTCTTAACAGAGAAGAAGGAAGAGGAGGCATTCCAGAGTACAGAGGAGACACATTAGTTCCTATTCATAAATGCCCAAAAGTTCAAACAAGTATTTATTGTTAAACTGTTGTTTCAAAATAATAAAAATTCGCGTATCATACTATAAAATGATGATATTATGTTTATAAAACGCATTTATTAAACTTAGAGTTCAAAACCATTAATATACAACAAAATAAAATATGTTCTTATTAGAAAAATTAATGGAAGATCTAGAGAAAATAAAGATGGAGATTTTACATACATATCTGAAAGAGGCTTTTCTACTATTGACTATTGCATACTCTCACAGGGTTCACTGCAAATTTTACTGGACTTCAAAGTCGATGACCAACTGTACTCTGACCACCACCCTTTGGTTTTAACGATAAAAGGCCAAAACTTCAATGAGAAAAAAAAACAAACAGGAAGATTATAATATTACGAGATATAGATGGTCAGCCGAGGGACTCGCAATGTTTAAAATGAAACTGGAAGAATTGCGGGAAAAAAACATACCAGCCTCAAATGACCTGGTATACACTTTCAATCAGCGAATTTTGGAAGCAATGTCATCTGCAAAAATAACATACTCAATTAAGGGCGGCCCCAGGAAATCTAAGCCGTGGTTCGATAAGGACTGCTTTGATATGAAAAAACTGGCAAAAGAAAGTCTGAAGAAATATCGTAAAACAAATAGATTGGAAGACAGGGAATGTTATGCTTCCTCCAGAAAGAAATATCTTGCTTTATTGGATCTAAAAAGAAAAGGCTTTGATAATGAAAAACAGGAAATACTCAGAAATGCTAAAGACTCAAAGACCTTCTGGAAAACTATTGCGCTCTACAAAAGCATGTTGGGGTACGTTTTTATACCCCAACAGAAGATGTATGATCAACTTCAAATGGATTCATGGCTTCCCTCCCATATAGACTTATAGACTACCTTTTTGCCCAGAAACCTAGACACTTGATGACACCAGACTTCCATGCCGAAAGCTGATGCCTGGTGGAGAAGAAGACACCAGTGACATCCAGAGACATCCGTGCTGGAAGCTGCTGTACCATATGTACATATATGCCCCTCATTTAAGATTTAGATAGAGGTGACCAAAAGAAAACAATTTGTCATATAAACATTTAAATCAATATTTTTTTTAACACTCGGAATATATACAGGGTGTACCAGGTAAATTGGGACTAACTTTGACAGTCCATAAAACAAAAAACTACTTGAGATTAAAAACTTGTTTTTTTTTCCATTACGTATCCATATTCATGTAAAATGCAACAGTACATGTGTGCGCAGTGTAGTGATGAAGAGTAACCGAGAATTTGAAAATCGAGCTGCCATCATCGTTGCTCTGCGCGCCGGAAGGAGCCCCAAAGAGATAGTGGATTTTCTTAAGTTGCCCAAAACCAATATTTATCGTGTCAAGAAGCAGTTTGATGAGGCCGACAGTAACAAAGAGGGGATAGCTACAAGGAAAAAGCACTCGCGTCGATCGGACAGGGTAAGAGGCGAAGAATTTGTCAAAAATGTCAAGGAGAAGATTGATGGAAACCCTGGGAAGAGCATGAGGGCCATAGCCAAGGAAATGGACGTTGGCTCTATGACAATTGTCAGAACTATCCATGAGGACCTTGGTCTCAAGTCTTATGCCCTTCGGAAAAGTCAGTTGCTGACTGAGAATATGAAGAATAACAGAAAAGGAAAGGCTGCTGACCTCCTCAACAACCTGAAACACGACTCTTTTGGCATGCTAAGGTTCTTCTCTGACGAAAAGAACTTTGACGTGGACCAAAAGGTAAATCCCAGGAATGATCGCTGGATCTGTAAAGACCCTTCAGAGATACCTGTCGTGATGCACACGAAATTTCCTGCCTCCGTAATGGTCCTTGGCGTTATCAGCAGTGAAGGTGATCTACATCAATGTTCTGGAGACCGTTGTGAAGCCTTGGATGGACATGGTGGCCGCAGGAAGGAAGTATGTCTTCCAACAGGACTCAGCTCCAGCCCATAAGGCAAAAAAGACACAATCGTGGCTGACACTTAACGTCCCTAGTCACTGGGGTCCTGATATTTGGCCCCCTAATTCTCCAGATTGCAATCCCCTCGACTACTATGTATGGGGCGTTGTTGAGAGAGATGTCAACAAAGCTCCTCATACCACCATCCAGTCTGTCAAGAAAGCAGTTCACACGGTGATGACCCAAATGGACAAGGTCACGTCGCCAAGGCCTGTGCTTCATTCCGCACTCGCCTCGAGACTGTTGTAGCTAATAATGGAAACTACATTGAATAAATGAAAACTATATCCTTTTATCTACTACTGTGTCAAATTTCATTCGGATATTTTAAATTTTACTTGCAAAAAATTTCAGTTAAAATACCATTGTTGAAATTCCCAATTTACCTGGTACACCCTGTATATTATTTAATTTCCTAAAGGAATTAATTGTTTTTCAATCTACAATGTTTTTTTTCTTTTCTCTCGCGGCAACACCGTAAATTGGAGGCTTGGTCATGATCACGTGCGTGTTTTCTTTCGACGAATGAAAATGCCAACCAATAGAAACTTTGGCGCGAGCAGCGAATGAAAATGGAGAGAGGCAAGGATAAAAGAGGGGTTTTCTTTGCTAAAGGAGGGATTCAACCAGAGTCGCTTAGTCAGAAGGATAATCGACAGTCGGGCTCGAGACGCAGAAAGGAGGAGACCAGACCTTGCCGGCGCTTTCGAGAGAAGGTAAGCCTCTTTGCCATTATGGCTTAGTACCCCCCTTTTCGAGCAGAAACTAACTTAGATTTCGCATGGGCCCTAAAGGGCTTTAAGTAACTTAAAAGGAATGATAGGGTTCTTATATTTTGTCCCGCCAGAATAGATGGAGATCTAGGCTTTCCCCTTTATAAAGGCAAAATTTGTAACTTCAAGTCACCTCTATCTAGATCACTATGTAAATAGCATATCTCGCCAGTATAGAAATGTTCCCAAAATTTATTTATTTTGAATAAATATCTAGTATATAACTTATATGGAGAATTTTGTTTCCTCTCATACATATTTCATTCTTTTGTTTTATGGTGCTACCCCCACATCTCATTATTATTACAAATTGTATTGGAATATAGAACTACCGACTCTGATGGAATGGAGTTGTGTGCTGTACCTTTGCTGTGATGCTTTAATACAGTAGCAGATGCAAATATGACTTTATTAGGGCTGCCTTGAGGGTATCTCTTTGTTAGATTTAGTAATATTTGTATTTCCATATGAGGGATTTGCCCTCTTTCACTGTTTAAATGAAATATTGTATGATTCTTACCTATTTCGAGGGAATATTACTAAAAATCAAGTCTTCTAATGATTGCTGGCCAACATACATTGTCGAAAGTGCCTGTCATACCCACTGTGATCAAAGAGGTCAGTTCTCCTGTCTGTGTTTCAGCATGTTCTTCATCGTACCTACCATTATACTATTATACTATTCGTTGATTTAATTTTAGTAAGACCCATGTTGCCTTATACTCATCAGATTGTTCTCTTCATGATGTTATTGAAACCCTTTTGTTTTAAATATATTACAAATGTCAATGTCAATAGTATAAGTCTATAGACTTTGCTTGTGTCTCTCATAGCTAATTTTGTTAGGTTTTAGTATAATCTTTACAAATAGAGTCTTTCCATACATCCAGATAGTAACCTTATTCAACGCAATTTGTTGAATCTTTGTTATAAAAATCGGGATTAAAAGTGTACCTGCATGTTTAATCAGATTTTATTACTAATAAAATATGAACCTGGTGCTTCCTTGATATCTAATTTTGAAATAATAATTTCAACATATTATACTTCTATAAAAAATGTTAATTTGGTCTTATATTCAGGTTTATAGTTTCTAATAATAACATGCTCATCTTTATCTGAGATCCCTTAAAGTTGTTGGAGGATCTCAGAGAATTTGAGACTATATGGGCTTGTCACTGACCCGAGTCCGTTAGTCTGTAGAGACGGCCAATAGACGGCGATCAATTCCAGCGTCTATTTTGATGGGAGAGCCGACCATTATTTTATAGATTATTCAATTTATTGTAGGAACAAGAATAATTCAACATTTCCCTCCTTTTTCCCAAGTACACGTGAGCCTTAGTTTAATGAGGAATCTCTTTACACATCTGTCCTAAACTTTCCTCACTATATCTTTTGTGTATGAATCTATTTACAATTGATCTGTAGAAATTATAGAGATCTATTGCTATAATTTCCCTCTCTGAAATAGTTCCCAGAGTCTTCAGTGGGTTGCTAAATCTCCAGAAGGTGTCTTTTATAGATTATCTAATTTAATAGTGGTTTCATGGATGTTACACAGTATATGCCATGAAATGACTATGGATAGTTTTAGAAGAGATCGGTGCCAGACAAGTGTATTGAGGGAGAATAGTAAAAGAATAAAGTTGTACTAGATTTTTTTCGCGGATAAAGCCAAGAAAGGACATTATTCCAGAAGTCTCTTAAAAAGATAGTTGACACCCCCCCCCCAGGCCCCATCATTATCTCCTTTCTTCAAAAGGGAAGTTGATACCCCTGGGACGTTGGAATTTTCACATACCAGAGACCTTGTTAGCGTCAGGACGCCCGACGCTCTATACATTCCAGGAAGGGATCTGACAACAGCCCCCCCCCCCATATCTGCACCTCTCAGGGACTTCTCCCACGGTAGCTTGGAAGCAAAACTTGGTGTGCTCTGGCACTATGTAATCTCAGGAATACATCTATCCCTCATACTGTAGGTTATTTCATTTTCCCAGTTATAATTTTAGGTGCTCAAGCTCTACATTGTTTACCTCTATATCACACGCTATTCCAAAAAATGGTAACGACACTGTTACTGAAATGTCACACTTACACATTTAAGTAGGAAAATTTTTACTAAGTCACATCCTACATGCTCCATTCCCATTTGTCTAAAAACGGGAATACAACAAGCACATCTATAATCCAAGGAGAAATAGCTATACAAGACTGGCTGAACTTTTACCGCGAACTAATGACTAAAGAGAAAAAATTGAGAATTTGTAATTTACATAATGTGATTTCTCAGAACGATCCTATATTGGACACAGAGATAACCAATGCAGACATATACAAGGAGATAGCTGGTTTGAGGAGTAACAAGGCATGCGGGCCCGATGGCATCCCGAATGAAGTATTAAAAACACTCCCTGATTCGTACATACTGCTGTTGAAACAACTCTACAATAGAGTTATGACGACTGGAAAATACCCAGCAATTTGGACTAATTCCACTATACACCCAATCTTTAAAAATGGTTATAAGAACAGCCCCTCCAACTACCGAGGTATTGCACTGATTAGCAATGTATCAAAGCTTTTCACATCAATCCTAAGATCACGACTGGAGGAATGGGTCGAAGGAAGAAGGGTTATACCCGAAAACCAAGCGGGATTTAGAAAAGAAAGATCATGTATTGACCACATATTTACACTAACTACTTTAATCCAACTATCATTAAGAAAAAAGAGGGGAAAACTATATGTCTTTTTTGTCGATCTAAAGAAGGCATTTGATACTGTACCCCACTCAATACTTTGGAAAAAACTTTACAACCTAGGCATAAGTTACCAATTCATAAGTACGATCAAAAGTTACTACGAACAAGCAACTATAGCTATCAGATGGAAGGGATCATTTACGGAAAGTATTAAGATAAACTCGGGAGTCCTCCAGGGAGAACCACTTTCCCCACTGCTATTTATATTATTTATCAAGGACTTAATCGAAATGTATAATAACTCAGACCTGCCGAGTGAAAATTTGCCAGAATTTGGAGATATCCATTTATTGCTGTACGCCGACGACATAGCAATTATAGGTGAGTCCAGGATGAACCTCCAAAAGAAGATCAAAATACTGAAAGAATATCTCGATGAGAACTTAATGACACTAAATGAGTCCAAGTCAAAGATTATGGTGTTCCGTAATGGAGGTAAACCCTCAAATAAGGATAGATGGTTCTGGAATGATAAACCCATAACAATAACTTCAAGATATACATACTTGGGATTCCCTCTGACACCAACAATAACAACTACTCACCCGGCAAATTACTTTAAAGGAAAAGCACTTACAGCAATTAACGCCACACACCCAATATTAATAAAATTAAAAGCAAAGTCAATAAATTTATCAACCAAACTCTTTGATACAATAGTGAGAGCTGTCCTGATGTATGCCGCTCCATTGTGGGCAACAGAGCATAAAGACTTACTGGACAGTATACAAGACATATTTATCCGTAGGTTCCTGAATCTGCCCAGATACACTCCAGGTTACCTAATCAGATTAGAAACCGGTCGTATCTCATTGAGTGTAACAGCCTTAAAATTAACCCTGAAGTATTGGCTGCGGGTGTTGAATATGAGCAGTGACAGATTGTCACGTATATGTTTTAATAGAACACGGGAACTCTCTAATGCTTCGGGCACACCCATCGGTTTCATTAAAAAGCTCACTAATCTGCTTAACAATAATGGATCCCCTGCACTTGTTTCCTGTGATAACCCTAAAACGCTGAGGAGCGCGATTACAGGGCTCTTAAAAACAGCGGCAGACCAATCTATACAAAACGACCTTACAAGAATGGATAAATCTAAGCTATACTCTCACTACAAAGACATTCACATATCTTTCATGACGGAGGGATACCTTTTAGGGGATTTTCCTTTCCCGGTTGTAAGACTACTCGCACAAGTTAGAATACTTTCAAGTTTTTTTAGAGAAAACCACACCAAGATGCTCTGTGGTGAGGACCCGACTTGTACCTTCTGTAATTCAAAACTAAAAAATGAAATCACTCACTATATTTTTGATTGCTCTGCTCTGAAAGAAGAAAGAAGAACCCTTATGCTCAAAACTGGGCAACTCTGTGCTTCACTTCCTTCAATAATTGACAATATGACCCAGAATAAGTATATTGCTACGGCGTTTTATGGTTTCCACAAGTCCATATCTCAGAAGAAGGCCAAGTGATACTCACTCCTCACTTTCTTACTGCTACTCTTTTTGTGTTGATTTCATGCTTCCCTCTTTCTTATTATTTTTTTTTCCTTTTCTTGTTTTTTTTCTTTCTCTTTTTACTCTGTATATATCGTTATTTCCTTTGTCTCACTGCTTTGTGCTTATGCATACCTCTGGTGAATCCTGTATAGGGTCAGTGACCCTAAATAAAGGCTTTTTTGTTGTTGTTGTTGTTGTATTGACCACATATTCACACTAACTACTTTAATCCAACTATCATTAAGAAAAAAGAGGGGAAAACTATATGTATTTTTTGTCGATCTAAGGAAGGCATTAGATACTGTACCTCACTCAATACTTTGGAAAAAACTTTACAACCTAGGCATAAGTTACCAATTCATAAGTACGATCAGAAGTTACTATGAACAAGCAACTATAGGTATCAGATGAAAGGGATCATTCACGGAAAGTATTAAGATAAACTCGGGAGTCCTCTAGGGAGAACCACTTTCCCCACTGCTCTTTATATTATTTATCACGGACTTAATCGAAATTTATAATAATTCAGACCTGCCGAGTGTAAATTTGCCAGAATTTGGAGATATCCATTTATTGCTGTACGCCGACGACATAGCAATTATAGGTGAGTCCAGGATAAACCTCCAAAAGAAGATCAAAATACTGAAAGAATATCTCGATGAGAACTTAATGACACTAAATGAGTCCAAGTCAAAGATTATGGTGTTCCGTAATGGAGGTAAACCCTCAAATAAGGATAGATGGTTCTGGAATGATAAACCCATAACAATAACTTCAAGATATACATACTTGGGATTCCCTCTGACACCAACAATAACAACTACTCACCCGGCAAATTACTTTAAAGGAAAAGCACTTACAGCAATTAACGCCACACACCCAATATTAATAAAATCAAAAGCAAAGTCAATAAATTTATCAACCAAACTCTTTGATACAATAGTGAGAGCTGTCCTGATGTATGCCGCTCCATTGTGGGCAACAGAGCATAAAGACTTATTGGATAGTATACAAGACATATTTATCTGTAGGTTCCTGAATCTGCCCAGATACACTCCAGGCTACATAATCAGATTAGAAACCGGTCGTATCTCATTGAGTGTAACAGCTTTAAAATTAACCCTGAAGTATTGGCTGCGGGTGTTCAATATGAGCAGTGACAGATTGCCGCGTATATGTTTTAATAGAACACGGGAACTGTCTAATGCTTCGGGCACACCCATCGGTTTCATTAAAAAGCTCACCAATCTGCTTAACAATAATGGATCCCCTGCACTTGTTTCCTGTGATGACCCTGAAACGCTGAGGAGCGCGATTACAGGGCTCTTAAAAACAGCGGCAGACCAATCTATACAAAACGACCTTACAAGAATGGATAAATCTAAGCTATACTCTCGCTACAAAGACATTCACATATCTTTCATGACGAGGGATACCTTTTAGGGGATTTTCCTTTCCCGGTTGTAAGACTACTCTCACAAGTTAGAATACTTTCAAGTTTTTTTTAGAGAAAACCACACCAAGATGCTCTGCGGTGAGGACCCGATTTGTACCTTCTGTAATTCAAAACTAAAAAATGAAATCACTCACTATATTTTTGATTGCTATGCTCTGAAAGAAGAACCCTTATGCTCAAAACTGGGCAACTCTGTGCTTCACTTCCATCAATAATTGACAATATGACCCAGAATAAGTATATTGCTACGGCGTTTTATGGTTTCCACAAGTCCATATCTCAGAAGAAGGCCAAGTGACACTCACTCCTCACTTTCTTACTGCTACTCTTTTTGTGTTGTTTTTCTTGCTTCCCTCTTTCTCTTTCTTGTTTTTTTTTTGTTTTTTTTTCCTTTTCTTCTGTATATATCGTTATTTCCTTTGTCTCACTGCTTTGTTCTTATGCATACCTCTGGTGAATCCTGTATAGGGTCAGTGACCCTGAATAAAGGCTTTTTGTTGTTGTTGTTGTTATTAGAAAAAAATGTGCGTATATATATATTTTGATAAAAAATTGTGCTTTTTAAAATCAAAAATAACCTTAAAAATAGCACTTAATAAACTAATTTTATTTAAAACTAGCGTACGTGTACCCGGGCTTCGCTTGGCGAGTAAAGGTTTGTCTAACAAATCTCTCGATAAAGTGAACATTTTTTCCCGGTCCCTTGAAAAATACTCGATAAGTTGAATAAAATCAATATTAATTGGTTCCCTCGGTAATTGGAAGTTAAAGGAATAGTATCTTGCCTTGGAATTGTATCATTATTCTTGTCTCAAATAAATTGCCCTGTCATCCTTAATTTTGTTTTTCCTAATTTTCTACATTACAAAATCATCGTATCATCATGATAATATTTAGAGCAGATTGTTGAATTATAACAGATAAATTAGAATATTTATCTTGATTATTTTAAAGCGAAAAGTTATTTCAAAAATTTTATTTGCTAGAAACCTTCCCAGTACTATACTAAATACTTCCCAAAGTTTCATGGCGTTCCAATGAGTGGTTTGGTCAGGCATAAAGGACAGACAGACACACACACACATACATTATTTTTATATATATAGAAAATTAGAATATTTATCTTGATTATTTTAAAGCGAAAAGTTATTTCAAAAATTTTATTTGCTAGAAACCTTCCCAATACTATACTAAATAACTTCCCAAAGTTTCATGGCGTTCCAATGAGTGGTTTGGTCAGGCATAAAGGACAGACAGACACACACACACATACATTATTTATATATATATAGATAAAAGTCCTCAATTAAATTTTGAAAAGAAAACATATCAATTTTAAAGTGTCAAATAAAATCTAAAAATATCGCCTAAAAATGATACCTTTGTCATCAAAGTGTAAAATGTTGTCTTAAAAGTACAGAAAAACTATATGATAAATTGTGGTGAATCCATAGGTTAAACAATGTGAATTTGCGGGACTTTTTGTTTGTAAACAAAAATATTTGACATCTCAAGTTCTTTATATCACGTCTTTAAATCCCCATTATTTAAAAATGATTTACATTGAAATATTTTAACAATAAAGAAAAATTATGAATACCGTTAAAATATTAAAAGAATTTAACAAAAAGAATGGTATATAATAAAAGTTTTCATTATTTATATTCTCCTTGTGTTTTAGAGCGCACTCTTATATCAGACATGGCAATATTAATTAAATGATATTTTATTTTTTTACTATATATTTCAAAAAGAAACTCATTTCAACTTTGTAATATTTAAAAAAAAAAGATATTGACTCTGTAAGCATTAAATTTAATGACTATTTAGATAAAATAGATATTACAATTTTATATCAAGAAAATATTTACCTGGATAGTTGGTGATCTATGGATATGTTCCAGGAACCTGGATTACCTAGTTGTTACTATCAAGAAAATGTTTAATAATACACATTTAAAAAAAAAAATTGTATAAATATTTTTGAAAATACAGTAGAACCTCCTTGTAAAGGACACCTAAATGTAGAGCCAAAGTGTCCTTTATGGATAGATGTCCTCTTACCGGAGAGTTGTTAAATAGTAAAAATGATAATTTTGCAAATAAAAACTGTCCTTTATAGAGAGGTGTTCTCTAGCATGAGTATCCTCTCATTGAGGTTCTACTGTGTCTTAAAAAATAGAAAGGATGAGGGCCAACAGCTCGAAACGTATATGTGGTTGGTTTTTCTTGATTTATTAAGAAAATGAGTTGGCCAAATATTATGGAACAAGTTAAATCAAGATTTAGTTGATTTTTGTTCTACTAGATGGCGCTCTACCATCTAAAATTCTAATGTGAGCAATCATGTGATATGCCTTTCTTATTATTAAATATTAAAAATAAAGAAGGCATCTCCTGACCACGAGCACATGATGTCTTCTTTATTTTTAATATCAACACCTGACCCACTCATCTTTTATTTTTTTCTATTGTTTTTTATCATTAAATATATAAATAATTTTGTGAAAATGTAAAGCTAGTGTAGAAATAGTTTGCTATATTTGGGGAAAAATTTCCAAACAGAAGAAATGTTAACATGATGTATTAGTGTGCCATCTGTTAGAAGAAATTTCAACATTTTTGATGTTTGTGATTTTTTTTTTCAAATCATTATTTACTTATTGCAGTAAAACCAGCAGAAAATTGATATATTTAAAAAAAAATCATATGCATCAAAAAAAGTTGAAATTTCTTATAGAAGAAACGTTATCACCCCAAAGATAAAAGAATGTTATAATGAATATTTTGATGTGGCTTTAGGTGATCAAGACAAGTGATGAACCCATAGTGTGTGAGGAATGTGCTATCGAGGGCTTTTACAATGGAAATTAGGGAAATCTAAAGGTATGACCTTTGGTGTACCAATGGTTTGGAGAGATCTGAAAAATCATCACTATGATTGTCATTTCTGTGTCTATAAAATCACAGGCATCAATAGCAAAAAGAAACAAACCAACTTTTATCCTGATATACCATCAGCAAGACAACCTGCACCTCACAACCTCAAGAAACCAACACTGATTTCTAAAACTGTTCACAAGAAACCTATACAGTAGAACCTCCCTTTAGCAGACACCCCGCTAGCAAACACCTCTCTACAAAGGACAGTTTTCATTTGCAAAATTACTATTTTTACAATTTAGTAACTCTCAGATAAGTGCACACCTCTCCATAAAGGACACTTTGACTCTGCAACTAGGTGTTCTTTACAGGGAGGTAGTTCTACTGTATACAAAGCAATGACAGGCCATCTATATATAACAAATTAAGCCATTAAGACGTGAATATTGCTTTTCACAAATAAATCAAACTTCTACTGTCCTTAGTGTAATGAAAATATATTGGGAAGGTTTGACATATCAATGGTTAACCCTTCCAGCGGTTTCGTCAATTTAATCTACCAAACTGCTTCTTTAGAGCTCTAATACTGTATTGGATCATTCTGTTTATATATGCTACACTGGAAGGTGAAATCTTAGAAATGGTTTTTAAGCAAAATATGAACATAAGTTTTTAGGAAAGTAAAATTACATTTAAATATTTTCATCGAGCAATGCTCTTTGGCACACAATAAGGACAAGGCCAGCTTATGTGCATATTTTGCTTAAATACCCTCTCTGAGATTCCACCCTTCAGTGCAGCATATAAAAGCAGAATGATCCTCTACAGTATTAGAGCTCTAAAGAAGTGGTCTGGTAGATTAAATTGTCGAAACCGCTGGGAGGGTTCACCACTGATGAGCCAAGCCTTCCCAATATTTTTTCGTCGCAGTAAGGACAATAGAAGTTTGATTTATTTGTGAAAAGAAACCTTCGCGTCTCAACGTTGTCATTTGTTAAGAATCCTGAATAGAGAAAATTATAAGCATCACCGTCCACTAATTCTCTGCCATTTTAAAATAATGAATACTATTCATATATAACTGATTTTTTTTTTTAAATGTACATTGCCAAAGGCTATTTTTAATTAATTTTTAAGTTTCGAATTGACTTGCCAATTTTGAAACAAAATTTTATACAAATTCGCTGTTTTGTTTTTGAAGCAATTAAAAATCGAAAAGGATACTTGAAGTAATATTTTGAAATTTCTTATATTCACGTGTTGCATGTGATGCTTTATGTTACTCAAGTTATCTATTTATTAGATTTGGTGTTTAAACATTTCATTACAGTAGAACCTCCCTGTAAAGGATATCTAGTTGCAGAGCCAAAATGTCCTTTGGAGAGAGATGACCTCTTACTGGAGAGTTGCTAACTATTAAAAATGGTAATTTTAGGGATGAAAACTTTTCTTTTTAGAGAGGTGTCCTCTAGCTTGAGTGTCCTTTCATGGATGTTCTACTGTATTTCTATTTTATTTAAAAAATATTGGAACTTTCCGGGAAATGATTGGACAGACTTTGTAATTCAGGGATTATAACTTATGGAATATTCAGTCTTGTTGCTTTGATTTCCAGCATTGGGTCCAGCTTGTATCAGTTACATTGTGAGTGGATCTGTGTGTTCAGCCCAGGAACTGCTGACTCCTGAAGAGAAGGAGAGACAGGTAGAAGAACACTTCCAAAAGATCTACGCAGCAAATGGTGGCAAACAGATCAACAATTCCAGTGCTATCCCCAAGTTCTATCACAAGGTACATTCACACCTACCCTGATGTACATGAATGTGTAAATTTATCATCTAGATAGGTAGATCTGTCTGGGGGTCGGTGGAAGGGGATCTAAACCGTTGGTTTTCAACCGCTCCGACCTGGGATCGAATCCTGCATTGGGCACTTTTTTTCTAATAAAAAAAAAAAAAAATGCTCCAGTGGCCCCCGATTCTTGCAAAAGTCCAACCCCACCAGTAAGTGTAAATAACCAAATGGACCTCTGGTAGAATTTATATACAATAAAACCCCTCTATAGTGAACCCCAATGGGACAGAGCTTTTGGTTTACTATAGCCACGGTTTGGCTATTTTTTTACTTTTCAAAAATTTTAGACCGTATAATTAAAGGACAGCCATACATACTGGAAGAGACTGCCTCTTAATAGTGGTCACTTTGTTTTAATTCCCTTAATTGACCAATTTCTTTACATTAATACTGAATAATAAATGAATTTATTTGATGATAGGTTCTTCTTATCATTAGCATACATGTACCTCTTTGTCTAATTTAAAAATCAAGACAATTCCTAGGCAAAGTTTTATTAATTATATATTCAAAGATATAAAATGATTATATAAATAATCTTTATCATATTATTACAGTAGAACCTCCCTGTAAAGGGCACCTAATTGCAGAGCCAAAGTGTACTTTAAGGAGAAGTATCCTCTTACCAGAGAGTTGCTAAATTGTAAAAATGATAATTTTGAAAATGAAAACTGCCCTTTGTGGAGAGGTGTCTGCTAGTGGAGTGACCTCTAAAAGCAGGTTCTACTGTAATACAATGTATAAGGTTTATATATATATATTTTAATAAATTATAATTGTTTTCACTAGAAGAGAGGTGCAGGCAACAAACCAAGAATTTAGAGGTGCAGATTTAACAACCATTTTGTAAGGAAACAAGAATATTGCATCAGCCAAATCATGAGGTTTTAGTTCTCCTCTCTTCACAGCTAGTGTAATGATACGTATGTGGATTCTTAATATACCTATACGAGTACAAAAAACATTTCTCTTACATTTATGATATAAAGTCCTCTTGATTATATAAAGTTGAAATTGCTGTAGTCTCTCCAATCTTATTTTTAATTCATTAAAAAAACAACTTCTTTATTAAGCACTAATTTGAAATTTATGGGGGGTCGGTGGAAGAATAGTCTAAACCATTGCCTTTTGACTGCTACAACCCGGGTTCGATTCCCGCATCAGGCACTTTTTTTTTCTGATTTAAAAAATAAAATGCTCCAATAGCCCCCAATTCTTGCAAAAGTCCAACCCCACCAGCGAGTGCAAGTAACCAAATGGGGCTCTGACAAAGTCGAACTGCTTTTCACATGTATAGACATGTGGTGCACTTACAGTAAAAGCAGTCGCCAACCTCTACCCACCATGATTATCATGGCCTGTACCACATGTACTAGGGATCAGCAAAAAAAAATTCTCCAAAAGACCTGAATCACTAGACACACAGCTGCAAACAGACTCTTTGCTAAACTTTGTCTATATACATTAAATGTCCTCAGATACCCATATTAACTAGGTTTAATACCATTTCTCTCTCTCTCTTGCCTTTACCAAGGCCAACTTTTTGTCCCCCTTAAAATTAACTACATCTACTAGAGTCCAACTTCTCTAATTCTACACCTCAAAAAGGATCATAATTTTTAGTTGAATTAAAAATTCATTGTTGAACTACAAGGTAATAAGACCAAATCCAAATAAAGTAATACTTCTAGTTAAATTAATATTTGTAGTTCTAATCTATAATTTAAATTATGCCTTATAAAAAAAAAATCATTGTTGAATTATAGTTGGTTAAATAAAAAAATAATAAAAAACTTATTGCGGTTAAAAAAAAAAAGGTTGAGTTAAAGTAGGTTGATTGAATTATAGAGGTGTTACACTGTAGCTGTGAGGATATTTCTGAAGACCATAATAGAAGGAGAGTTTTATTGTGGCTATATATTGAGGAAGAAGAAAGTTAACTTGTTCTGTTGTCTCCCAGCTTCCAAGTGATGAAGATCTACTTGCCCAGAAGATCAGAGAAGAATCTCGGTATGTGTCTGAGCCAATTCTATTCTATACCACACTACTGAACTGTTGTTGTCTAATAATGAAGATAATCAAGCAGACCCCTCCTAGGAGAAAGCCTGTTGTATTGTGTAAACTACTACAATTGTAGTTGCAATAGAACCTCTTTCTACCCCATCTACCCCACTTACCCAAAATGTAGCTTGGCACCTGCAGCTCCAGAACATATTTTGGCTCGCATTAGATGCACTAAACAGGACCTTTGGAAGAGGCCGCTGCTTATCATAAAACAGTTCGAGGAGCATGGACTCATGGAATTTATGTAATCTTTACACAAGGGGATAAAAAACAACAACAGAACTTCTTTCTCGTCTAGTAGTCAAACTAAAGTGTCCTTTAGGGAGATGTGTCCTCTAACAAGATTGTCCTCTCGTGAAGAAGTTGTACTGCATCATTATACAAATTAGAATTTAAAACACATACAGCAAATATAGTAAGTCATATGTTCCACCCACAAATATTATATATACAGTTACGAGCGTCATTCCTCATCTTCTAATCAATCAGTCAGTTTTCATCTCTGTCACTGTTTGCTTTTTTTTTTTGGAATGGCGCCCTCCTATTGGTTGGCTACGGTCACGCGACCTTTGCCCCCCCCCCACTCGCTATTTCGTCTTTGTAACTATTGTGTTGGAGCGGGTCGCTCCCTAAATAAATGCATATATTAGATAATAACCAAATGGAATCCTCTCTTTCTTTTTCCCAGTAAGAGACGCCTACGGAAGCCAACAGTACATAGACAGATAAAGCACATAGGCTATAGTTATTAACTAACATATGCAATTATTTAAGGCGCCAATTTATAATTGTAACAAATAGTATTTAAATCAAAACATTCAATAGGGTAAAACACGGGCGTTGCCCGGGTCATTCGGCTAGTGTAATATAAATAATACCTGTAGTTTCTTTCTCCATGAACTATAACATATTTTGATAAAGCACAATTTGGATTAAAGCTACAAGAAAATAAGACCTAATCCAAATAAATTAACAGTGTTGATACTGAAACGTCACACACTATTAATTTATTTGGATTAGGTCTTATTTTCTTGTAGTTATAACATACTTTATACAAGTGTACCAAAAGAGACATCTCTCCCTTTAATTATACATCAGAACAATGCATTATATCTCTCACCACAGTAAAACTAGTGGATATAAAGAATGAGCTACAACACCAGTTTTGACAAATTCAGACAAAAAGCCAACAACCTCTATACCATGGTTTCAGGCTATAGCCCTCATCAGTACAGGGGTGGCTTCGATTTCATTACATCCTACAAGAAGAGACATGATATCGGCCAAAATTATCAAAAAGGTGTTTATGCTGTGGCAGGTGCTGATTTTTTTAGGCAAGAATATAAAATAAAGTTGCGAGAAAATGGCATCTGTGTATAAAAGCGGCAACTCTCCTTTTCAATAAGCATTATATCTATCACTCTCCAGTAGATAACTTTACTGGTGGAGATAAGGAATGAGTCACAACACCAGATTCACCTTCAGATGTGAATCCTCCCGCAACTTTATCTTGTAGTCAAGCCTTAAAATAGGTTCCTCTACTTCACCAGCTTAAACATATTTTTGGTAAATTTAACCGATTTCATAATTCCTCTCATTGGATGTTTAAAAATCGAAGCTGCCCCTCTATTGAAGGGGTCTATAGCCAGAAACCATGGTGTACAGGTTGCTGGCTTGTTGTCTGGGTTTGCCAAAACTGGTCTGTTGTGACTTTTTCTTTATCTTTACCAGTAGAGTTTTTTACAAAGGTGATTAACACAATGCATAATGAAAGTAAGAGGTGCCTCCTTTGGTTCATGAATATCATCCTCCCGCAACTTTATACTTGATATACATCTCCAAAGAACATCTAGTTGCACAGCGCAAGTGTTCTTGAGAGAGTGTTGGGAATAAAAGAGGGAAAGAAGAGGTCTGGCACTTTCAGATTGTAGATAGAAAATTACAAGGGGGGGAGTACAAGACCTTAAATATAAAAAAGTAATTTATATTTTATGTAACAGTATTGTTATAGAAACATATAATTTAGTTATTTGGGTCTAGTTACCTTGACTCTGCATCCACTCTCTCTCTCTAGTATAAAATCTACTATTGGGCATTGCTCTTTTAAAACAATAATAATAAATCACCTTAAGCTGGAAATTGAGAGAAATCTTATTTTATCATTAAGTTTACCATCTGTATTAGTTCCTGATAGTCCTTGTAAAAATGATCTGACTTAACCCAACAAGTAAGAGACCATTCCAGGAGAGACCTATAGGATCCATGTTTTTAGGGTATGGTATCTACTGGGAGGTTGTTTGTACCTACTGCATGCATACATCTCCCAGTCTTGTTCTGAAACAACACTCTAGGAATATTGAAAGAGAAAACATTTGGGTGTTTTTCCAGAGCTGCGTTCCTTCAGAAGAAAGGCAGAGAGCTGCTGGACAATGAAGAACTAAAGGTGAGAGAGTTGGTGTTCACTCCAGTGTTGTAACTCCTGTGTGTGTTCTATTGATTACCTAACTGAATACAAAAGAGAAAATAACTAAGAAAAACTCTGGACTGAGATACTAGAGATGGTGTTATACATATTTGATTGACCCCAAACGCAGATTTCTACACCACAAGTTGGAATTATTCTCTCTTTCTCTCAACTCTAGACAATAGTTACTGTACTTACTTATAAATACAGGTTGTGGAATAACTTAGATTAGCCAATAATGAGATGTATTTGGGAGACAACCACTCCATAAGTGGACACTCTTTCTAAAGAACATTTCTCTATGAAGGACAGTTTTCATCACCAAAATATCCATTTTTACTATTCATCTGTGTAGACATGTTCATATGACGCAGCAAAAATAAAAAACTTTAATAAAAAAACCAACTAACTGCAGTAACCTTTCTGTGTTGGAGGAAGTCCTGATCTCTTTGTAATGTTCAGTGACACGTATTGTTCTGCGGATGTTGGATGGATGCCGATTGTCTTGTCAAAGTCAGCTTTGGTGGCGCCACCTACGCGGCGCATGTTCATATGTGTAATCATGTGGTACACTTACAGTAAAAGCAGTCGCCTACTTCAACCCACCATGATTATCATGGCCTGTACCACATGTATTAGGGATAAGCAAAAACGAAAAAAAAAAACTATTCAACTACTCTCCGTGGCAAGAGGACATCTCTCTCTAAAGGATACTTTAGCTCTGCAAAAAAAGGTGTCTTTTAGAGAGAGGTTGTTGGAACAAACCAGTTTTAAGCTGAGAGTTGGTGTCAATCCTTTCTAAGAACCTTCCACCCTGTTGACAACTTGTTGATGGCACAAGAGTCCGTGCAGGCATTGTGGATGGTCCTCAACCAGCACCAGAGTCCGCCACTGGGGGGCAGTGACACCTTCATCAACTACCAGGACTTCCTGGAGGTGAAGTCCAAGGTGGGACCTAAAGCTAAGTAAGTCTCCTATGGACTTTTTGTTTTTAAAACATGAAATGTCTCTTTGACTCCGGGTGACCCTTTCTTAACATTTCTTTAAATTGGAATGTTTTCATATTGAAGTTTTGCTGTAGTTGAGAGACTGGCATCAACTCTTCTTCTTCTTCTTCCTTCCTTATCTAAAGAAGGGAGAGGATGCAGGTCTTTAGGAACTTGTTTTCATCTTCACATTTTAAAATTTAATCTATTAATTAGTTTCTCTTCATCTCCCAGACATTCTCAGAGTCTTTTGTCTGATGATGGTAACAACATGTTACTGAAATGTCACACACTATTTATTTATTTGGATTATTTGTTATTACCTTTTATTTCTAAGAATGCATGTTAAAACAGTTTAAACTTACCAAGGTGCCAAAGCTCCATTTTGGTTACTTTCATACAAACTTGGTGAGGTTGAAGTTGAGTCAGAATTGTGAGGGTCTTTTGACCAATTATTATATTTTGTTTTCACAGAAGAGAGAGTAATTTTGTTTCAAACTCATCTCAACAATGATGATAGGAAAGGAATGGATAAATCTGTTTATTTCTGTATATAGGAAGATTTTTAGGTAGGGAAGTGGTATATACTGTTGAATTCTGACAGCCACAACTGATGATCCCACATTGGTCACTTTTTTATTAAGAAAAAATGGCTTAAATGGCTTCCTGATTCTTGGAAAAGTCTAACCTCACCAGTGAGTGCAAGTAACTAAACAGGGCTCTCTGACACACCTGTAAGTACAAAATTAAAAAAAAAGGGAGGAAGAAGGGGTTGTTTTGATCAAAATAAATAACCGTGTCATCTCCTTACATTTGTCTTCCCACATTTTTTAAATTGGGACAATATATATATTTCAAAGTTGCCACAATGCAGGTTGGAACCAGAGTTGTTCTCTGGCTATTGTCATTTGATATAATACAGACAACCACAGTTGTGACTGTAGCAGAAGGTGACACAGGGGAAACAATCTTGTTGTTACAGCACACGTGTGTCCAGACCTTTCTTCACGGCCAAGGTGTTTGGCAAGCTGCTCCAGACCGACCCCTACGGTCGGATCTCCCTGATGCACCTCTTCAACTACATCATGGGCAAGGTGTGGCTCAACCAGACCAGGATTGGGCTGTCTCTCTATGATGTCACAGGACAGGGCTACCTCTGTGAATCTGTAAGTACACAACCACCGCAGGAAATATCTCAATAAAATAGATGTGTTGGCACATAAGATATACATAACCATTATCTCATATTCGTTTATAAATACAAGAAAATAAGACCTAATCCAAATAAATTAATAGTGTGTGACATTTCGGTAACAGCATTGTTGCCATCATCAGACAAAAGAATTCAATGGTAACAATGCTGTTACAGAAATGTCACACATTATTAATTTATTTGGATTAGGTCTTATTTTCTTGTATCTATACTCTATAATCCAAATTGTGCTTTATCATCTTATGCAATTAGTTTTTTCTTTCTCTCTCTCCAATGCCTGGAGAAGTAGTGAGTGTGCTTGCACCTATGTTCAAACATTTAGATACAGTAAACCTTAAATGCCAACTTTAGTGGTCTTTCTCCTTACCATTTAATTTTTCTAAATACCCTTTTCAAGAGTCTGTATAAGACAAGCTGTCTTAAAATACTTTTCTGTGTATGTTTAGTATTTTAAAAATTATCTAATTTTCTTAACTTATATCATAAATGGTATAACTAATTTTATAATTTTTATCCTAATCAAATGTTATATACATATCTATATATATAAAAATTAATGTTTGTACGTTTGTTTGTTTGTTTGTATGTCCGGTATATAAAATTCGCAGTAGTTCACTAATTCAAACCAAAATTTCCATACATAGGTAAAAAAATACGGGGAAGACGATAGGCTATTTTAAAAAATATATAAATCAATTATTAAAACTATATATTCAAATTATTCTACTTAGCTCACAAACAGCGCCCTCTATCAAAGATTAGATTAAATTATGCTGATGCAAACAAATAGATAATGCTAATAACAAACAATTATAAAAAAAATCTTATCTAAATATATATCACTCGGGTAGATATGCACACGGGTCAATCCCGGGGCGAAGCCCGGGTCACCCGTCTAGTCTAATATAAACTAGAGAGTTGAAAAATAAACTAGAACAACCAACTCTCTCATATCATTGCTCTACAATATATTTTAAATACAAAATTTGGGTCATGTCAAAGTCTGGTCATCTACGGACAATGACTTTCCAGAATGGTTGCAAGGTTTTCCCACTATGTACTAAATGCAATTCTCAACCTGCAACCCCAAAACATATAATTGACTGTATTGACTCATCCATTGATGAGCTCTACTCATCCCCAGCAGGCACCATCTCAAGCTCTACAAGCTTGATACCCTAATATGATTGAGTGGAGATAAGTAAGAAGAAGACTACAAAATATTCCCAGTCACATTGCCAATTAAACCCCACTTTAGCCAATTTGGAAAGTTTCTTGAATCCCTTGTGGTTCAGGTAGGCATTCTGTAGTTACTGGTGTAGTGGCATGTAGTCTGCGAGATGGTCTTTGCAAATTCTTTTCTCTCTTGTTTTTTTTTCTTCAAAGTTTTTTTTTAAAGCACAATTTGGATTATAGATTAGAACTACAAGATAATAAGACCTAACCCAAATTGGATTAGGTCGTATTTTCTTGTAGTTCTAATCTATAATCCAAATTGTGCTTTATCATTTTTGATAGACTTCAATGGACCTAAGAAGTTATTCTTCTAATGAGTTGAAGCAAATGATTTCCGAAGTGAATATCAATGTTAATGCTAAGCCATCACTTGAAGATTCTATTTTAAAGAGTTCAGGATCTGAAGCACTCCTTTGATTAGGTCTTATTTTCTTGTAGTTCAAAGTTCTTGTATAAAGTAGGTCTTCTCATTAATAGATTCTGTCTGTCAAACAAGGGGGAAGAGGGTGAACTTTAAACATATTTCAAAGCTAAAGATGTTTTCCATATTGATCTTTGTGTGTTTACCCCAAGATTGGAATGTACAGGACCTGGGGAACTACATCCTGGAGCTGATCCCAACATTACACCAAGTGGTGAGTGTTGAATCTACATAACAGTGACTACTGACTGATGATGGTGGTTCCAGATGAATGGATTGGAGAAGTCCTTCCATTCCTTCTATGTCAGCACAGCAGTCCGCAAGTTCTTCTTCTTCCTGGACCCCCTTAAGACCAATAGAGTCCGGATACAAGATATTCTCTGCTGCAGCTTCCTCGATGACCTACTGGAGGTATGTACCTTGCTAAAGATATATCATAGCTATAGTTTACATCAAAATTATGTTTTTCTTCTAGTTCTGTGATTTACAGTAGAAACTCAATGAAAGGATACTCTCACTAGAGAAAATCTCTCTACAAAGGACAGTTTTTCATTGTTGTGGCTAAAGTTGTTATTTTTATGGATAAAGTTCCAATGAAAATTTACCTGCAACAATTAAATTTGTCCTCAACAATGACTAATATATCTGCAACAATGAAACATTACCGAAAATAATGAGTTTTATCCACAATAATGACTAAATTTTCCACAACAAATAAACTTTATCCACATGACTACTTTATACACAATATGACTATACACAACAATGGAACTTTATCTACAACAATGACTAATTTATCTGCAACAATTGTTAACTTTATCTCTAACAATGTAACTTTATCCTAAAAAATAAAACTTTATTCACAAAAATGATATTTTATACACAACAATGTATATTTTATAAGCTAAAATGAAACTTTACCCACAACAATGAAACTTCACCTGAAACAGTTGCTACTTATCCACAACAATGACTACTTTACCCACAACAATGAAACTTTAGCTGAAACAGTTGCTACTTATCCACAACAATGACTACTTTACCCACAACAATGAAACTTTAGCTGAAACAGTTGCTACTTATCCACAACAATGACTACTTTACCCACAACAATGAAACTTTAGCTGAAACAGTTGCTACTTATCCATAACAATGACTACTTTACCCACAACAATGAAACTTTAGCTGAAACAGTTGCTACTTATCCACAACAATGACTACTTTACCCACAATGAAACTTTAGCTGAAACAGTTGCTACTTATCCACAACAATGACTACTTTACCCACAACAATGAAACTTCACCTGAAACAGTTGCTACTTATCCACAACAATGACTACTTTACCCACAACAATGAAACTTCACCTGAAACAGTTGCTACTTATCCACAACAATGACTACTTTACCCACAACAATGAAACTTCACCTGAAACAGTTGCTACTTATCCACAACAATGACTACTTTGCCCACAACAATGAAACTTTAGCTGAAACAGTTGCTACTTATCCACAACAATGACTACTTTACCCACAGCAATGTGTAATTAGGGCCCTTATACAGTATCAGCTCAAAGTTGCATAATGGGAAGTTGCCATAGTTGAGAGCCTCAGCACTACCTGATGATGTAATATAGAGAGAAACTAAAGTTTGGTATTCAGACCCCCAGGACACAAACAATATGTCCCCTTGATATTTACATGCCCCAACCCTACAATGGCTGCCACAGCTCCGCAGCGAGGAACTCTCCAAAGAGGCCCAGCAGTCCAACTGGTTCTCTGCTCCAAGTGCCCTGCGAGTCTACGGCCAGTACCTCAACCTGGACAGTGACCACAATGGCATGCTGAGCCCCAGAGAGCTGGCATCCTATGGCACGGGCACTCTCACCACGGTCTTCATCAACAGACTCTTCCAGGAGTGTGTCACCTACAACGGAGAAATGGTAACTCCCAGTCTATTGGCCCCAACTGACAGTCAACATGAACTCTGGTGTGAAATTTTGGTGAATTGAATAGAACAACAAAATTTGGCTTAGATGGTAGGTAGAGTGAGAGCATCAACTACAGTGGAACCTTGTTATAACAACCTCTTTTATAACACAACATGTTATGATGTTATAACATCATAACATCTGAGCGATAAAGCACAATTTGTAGATTATAGATTAGAAACACATGGTAATAAGACCAAATGCAAATAAACAAATATAACAATACAGTAAAACCCAGCTAATAGGAACCCCGGATATAATAGCGAACCTTCCCTTATAACGGGAAAAAAAAACTTTGTGTTTTTAAAATCTGGGTACAAAGTTATGTTTCAATAGTGAGGTTCGACTATGGTGCTAATTTTAGTGGGAGAGAGTTTGATGCTTACTTAGCCATGCTTGTCTTTCTTGTTTCTTGCAAAGAGCTTCTTTATGAAACACCAGATGACTTTAATCTTGAAGTTATCTCTTTGAGAATTCCAAATTATAGTAGAATTATAGACCTAGAGAAATGTAACACTGCTGGCACACCCACAGTTTTGTTAACTATCACATCAAACCAAAAGAAATATTGGGTTTCACATTTAATAGATCAATTACTCTGTAGATATAAAGGATGTCTGTGTACGATTGTATTGGAGGAATCTTAAAAGATTGGCAGCTTTGTTCTTAAATCCACCAATAACATCACAGAATGCAAGCCACTTGCTGAGAAAGGTTGTGTTGTCCCAGGACTACAAGACCTACCTTGACTTTGTCCTGGCCCTGGAGAACAAGAAGGAGCCCCAGGCACTGCAGTATTTCTTCAGGATCCTGGACATCAGAGGCCAGGGCTTTCTGGATGTCTTCACCCTGCACTTCTTCTTCAGGGTACCCTAGCCACTTTGTATGGCTCCTTCCTTTGTATGGCTCTTAGCACAGTCTCATTAGCAACAAATACTATTCCCTGGATAGATAAATTCCCTATTCCTTGGATATTGCATGCTATCTTAGAATCTTCCAAGTTTTAACATGGCCTTTTTAATGTGCAAACAAAAAATTATTTTTATTACCTTGTATTTCTAATCCCTATATATATAAAAGTCTGTGTATGTATGTATGTATGTATGTATGTGTGTTTGTTCCTATGTCGGCTATACACGTCCACTATACGTAACTAAACTGACTGAAATTTTAACAGTATATATAGTAGAATCTGTATAGTTATAGTGAATATTTCAGGTCTCTATCCCGAATATTCTTCGAATTATTTGCAAATTTGCCCTTTCGCTCGCAAGCAGCGCCACTAGCAGTGAAGGTGGGAGGTAATATCAGCTGACCTAATGTACATGTAAAACATGTTTTAACAGAACATAGAAAAAAATCTGGAAGAGATATTTGTCGCATTTTTAGCCAAGAAAAATTGAAATTGACAGGTTCTGGGCAAAAAGAGTTATTTTTTTTAGTCAGAAAATGATGATGACAATATGGCTGTATCATGTTTGATTATCAGATACAAAATTATATCAGGGGAAAAAATCCAAAAAGCCGAGACCACGGGTGAAGCCAGTTCATTTTTAGTATGCAGGAACAAAATTCTAACATAAAAACATTCATTCAAGCAGAATACACAAAGCCAGATCATCTCTCTATAAAAATATCGCTTCTCAGACACAAAGTTTGGAGCGGGACGTTTTACAAGAGTGGCATCCAATTTATAATTGTAACAAATATAATTTGAAAATCAAAATAATATAATTTTTTCAAATATCATTTTGAAAATTTACATTTATTTTTAAATTTTATAACAAGGCAAAGTTTGGAGCGGGACGTTTCACAAGAGTGACATCCACGGCGCCAATTTATAATTGTAACGAATAGTATTTGAATAAAAACATTTAATCTGGTAAAACCCGGGCGTTGCCCGGGTCATTCGGCTAGTCTTATAATAAAAATTGCACCAAATCATTGATGATGATCAGACTTACTAGTAGGGGGTCGGTGGAAGGATGGTCTAAACCGTTGGTTTTCGACCGCTATGATCCAGGTTCAATTCCCGCATGGGCACTTTTTTCTGTTTAAAAAAAAATGCTCTAATGGCCCCCGATTCATGCAAAAGTCCAACCCCACCAGCGAGTGCAAGTAACTAAACGGGGCTCTGGCACATTTGTAAGTGCAAAGTCTAACTGCTTTTGACATGTGTAGACATGTGGTGCGCTTCAGTAAAAGCAGTCGCTAACTACCCACCATGATTATCATGGCCTGTACCACGTGTAGTAGGGATAAGCAAAAAAATATATAAAGACTTACTAGTGTATTTAGGTGTGTTCAAATCTGGCTGAACCTTAGGAGTAGCATTATTACCTCAATGTAGACTGGGAAGTTGCCGGATATTGCAGGCCATCCAAGACCAGATCCGGACCCTAAGTGACCAGAAGCCTGTGGAGTTTGAGGATGTGAAGGATGAAATCTTCGACATGGTGAACCCTGAGGAATCTACCAGGATTACCCTGCAGGATCTCATTCGATGGTGAGTGAGGTCTTCTCCATGATCTACGTACTACACTTATATACTTGTGTGAGACTTCAGCTGCTTTCATCAACCTCAGATAGAATTAAGTGGAACACCGAGTAAAACCGATTGTTGTTTCTTATCCCCTTGTGTAAAGATTACACTAATTCCATGAGTTCATGCTCCTCGAGCTGATCTCATGGAATGGGGTGTAGCTTTCATTGATCATGGTACCATGATCTAGGCACATTTTGGTGAAAGTCTAACTTTGCCTGTATTTATGTTCCTAACATGGAAGCCTTTGCTGCTGACTCTAACTTGAGTACAGACACAGCTCCTCCGTATCTCTGGAGTGAGACCCTTGCTGAGGTCCATCAACTGGGTCAGTTGAAGTCAGGATTTTTAAAGAGGTCTACTCCTCTTCTAACAATGCTGCTGTTGGTCCGTGACTACTTATTCGTCAGTTATTCTGCTTGTTTTGTAGATGGCCTTCATATCTGAAGGTCATTCCTCCCCTATCTGCCACCCACCCTGTCAGCTCTGCCGAAGGAAATTGTGTCTATTGAATATTGGAACAGGTTTAATATTGGGACTTCGTAAAAATAGAAGACATTTTTTTTTTCACTGAAAATTTATTATTGGTTAGGACTCTTAAAGAGTACTCCTAACAATTAGAGATGTAATTTATATTCGTATTTGTTGGATTTAATTTCCAAGCTTATTATCATTGATGACATTTTATTGATATTTGGCCACTCTGATGTTGTTGTTTTGTTCGATAGCACATATATACAGTAAAACCCCGCTAATACGAACCCTGGATATAACGAACCTTCCCCTATAATGAACCCACGCCGATTCCCAATTCCATTCCATTGAAAATACCATCGTTATAACGAACTTTGCGATTTTTAGAATAACGAACTACCCCTATAACGAACCTATTTTCGGTCCCAAAATAATAAAATCTATTTAAAATACTATGCTTATAACGAACTTAGAATTGTAATTAAAAAAAAAATTAAAGCAACCAAATTTTGAGCATGTTTCATCTCGCGGATCGCGATTTCAAAACAATAAATTTAGCGGCATTGTTTATTTTGAATTTTGCACTTTATTTATGCTGTATGTTGTATAAATTTTAACACATTATACTTTTTATTAAATAGAATATATTTTCATCCATTAAATTTGAAATATAAAAATACAAATGGCTTCCAAAATGAAGAAAACAAAGGCATTTTAAAAACAAAAGCCTTATTTCTTAAAAAAAAAAAGGGCCATTTTCAGAACTTTTCAAAGTGAAACAACACAGGCAAAATGTTAAGAACATATTAAAATAAGAGAATATAACTTTTCTATTAAAAAAGATAAAATAAAAAGCTATTAAAAATTGTTACAAAGAGGAATCAACCTCAACTTTTGCCGCGATCGCGATCGTACGTTTTAGGGCTAAAAAAAAAAAAAAATCCAAATAAATGGTCCCGTGATCAAACAAAAACTATTTTTATGCCATTAACTATGGTGATTTTAAAGTCAGCAATGTTTTGCATGACAGGTTAAAAAAAAAAAATGAAATCTAGACCTAGAAGAATATGTGGGAAAATGAAATGGAAGAAAAACACCAACTTTATTTGAATGGTGCAATGCATGAAGAATGCTTTGAAGCAACAAGGTATAATGTGATAATGATGTTTGAAAATCATTTTATATCTTTGAATATATATTTAATAAAACTTTGCCTAGGATTTGTCTTGATTTTTAAATTAGACATAGAGGTACATGTATGTTAATGATAAGAAGAACCTATCATCTAATGATTTCTATTATTATTCAGTATTAATGTAAGGAAATTGGTCAATTAAGGGAATTAAAACAAAGTGACCACTATTAAGAGGAAGCCTCTTCCAGTGTGTATGGCTGTCCTTTAATTATACGGTCTAAAAATTTTGAAAAGTAAAAAAAAATGGCCAAACCGTGGCTATAGTGAACCGTGGCTATAGTGAACCAAAAGCTCTGTCCCATTGGGGTTCACTATAGAGGGGTTTTACTGTATTTAGATTGCTGTATTTCCCTCTATATATTTTTCTTTCTATTATGTTATAATTGTAAAGTTTGTATGATTAAATAAAATCATTAATTAAAAAACTCCTTCATTAACTAAAAACTTCCTTCAGTATTTAATAGACATTGACTGTATAATACATGTTTGGATGATTGCTTTTTCCTCTTGAAGTAAATAGTGCACTATAGATGTTTGTCTTGAAGAAGGAATCAGAGTTTATGGCGACGTGTTTCTTTTATTAGTGCTGTATAATCGGCAAGCTTTCGGACTATGATGTCCTTCAACAGGCAACTCTAGATGATGTCTTCCTTCTCTTGTAATATGTTTGTCTATTCCAAAAATATTGAAATTCTCTCTAAAAATGTTTGTTAAACCTTCTGTCCAATGAGGGGTGGTGACCCAGACACTGTGTGTGCACCACACACCACAACTTGGTCACAACAACCCAGATGTGTGATGTGGCAGTAAACAAGGTGACACAGTTGTCAGCATTCTCATCGACCTCAATGGCTTCTGGTCGTACGAGAACAGAGAGCTCTTCCCATCTGAAGTCTCGGAGGAAGCCCATGTTTGACATCCATTGTTTATAAACTCCATGTTTTTATAATTTATATGTTGATGTGATACTCCTGTTGATGGACTGACAAGTCTGAAAGATTGAAAATTAAAGGTTTGCACAAAAGAGAGCCCTGGAAGCTTTATTTATTTTATTGTAAACTCCATGTATTAAAATATCACAACATTTGGTTGGCACTCGTTTATTTTGTTTGTTTGTGTAGTCATTAGGGTAGAACCTCTCACTTTGTCTCTGCAACTGGGTGTCCTTTAGAGACCTGTCGATGGAGTAGGTATTTGGTAAAAATATCATTTTAGCTATGAAATCTGTTCTTTGTATAGAGATGTTCCTTCATGTATATTATAATGTATGTATTTTAGAGTGGAACCTTGCTATAACATTATCATAATTATAAAATCCCATTTTTTAAAACTGTGGCTAAACTGTTGTGAATATGGTTATACACAGGATACTCATTCCCAAGTGATGAAGTTCTAACAAGGTTCAACTGTAATATTAGAATTGGTGGAAAAACAAAAATATAGGTCCCCCAATTATAATTACAGTAGAACTACCTCTCTGTGAAGGACAACTAATTTCAGAGCCAATGTGAGAGAGAAGCATCATCTAATTGGAGAACAATTAATTAATAAAAATGGTCATTTTGGTGATGAAAATTGTTTTTGTATAGAAATGTGTCCTCTAATGGAAATGTCCTCTCATGGAGTATGTTCTACAGTACCACCAAATAACCCAAGTTATATATATATATATATATATATATATATATATAATAATAAATAGTTATTTAATTTTATAGTCCAGTTTTGTATTAAGATTATCTTCACTATTATGATCATTTAAATTCAAATTATAAAATTTGTAAAATGTTATTAATTTGTAGATAGAGAGAGAAAAAAAAAATCCTTTACTTCTAATACATCATCAAGTTAATTATATATTTATAATTAATAACAATAAAAATTAACAAAGTAACGTCTTTTACATCGGCTTTTACACGTCATTTAGACATACTCTAATCCTATATATAGAATAATCGAAGTGAGAATATATATAATAGTTAGAAAAAAGAGAGAAAGACAGAACCATGCACTTTTAATCAAACTAATAATAAGGAAAAAAAAAAAAGTTTTGTAAAGAAGGTAGATAAGATTGTTAGTATATATATATATATTTTTATAATTTTATATTTTATCCTTTTTTTTTTTTAAAGATTTTTAAAGGTTTTTTTAATTTTATAATATGATTATAAATAGTTGTATTTAGTAATATATCTATAGTATGAATTAACATTTGTTATAAGTTTGGATATTATGTTTTGAAACCCTAATGGTAGACCAGACATACACAAAAAACTTTAAATTGAAATAAATTGGAAAAAGAGATCTGCTGGACCGGGGATCTTCAGATAAAAGCCCAACGACATTTCACCCCTTCTTTATTATGTCATAGATCTCTTTTAAACCGGATTTTATGTGTTAATATTAAGTTGTTTCAGTGAAATATTTAAATGAACATATATAACAGATACAAGTGTTAACAAATTCAAACTGTAAACCTACCTCGACCGCGGCGTCCTCCATTGTGAATATCTATTTCTGGCTGACACATGTTGCGGGGGGGGGGGACATTTCAAATTTAGACCATTTATTCAGAATTTTTTTGAACAACAAGAAAATTAAAGAAGAAAGGAAAAATAGTTAAGGGAAGAAAGCTGAATTTCATAATCTTTACAGCTAGTTATATCAAAATAACTGATTCAACACTTATTCATCTTTTAATATTCCTTTAAAAAGGCAAATTATAAGAGTTTAATAAAGCTATTAATTGTGCAAATTCACCTTTATTTAACTTCCATTTTCCTCCCCAGAAATTGGAGATTAAACAAAATGAACTATATACTATAACACTTTAAAAATCTTGTGAAAAAAATCTTTTAATCAGTTATTTAATCAAAGTTTAATTAACTGTTAAAGATTATAAATTTGTATTAGTTATTATTAAGAGAAATTATAGAAAGTTGATTTATTAAATGGATATTTCCATTTATTATTTTTTAAATATTTTATAATTGATATACTGTTGAAATATTTTACTTGTTTGATACTAAATTTGTTTTTAATAAATTCCATGTTTAAATTTTTAACATCTTCTATGAAATTATCTAATATATTATTTATTCTATAAAATCTTAGAAACTGACCATAATATATACCCTTACAGCAATTTAATGATATATTAGAATTCATATTACAGTATTTTATAATATTGAAATTATAATTACTCTTTTTATTATAAACTCTAACAGCAATATTTGTAAGGTCTATATTCAAGTCTAAAAAGTTAACTTTTTTGTTTCTATAAATTTTTTCATTGTTCTTAAGTTTCAAGTATTTAGGATATATTTCAGGTATTAATTTTTTAAACTGTGGATTATTAAATATTATTATGTCATCTACATATCGGAATATTTGCCAATTAATATTATTTTGTAGAAAGTATTCTCTTTCGTACCAGAACAATATTAGATTGGCTAATAACGGACTAGAAGAAGTTCCCATGGGAATGCCTTCTGATTGAATATATATTTTATTTTTAAATTCTATATAGTTAAAATTAAAAAATGTTTCCAGTAGAGTTTTTGCTGTTTTAAGATCTAATTTAAATGTTTTATATCTGTTATGAATAATTTTTTTCATAAATAAAACTAGTATAAAATACAGTATTCCAGAATTTACTTTTCTGGAATGGAAACATAATATTAAAAAGGAAATTATAAATTATTATAATAATACACTTAAATACACAAAACCTAATTCAGACATTCCTTCTTTTAAAGAAAATATAATTAATTTACAGAAGGACTATATTATCACTCCTATAGATAAATGTTCCAATAATTTATCTTTAATTTGTAAAAATCTATACCACGATATACTAAAAAAGGAAATTGATAATAATCATAAATACACTTTTGCTAGAACTACAGGCACAAAAATCAAAAAAGACATCAAAAATGTTGAAAATTCACTAAAAATTTATAATAACCACAAAAATCCAAACATACCAAAGTTCTATATAATTCCTAAACTACACAAAAAACCTATTTCTTTCAGAACAATCACATCTGGTATAAATTCAGTCATAAAAAATATTGATATACAATTAGCTTCAACACTACAATTTATTATAAATAAATTAACTAATAAATATAATTATAAATTTATCGACTCAAATAAAAAAATCATTAATTATTTAATGAACAATTGGACAAACATTGAAACAGTACACACATTTGACTTTGAGGACCTATATTCTAAAATAAATTTAAGAGATCTAAATAATAAAATAACCAATTTATTTAATGAATTCATTAATGACAAAACTTTCTACATTAAAATTATTCATAACAGATATAAAACATTTAAATTAGATCTTAAAACAGCAAAAACTCTACTGGAAACATTTTTAAATTTTAACTATATAGAATTTAAAAATAAAATATATATTCAATCAGAAGGCATTCCCATGGGAACTTCTTCTAGTCCGTTATTAGCCAATCTAATATTGTTCTGGTACGAAAGAGAATACTTTCTACAAAATAATATTAATTGGCAAATATTCCGATATGTAGATGACATAATAATATTTAATAATCCACAGTTTAAAAAATTAATACCTGAAATATATCCTAAATACTTGAAACTTAAGAACAATGAAAAAATTTATAGAAACAAAAAAGTTAACTTTTTAGACTTGAATATAGACCTTACAAATATTGCTGTTAGAGTTTATAATAAAAAGAGTAATTATAATTTCAATATTATAAAATACTGTAATATGAATTCTAATATATCATTAAATTGCTGTAAGGGTATATATTATGGTCAGTTTCTAAGATTTTATAGAATAAATAATATATTAGATAATTTCATAGAAGATGTTAAAAATTTAAACATGGAATTTATTAAAAACAAATTTAGTATCAAACAAGTAAAATATTTCAACAGTATATCAATTATAAAATATTAAAAAAAAAATAAATGGAAATATCCATTTATTAAATCAACTTTCTATAATTTCTCTTAATAATAACTAATACAAATTTATAATCTTTAACAGTTAATTAAACTTTGATTAAATAACTGATTAAAAGATTTTTTCACAAGATTTTTAAAGTGTTATAGTATATAGTTCATTTTGTTTAATCTCCAATTTCTGGGGAGGAAAATGGAAGTTAAATAAAGGTGAATTTGCACAATTAATAGCTTTATTAAACTCTTATAATTTGCCTTTTTAAAGGAATATTAAAAGATGAATAAGTGTTGAATCAGTTATTTTGATATAACTAGCTGTAAAGATTATGAAATTCAGCTTTCTTCCCTTAACTATTTTTCCTTTCTTCTTTAATTTTCTTGTTGTTCAAAAAAATTCTGAATAAATGGTCTAAATTTGAAATGTCCCCCCCCCCCCCCCGCAACATGTGTCAGCCAGAAATAGATATTCACAATGGAGGACGCCGCGGTCGAGGTAGGTTTACAGTTTGAATTTGTTAACACTTGTATCTGTTATATATGTTCATTTAAATATTTCACTGAAACAACTTAATATTAACACATAAAATCCGGTTTAAAAGAGATCTATGACATAATAAAGAAGGGGTGAAATGTCGTTGGGCTTTTATCTGAAGATCCCCGGTCCAGCAGATCTCTTTTTCCAATTTATTTCAATTTAAAGTTTTTTGTGTATGTCTGGTCTACCATTAGGGTTTCAAAACATAATATCCAAACTTATAACAAATGTTAATTCATACTATAGATATATTACTAAATACAACTATTTATAATCATATTATAAAATTAAAAAAAAACTTTAAAAATCTTTAAAAAAAAAAAAAGGATAAAATATAAAATTATAAAAATATATATATATATACTAACAATCTTATCTACCTTCTTTACAAAACTTTTTTTTTTTTTCCTTATTATTAGTTTGATTAAAAGTGCATGGTTCTGTCTTTCTCTCTTTTTTCTAACTATTATATATATTCTCACTTCGATTATTCTATATATAGGATTAGAGTATGTCTAAATGACGTGTAAAAGCCGATGTAAAAGACGTTACTTTGTTAATTTTTATTGTTATTAATTATAAATATATAATTAACTTGATGATGTATTAGAAGTAAAGGATTTTTTTTTTCTCTCTCTATCTACAAATTAATAACATTTTACAAATTTTATAATTTGAATTTAAATGATCATTATAGTGAAGATAATCTTAATACAAAACTGGACTATAAAATTAAATAACTATTTATTATTATAATTAATTTAGATTTAGCTTGCTAATCTAATCAAATCTAATTGATATAAGTTATCATTATTATCAGTTTGCTCCTTAAGTTTTAAAATTAGAATCACTGTTATAATTTTGTTATATAGTTTCTACACTATATATATATATATATATATATTTAAATAGGAGATAAAGACAACTTCAAATCCACATTCAATATTTGGGATTTTCTTTCCCAGCTAGTTTCAATTAACAAGAACTGCATTCATTAGGTAATATAAGGTACAAAGATTAGAAACAGAAGGTAACAAGAACACTTTTAAATAAATAAATAATGTGTGACATTTTGTCTGAAGTGGTAACAATTCTGTTATTGAAATGTTACACATAATTTATTTATTTGTTAGGGTCTTGTTAACTTAGGTCATATGTATAGCTATAAAAGCATAGGGCGCCTCTCCTGTCAAAATAAACATCAAAACTAGACGCCATCTATTGACAATCGCCACAAACTAGCGGCCTCAGGTAGGTGACAAAGCCACAACACCAGCTTTGGCAAACTGAGAAGTGTCCACCTAGAGACCATGGTTTCAGCTAATGGCCCTCATCAGTCTAGGGCAGACTAGCTGGTGTTGTGGCTTTGTCTCCGACCTGAGGCCACTAATTTGCAGCGACGGTGAATAGATGCCGTTTAGTTTTGACATTTATTTTAATGGGAGAGGTGCCCTATGCTTTTATTGATCAATTTCCTCCAGGCAAAATTTCCATCTATATATATAGCTACTGGCTGGGATTCCTCACAATTTTACCAGCCATATTTGGACAACCTTGTCAATTTCTCCTGTCTCAAATCACAGTACTGATAATGGCCATAGCCTACACTACTTTTGTTGTTTGAACTTGCCAAATCTGTGGCCCCATCTGCCCCTTCTTCACAAAGCAAAAAGGGAAAAATTATTAGGCAGGTTAAAAAAAAAAACAGTTTATATTAAAAAATACATTCTTATATTTTTTAAAAAGCAACTATTTACACAAGGTTATTTCTTAAAAAAAAAAAACATTAACAAGAAAAATCATTTTTACAATTTATAAAATGCTTTAGGGAGGAAGAATACATATTTCAATATATATGTATTTATACAATATGTAAATATATACATAGTTATGTGGTAAAAAAAAATGGTGGTAAGTTAAATGTCAAAATAATCATCAAATTCTTTCTGTGTGATTTTCTTCTTTTTGAGTTGTTTAATCATCCTGGCTTCATTAGCCAGTTCGTCCCATTCCTCGAGGCTTATTGCTTGTTTCTTCATTTTCTTGTTCTTCGTCTTCTTCTCTGGTTGATTTTTGGGAAGTTTTCTCTTTGTGGGAGGCTTCTTGTCTGGCCAGTGGCCATGCTCTGTGCGGAAGGCCAGTTTCTTCTGCCTCTCCGCTTCCCTATCTTTGTCCTTGTAGGGAACCTCTTTGAGGTTTATACTCACCGGCTCAAATCCTTCCACCTTCACCTTCTTCAGCTCCGGCATCTTGGGCATCTTCAGTAGACCAAAGCCCATGGCTAGTTTCCCGAAATCCAGGTCTTTCAAGATGAAGATATGGTGGCATTCATGCTTGGAGTAGAACTGGATGAAAGTCACAAATGCCAGCATGCTGTTGTCATACAATTCACGATCTTCAGCTGCTATGGTTCTGATCTTTGGGATTAGGTCTTGGATTTGAGGAGGTTCTTTGTCGTCATCTTTGGCGTAGTCTGGGAATTCTGTCAGTTGGACCTTCTGGTTGAGCTCCAGGAAGTTGAGGTAGGTGTCTTCTTTGGGCAGCAGCATGAGAAGAGCATTTCCTAAGTTTCCAGACCGCGCTGTGCGTCCGCAGCGATGTACAAAGGAGCTTGCAATGCTGGGTGGGTCATACTGGATGACCCAGTGTACCAGAGGGATGTCCACACCTCTAGCCAGAACATCTGTACAGAGCAGGATACCATTCTTGAGCTTCTTGAAGTCCTCAAACACAGTCTGACGCTTCTTGTGCATCTTGCCGTGAAGATAGAGGAGGTTGGCCCCAGGCAGCATGATCGACAGCAGCTGGTGGAAGTAGGAAACTGAGATGCATGTGGAGAGGAAGATCATGTGCTTCTGGGACTTCCTGGCTTGGAGGAAGTGGACCAGAGTGTTGAACTTGTGGTCAGCCTCCACGATGGTATAGTAGTTGGTCAGGGTGGCAGGAGTGCGGAGAGACTCTCCTGTCTTGACTGCTATGTCCTTCACCACAATGGACACAGGGTTGCGCATCCCAGAGCGTTTGAGATCCTCCAGCTCCTTGGTCTGTGTGGCAGAGAAGAGGCCGGTGCGCCTCTGTTTCGGCAGGTAGGAGAGGATGGAGCTGAGGGCGGCCTCGAATCCCATGTCCAGGAGCCGGTCAGCCTCATCCAGGATAAGAATCTCCAGGTTCTTTAGGTAGACTGGGAAGTTGGAGCTTTTACCTATCACAAGACTTTGCAGCTTCCCAGGTGTCGAGATGACAATGTGGCCACCTTTGGCCTGGAACCTGGCTATGTCCTTCTTGGCCTTGGAGCCTCCCAGTAGGAGGGACTGACACAACTGGGGGAAGTGCTTGTGTAGAAACTTGTGGAGCACCTCAGAGATCTGGGAGGCCAGTTCCCGGGTGGGGGACAGGATGAGGGCCTTGACATCGTGGATGCTGGTGGGAGGGGTCCTAGTGAGGAGGGACTGCAGAATGGGCACCAGGAAGGCCAGGGTCTTGCCACTGCCAGTCACAGCCTCCACGGCTACATCCTTGTGAGCCAGGAACTGGGGGATGCTGGTGGCCTGCACTGGGGTCATCTCTGTGAAGCCAAACTCTTCTTGGATGGCCCTCAGGATTGTGGGTTCAATGTCCAGACTCTCCCAGCTCTGGTTGCCCTTCTGTGAAGCTGCCATCTGGGAGCACACATTCCTTGTCAGAGCCTTAGTCAAATCCCCACACTGCCAGTTTCTTTGAGAAAAAAAATAAGGGGGGGGGGGGGCGTAATTTAGACTTTGCCCAATAAAAAGATAATTATAACTATATTCAGACACAATATATTGTTGATTGGTAATGGGCACTAATTTTATTTGGAGAGTAAAGACACAATTTCAAATAAATAATCTACAACTATCTTTTTTTTTTACAGAAAAACTCCATAAGTGGGCACTCTCACTAGTGGACATCTCTAGGACAGTTTTCATTGCCAAAAGGACCATTTTTACTATTTTGCCTCTCTCCAGAAAGAAGACCCCTCTGTCTATGGAACACTTTGGCTCTGCATGTAGATCAAGCTTCTGTTGTGGTTTGTAATTAAAATAAAGCAAGGTTTAGCCAATTCCCATGATGGTGCAAGCCATCAGGAACATTCTGATGAACAGTTATTACTTTTTCCCTCCTTAAACACAATCCTGGGTTGTTTCTTTGAGTAACAAAATGGATGAAAAGAGTTAAAAATATCAAAAAAGCTATCACTAAGTAGGAACCAGATTATCTAATAATTTTCACTACTGAAGTTGGCAAAGCTTTCTTTATTTCCCCAAAATTAACTCGGAGAGTGCAATTTCAGGTTTATTTAATGGATTTTGGTCTTTTTATCTTCTTTCTCTCAGTAATAATATTAAGTAATAATTATAATAAAAATTAAGTGTTGTATTTTATCATATTTATAAAGTCAAGGCTACTTCAGATGTTTATTAAACGATGATGATGATGATGACCCTATAAAAATACTAACTGGTTTCTTTAGTGAGGGTTGATATTTCTAAAAGCTAGCCCTTTCTATGACCGGGTCTAGAATGAAAGTCAGTTCTAAGGCTTATTAGAGTTTTTAACCTAAAAATACTAATAAACAGAGTATATATGTGTGAGACTATATACTTCTTTAATAGAATTCTACTCTGCATAATGAATTGAATAAATTATGAAAAAGGCATCTCCTTATCTTGCAACTGAAAGTTGCTGATGGCTTGCGCCATCTATCGGAATAAAGCCTTCGGCAACTTTCAGTTGCATGATAAAGAGATGACATTATCACATTTGTGCTATTTTTTCTAATTGAAAAAAGTTGATTATCTCAAGATAGAATGTTTCAAATAATTCTTTTATCTCATTATAGCCGGTTCAAAATCACTTTATTAGGTACCGCTCAACAAGAGCAACCTAGTTCATGATATTGGAACAATGAATAATATACAGTCGAACCTCTTTAATTCAACACCCCAAGGGATCAGAGCTTTCGGTTGAATTAAAGGAAGTGTTGAATTAAGGTTAGATGATTAGCTAATCATCTGACTCACGAAAATAATATTTAAAAAAAATTGCTTTGTAATATAAATTAATGGTATTAATTGAAACCATTGTATGTGTACTTTTTGTATTTATTTTTTTATTTTGATGATTAACTTTTAGTATCAGGGACAAAATGGCAATAATACATATTTTTGAAACAAATAATTACAAATAAAATTTATTCTAATTGAAGAATATAGCAGTTGAAAGGAAATAAATATGGTAAATAAAAAGAAAATTTTAAAATAATATTTAAAAATAATCATGAATATCTTTTTAAAAATTCCTTTATAGATGTCTGCTTTTTCACTGAAATCCTATTCAAAATGTATTCCAGATGGTCTATTAAAAAAAAAAAAATGCATGTCTTTCTTCCTCTCGAATGTGCTTTAAATAACAAAGAGCTTTTATTATATTAAAGGCATCCACTGCTGCTGCAGGTGTTATTGATTTTGTCTTTAAATCTTTTATAATAACATGGAAATGGAATATTGAAATAAAATGTTATCATAATAATTGAGCTACATTTTATGAAGATTTATTTATTTAAAAAGAAATTATCTGTAAATTTTGAAATAACTAAAATATTTCAATGCTGAAAATTAAAAAGAAAATAATATTATTAATTAGCGCACAAAGCCTAAATTCCCGCGTAAAAAAAAAAAAGAAAAAAAAAACAATAACACTTGCGACATTGCGCAACGGCACTGCAAAGTGAAACTTAAACTAACAAAAACCAAAAGTGCGCAGTCGCGATCCTATCGGCGCCCGCCGATGCCGATCGTCGCCGGCGTAATACCGTTTAGAGGTAAAGTTGTATGTAAAAAACATTCAACTGTCAAAATTCAAATTTTTAAATGGTCGAACTATCGGAACTGTTGTATTATCGATACTGTCGAATTACGGTTTATTATTTGATAGGCCGGAGGTCGGGACATCAGAATATGGTCGAATTAAGGTAGAGTGTCGAATTTGCATGTGTCGAATTAATGAGGTTATACTGTATGAAGGTTATTCACATATTGAACAAAATGTTAACGCAGGATTCAATCCCGGTTCATGGCTGCGGGAATCGAGGATGTTACCCACTCATCCACCAACTTTTTTTTATCTCAATATCCACCACCATCTTTTGTTTTAAAGCCATATAAATTGGGATTTATAAAAATCTGACCATAGCAGCCTTTTCAACCTGCTCACTCACAATGACAATTCTATTATTTGGATCCTATTTCAAATAGAAGAACACCAGGACCCATTTGATTAACAATATGCATAATTATTTGATGTATTTCAGAGCTCATTTTAAAATTTAACCCTTAGTTACTCGCGCCTATTTTACTGACGTTAGTACTTGCGCGGGGTCTCGCAGACCCCAATATTCTACAATGGATTAAATCTTTGAAATATAAAATATTGGTGTAATTTTTGCTTGAATCAAGAAGAATACAGTCTCTAGTGTACAAATATATCAATTTATTATATAAACATACATTGTTAATTTTTTTTATTTAATAAAATTGGTAATATGGCAAAAAATCTAAACTATCAATATATACAAACAATTTCCTTTTAAATATAAATGAAAATCTAAATTATTCTTGTGCACACTTCTTGAAAAGTGTTGTTGAGTGTTCTGTATAAATGTGTTTAGCGCATTCAGCACATATAAATTTGGATTTTCTGTCTTTGTAGTGATCACAAAATTGGCAACCCTTCTGTTTCACTGACGATGACCCTGGCTGATTTTCTTCCTAAAGAAACACATTAACTTTATATCTCTTAATTAATTATAACATTTTAGGACTTCACTTGTTCTAGCTCATCTGTAGAAGCATGTGTGAATATAAATTTTTTATATCTTTTGGCAGAAAATATTTATTTTCCCGTTTTTGTAGGTTTGGGTAAATTAGACCAAATGCAATATCTTCAATAAACGATCTTATTTTTAATATTTTAAAATTTTTGTTCCTTTTATATATAACTTTTGTTGAACATTGATGAGATCAAAAAAGAGGCACAATGGCCATCTCCTTGTCCTTCAACTTACTGTGTAATTTTCACACAATGGATCAACTACATCTGATTTTATTTCATTACAAAAAGTTCTATGATTCAGACTTTCCACTATATTCAGAATCTATTTGTTTTGTGGAGTCCATGATTAAAATTAAAAGAACTGCTTTGGATTTTTTGGCACATATGTAACTAGTGTACTCTCTCCTTTCTCGAATCCAAAAATGGAAAGTGAGTTGAACATAGCTTTTGTAGCAAAAAATTGGGGGAAATTTCCATTTTATTTTTATTCAATGTTCCTTAAGAACTAAGTTATTACACTCGTTATTACACTCGTGCGGGGTTCAATAGACTCCCACTCCATTGTATTGTATATTATAGGGCAACAAAATTCAGTTAATATATGTCTACATATTCATTGTCATATAAAATTAAGCTACTAAAGTTTATATCTCCAAATGTTTTATAGAATTCTAGATATTTAATGAAATAAGTTTGTCTGGGGTCTATCAGACCCCGCGCGAGTACTTAAGGGTTAAATACAACTTGAAATTTCAACAAATTGTAAAAATATATATAGATATGATAAAGCGCAATTTGGATTATAGATTATAGCTACAAGAAAATAAATAAATTAATTAATTAGTAATTTATTTGGATTAGGTCTTATTACCTTGTGTTTATAATCTATAAACCAAATTGTGCTTTATCATTCTTGTGGCTATATATATATATTCATGATATTTTAACACTTCAGACCAGTGTTCTGATTATTTTTCTTAAATTCCCAAAGGGGGTTCAAGAGAGGAACTGGAAATGTATCATTTGTTCCTCCTTTGAAGTCCTAAACAATCATTCCAGAAAATGTTCAATTGTTAACTCGCAATTGGATCTGAGTTAAAATTGTGCAACACTAACAAAAACATATTGTTTATATAATTGAACCAAATCATATATTTAGAACAAATATGGTCATCTTTTATAGGTTTTATAAAGATCTGAAAACACTAGTCCTAAAACTATAAGTAATATGTGAAATCTCTCATATTTGAAAATCTACCTGACATAACATGCAGAAACTGAACACCAAGTTATTTATCTCATAACCTGCAAAGTCTACAAAACAAGAAGAAAAAAAAAGTTATGTGATGATATTTGTAACTGATTAAGAAATGACAACAATTAATATTGATTTTGATAGTTTTTTGCTTGTAATTCCAAGGAAGTTTTTATCATCTGAATTAGGTGTTTTTTTTTTGTGTATTCCAAATCTAAAATACCGAATTATCACACCACAAATTTCAGCTGTGTTAAAGGACTCCAAACAAGAGTTTTCCATGTAGGTGAAAAGAAATAAATTTTTCCCATTTAAATTATTTTATTGGTCAACAAAGGTCTCACAGCATCAATCTAAAGAAACTGCCCTGGAACACTGACTACTCAAGATCAAGTATCATTTCCAATAGAAAATCTCTTTTTGTGAGCAATAAATGATATTCTTTGTCTTCTTCTTTCTTATCTCCACTCAATCATATTAGGGTGTCAAGCTTGATACTTTTGATGGTGTCTGCCGGGGAATACAGTCAATAATGTGTTTTGGGGTTACAGGTTGAGAATTGGATATTCTTTGTGAATGATGAATGTCTAGAAATTTCCTCTTTCAACACGATTTAAATGGCCATTTGTTTCTTTATATAATCTTGTGATTTTAATTTAAGAAAACATTGATAATCCCTGATAAAGCACAATTTGAATTATAACTAAATGGAAATAAGACATAATCCAAATAAATTAATAGTGTGTGATATTTTGGTAACAGCATTGTTACCATCATCAGATAAAAGAATAAGAAATAATTTATTAAATAGATTTTTTATTCTTTTGTCTGATGATGATAACAACGCTGCTACCAAAATGTCACATGCTGTTAATTTATTTGGATTTAGTCTTATTTCCTTGTAGCTATTGATAATCCCATTCTTTCCTGAGAGGTTAGTTTGGTCCAGTAATGGGGCAGCCATTATAGGTTTTACTGTACAAATGAGTCAACTGGCCTACCTGCTCAAGTCTATCTCTAGCACTTGAACCTATTTTAATGGGTGATCGACCACCAGTCATATCTCAATCTGGATTGAAATTTTCCACAGCAGATTGGGCAAAGAAGAACAATTTACTTAACCAAGTAATAAATTCCTGCATCAATAGATGTAGTGCCACTACAATAGAACCTCAATAAAAGAGACCATGGCACAGGGTCCAAACACCATGGTCTTTGGTTTCTCTTTGAAGGTTGGGATAGTTCCATTCTGGGTTCTACAAAGATGGCTGTTAAAGGAATAATTGGTCCAAACTTCTCTCATACCATGTGGCAGAGTCAAAGTTTCCCTTAGAAAGAGGTGTCTCTTACAAGAGAGTTGCTCTTCTTATCTCCACTCAATCATATTAGGGTGTCAATCTTGAGACTTTTGATGGTGTCTGTCAGGGATGAGTAGAGCTCATCAATAAGAGTTGCTAATTAGTAAAGATGGTTGTATTGGTGATGAAAACTGTAGAGATTCTATGAGGAATGTCCTTTCATGGAAGTTCTACTGTCATAACATTTATTCGCAATAATGAATATTATTAAATTTGAATATTATAAATTTGATTATAGTTAGAAAAATTCTATGATCCTAGGATTTGAATAGAAAATATAAAATTTTTGTAATTTTGATAATTGCTAACTTAAAATCTAACCTTGTTGATTCAGCCAATGCTAATTCGGTCATTTTTAAAAATCAAATTTTGACAACATTAGGCATTATCATTTAAATACAATTTTATTACTAAAAATTCCATACTTCGGCATATGGGGAACTGTTAGAATGTGGTGCTACAAATGCCAGCACTGACAACGTGTGATTTATGAATCATCATGTGTGTTGGTCAATTTGATTTGATTTGATCTACTCGATAACCTAACTTGCAGCCACTAGTCACTGGTGTAAACAATGAAGTGTTTTATATCTAAATATAATCCCGCATTGGGCACTTTTTTTATGATTTAAAAAAAAAATGCTCCATGGCCCCCGATTCTTGCAAAAGTCCAACCCCACAAGTGAGTGCAAGTAACCAAACGGGGCTCTGGCACATTTGTAAGTGCAAAGTCGAACTGCTTTTCACATGTGTAGACAAGTGGTGCACTTACAGTAAAAGCAGTCGCCTACTTCTACCCTCCAAGATTATCATGGCCTGTACTACGTGTACTAGGGATAAGCAAAAAAATAAAGTGTCTTTGAGAGTAAAATTCTGCTATTGGAAATAACATAAAAAGGATACATGTCTTTTTGATCATCTAGAAAGCACACTGAGAATGGTGTTTTAGACAAAAATCAAACAAACTTTACAAACTTTACAAATCAAAAAAACTAATTTGAGCTTTGTACTTGAGTTTGGTTTCTTGAATGCAGATTCCATCCACTTTGTCAGCCAGCAGTAAGAGTTCAGTCTACCAAGTGTACCATTTAAATTACATTGAAGAATCCCAATACTGATGTTTGGGGTGACTAGTATATTTCTCAACCTTGTTGTCATCCCTGGAACATAGTTTGCTTCAGCTTCCCTGGATGCAGTAGCATTTATAACAAAATTTGGCAATAAAGTCTCCGAATGTCCTGATAGAACACAGTGGCATGAACTGGTTGCTAATACCCATTATCATCTATGTGATACTTTTCAGATGTGTGTTGAAATAAATGACCCTTTATTAAATCTACCAATTCAGAAATGAGGATTCAGTTCTCTTTTCTGAGGATAGTAACAATACTTGTTACCGAAATATCACAAACGTTTCATTAATTAGGTTTTTGTCTTGTTACCTTATGTTTCTAGAGGTGTAGAAAAATATTTTCATAATGTAATTCACACACACACACAAAGCCTTTATTAAGACACACAGGTCTTACAGAGGATTCTCCTTGGGGTTACAAGACGGAGAAAAACCTATGAAAGTGGGAAATAAAAAATGGAGAAAGATTATATACATACTAGCGGATGTGCCCGGCTTCGCCCGGGTTTTACCCGAGTGAATGTTTGTCTAACGAACATTTGTTAAAACAATTCTCTATAAACTTATAAAACGTACTCGGCTTCGCCCGGGGTTTTACCCGAGTAAAGGTTTGTCTAGCGAACATTTGTTAAAACAATTCTCTTAAAACTTATTAAAAAAAAAAAGATATATTTTGATAATTTGAAACTCGTAAATTTGAATCTCTCAATAAAGTGAACATTTTTTCCCGGTCCCTGTGTGCCGTGTCATCCTGAATTTTGTCTTTCCTAATTTTCTACATTAGAAAATCATAGTTTTATCTAGGGAACATTTTTTCCCGTGTCACATTGCCGTGTCATCCTGAGATAATCTTACTTTTGATAAATAATATTTAAGATAACAAACTTAGTGATAAGAAAACTTGTTAACATCGTCGCAATGGGGGCGCTGCTTGCGAGTTAAATCTACAAATCTGCAAATAACTCTAAGGATATTCAAGATATTCAGGAAATTATTTTTCAAAAACCTTCCCGGTGATATACCTAATAATATCCCAAAATTTCACGGCGATTGGATGTATGGTTTTTGAATCTATAGAGTACAGACAAACAAACAGACACACAGACAGACAGACAGACATTCAATTTTATATATATACAGTATAACCTCGTTAATTCGACACACGCAAATTCGACACTCTACCTTAATTCGACCATATTCTGATGTCCCGACCTCCGGCCTATCAAATAACAAACCGTAATTCGACAGTATCGATAATACGACAGTTCCGATAGTTCGACCATTTTAAAATTCGAATTTCGACAGTTGAATGTTTTTTTACATACAACTTTACCGCTAAAAAGGTATTACGGCGGCGACGATCGGCGGGCGCCGATAAAATCGCGCCGCGCACTTTTTGCTTTTGTTAGTTTAAGTTTCACTTTACAGTGCCGTTGCGCAATGTCGCGAGTGTTAATATTTTTTTTACGCGGGAATTTAGGAATATCGCGCCCTAATTAATAATATTATTTTCTTTTTAAATTTATCATTGAAATATTTAAGTTAGTTTAAAATTTACAAACAATTTCCTTTCAAATAAATTAATCTTAATCAAATGTAGCCAAAATGATTTTGATAACATTTTATTTCAATATTCCATTTCCCCATGTTATTATAAAATATTTAAACACAAAATCAATAACACCTGCAGCAGCAGTGGATATCTTTAATACAATAAAAACTCTTTGTTATTTAAAACACATTCCAGAGGAAGAAAGACATGCATGCTTTTTTTAAAATAGACCATCTGGAATATATCCTGAATAGGATTTCAATGCAAAAACAGACATCTTTAAAGAAATTTTTAAAAAGATCTTCATGATTATTTTTAAATTTTATTTTCCATATTTATTTCCTTTCAACTGCTATATTCTTCAATTAGAGTAAAATATTATTTGTAATTATTTTCTGTTTCAAAAATATGTATTGTTGCCATTTTGTCCCCGATACTAAAGTTAATCATGAGAATAAAAAATAATACTAAAAAGGACACACACAATGGTTTCAATTAATATGATCAATTTATATTACAAAGCAATTTTAAAAAATATTATTTTGGCGAGTTAGATGATTAGCTAATCATCTAACCTTAATTCAACACTTCCTTTAATTCAACCGAAAGCTCTGATCCCTTGGGGTGTTGAATTAAAGAGGTTCGACTGTAGATGGTAAATATATACAGATTATAAGAAAAAAATAATAATAAGAAAGAAAAAAAAAATTTTTTTGGAAATATGGATGGGAGAAGTGGAGAGCGAAAAGAGGAAAGAAAACAGGTATTTACATATGGAACAAGTCAATTTAAGCTCTTCTGCTCACATTCATAATGTAATTCTAACAGATAACTTTTTCCATCTGCCAATGAGAGGAATACTTTTTATATTAGGAGAGAGAAAAAAAAAAAGGAATATTTCTTCATACTAATCGATTTATCTTTCCACATTTAGCCATCACATCGTCAGCCGATTAAAATATTTAAAAAATAGCCTTTAAAGAGTATATAATAAGTTATATGAAAGGTTTATGTATAAGGCGGAATGGTTCGTTTTAAATGCTCACAAATTCTAAACACGAATTATGAATATATAAAACAAAATATAATGTTATGGCATTAAATACATACAGAGATTATTTAAATTATATATATATATATATATTTTTTTTCAGATATAAACGTTTCCCACACACAACACATGTTTGTTTACAAAAATACCATGCTTTACTCATCATACTTCTAAAAATAAAAGTTAAAATCAGTGATAAATATTATTCAAATTAAATTATAAATAATTAAATCTCAAAAATATTTTTTTATTAGAACGGAATTTATGTATTACTAGTGGTTAATTATAACAATATATTAAACATTTTTTGATGATATGTGTGTAAATAAATATAAGGTAAACCTGTCTATAGCGCCTCCTCTAAATGTAACTGATACAGCAAGTTCTAACATCTTGATACAGCAAGTTCTAATGTAACTGATATAGCAAGTTCTAATGTAACTGATACAGTAAGTTCTAATGTAACTGATACAGCAAGTTCTAACATCTTGATACAGCAAGTTCTAATGTAACTGATACAGCAAGTCCTAACATCTTGATACAGCAAGTCCTAACATCTTGATACAGCAAGTTCTAACATCTTGATACAGTAAGTTCTAATGTAACTGATACATAAAATGCTTTTATACATAAAACGAACTTCTACTGTTCTTACTGCGATGAAAAAATATATTGGGAGGGCTTGGCTCATCAGTGGTGAACCCTCCCAGCGGTTTCGCCAATTTAATCCACCAGACCGCTTCTCAGAGCTCTAATATTGTATTGGATCATTCTGCTTTTATATACTACACTGAAGGATGGAATCTTAGAAATGGTTTTCAAGTAAACTATGGACATAAGCTTATAGGACAGTAGAATTATATTCAAATATTTGCTTCGAGCAATGCTCTTCAGCAAACTATAAAGACAAGGTCATTAGGAATAAATTAACACAAAGCAATAACGCGCCATCTATACATATAAAATAAAAGGATTTAAAAGCGCGAATGTTTCTTTTATACATAAAACAAACTTCTACTGTCCTTACTGCGATGAAAAAATATATTGAGGGGTTGGCTCATCAGTGGTGAACCCTCCCAGCGGTTTCGCCAATTTAATCCACCAGACCGCTTCTCAGAGCTCTAATATTGTATTGGATCATTCTGCTTTTATATGCTACACTGAAGGATGGAATCTTAGAAATGGTTTTCAAGTAAACTATGGCCATAAACTTATAGGACAGTAGAATTATATTCAAATATTTGCTTCGAGCAATGCTCTTCAGCAAACTATAAAGACAAGGTCATTAGGAATAAATTAACACAAAGCAATAACGCGTCATCTATAAATTGGCGAAACCGCTGGGAGGGTTCACCACTGATGAGCCAAGCCCTCCCAATATATTTTTTCATCGCAGTAAGGAGAGTAGAAGTTCGTTTTATGTATAAAAGAAACATTCGCGCTTTTAAATCCTTTTATTTTATACTTTTTATCTTACATTCATTTTTCATTGTTGGCTTTTTATATTACATTCACTCTTCATTGTTGGCTTTTTATCTTACATTCACTCTGTTGGCTTTTTATATTACATTTACTCTTCATTGTTGGATTTTTATCTTGCATTCACTCTTCATTGTTGGCTTTTTATATTATATTTACTCTTCATTGTTGGCTTTTTATCTTACATTCATTCTTCATTGTTGGCTTTTTATATTATATTTACTCTTCATTGTTGGATTTTTATCTTACATTCATTCTTCATTGTTGGCTTTTTATATTGCATTTATCCGAGTGAAAGTTTGCCTAACGAATATTATATATTATGAAGTATAATAAACAATGTTAAAGATTAGTTTTAATTATTAATCAAGATTGTGTGTGAATATGTGAGAAAGATGTAATATCGTTGTTGTTTTCTTGGCCGACTGTTTTACATATGGTGTTATCTTAAAATTGCTTGTTTTGAATATTTTTTTAGATTGAGTTGAATGAATTGCTGAATTTCTTTTTTGTATTTATATATAAATAAAATTAACTCTGTTGATTTTTTTTGTATTTAATCGATAACAGCTAAGTTACGCATGTTAATGTTAGGGGAAAATATTTTGATGTTAAGCAAAACCTGCTCCATCTCGTTTTACATAAATGTTGAAAATTTGGTTGAAATTGATGCATTGTAACGAAAGTTTTTAGTGATGTCCTCTTATGAAATTTGCATTTTATTAATATAGATAATTATAATATTTTGTCTAGAGCAAGCATGTCAAACTCGCGGGCCTCATGCGGCCCACAACGAATAAATTTGCGGCCCACCAGGCAATATATTTTAATTTTAAAAAAATTATAAATTAAAAAAAAATAATAAAAATTTGTAGCCTAATTTTTTTAAATTGTAATTATACATAATTTATTTATTAATAACGAACCACTGGTCGCCATACATAAGTCATTATACCTACATACATAACGTATGTACATCGCCATAAGTATTGTGTGCCTTAAAGTTTAAAGAAAATATTCTTTCGGAGTACTAGAAAATTTTTTTTTTGTGCAGTTATTCTGTGTCTGGTAAGTTAAAAAATATTAATTAAAAAAAATAAAATATTAATTAAAACGTTTTATTATTTTGTGTTAGCGATTACTAATTTTTTTTCAGACCTTTGTATTCAATATGTCTTCATCAAAACCAAGTGGCAGTAAAACTAAACGAAAAATTGCTGACGAACATAGGAATTTTCAAGAAAAGTGGGAATTAGAGTATTTTTGCTCTGAAGTAAAAGATAAAATCATCTGCTTGATATGTAATAATGCTATTAGTGTACCAAAATTATATAACACTAGCGGACGTACCCGACTTCGCCGCCCGGGTTTTACCCGAGTAAAGGTTTGTCTAACGAATCTCTCGATAAAGTGAACATTTTTTCCCGGTCCCTTGAAAAATACTCGATAAGTTGAATAAAATCAATATTAATTGGTTCCCTCGGTAATTGGAAGTTAAAGGAATAGTATCTTGCCTTGGAATTGAATCATTATTCTTGTCTCAAATAAATTGCCGTGTCATCCTGAATTTTGTCTTTCTTAATTTTCTACATTACAAAATCATCGTATCATCATGATAATATTTAGAGCAGATTGTTGAATTATAACAGATAAATTAGAATATTTATCTTGATTATTTTAAAGCGAAAAGTTATTTCAAAAATTTTATTTGCTAGAAACCTTCCCAGTACTATACTAAATAACTTCCCAAAGTTTCATGGCGTTCCAATGAGTGGTTTGGTCAGGCATAAAGGACAAACAGACCACACACACACACATACATTCATTTTTATATATATAGATTAAACGTCATTATGAACAACATAAATCAAAATATGATACCTACGAAGGTTTAATGAGACAAGAAAAGTTAAAAGAGTTCAAGTTGGGAATGAAAAAACAACAGTTTATGTTTACTAAAGTATCACAAGAGAGTGAAGCGGCGGTGCATGCAAGCTACGTTTTATAGGAGATGATAGCTAAACACTCAAAACCTTTTACTGAAGGTGATTTCATCAAGGAATGTTTAATTAAAGCTGCAGAAATTGTTTGTCCTGGAAGTGTGAAGACGTTTCAAGCAATATCTTTGTCTCGAAATACCATTGTGGAAAGAGTTACTGATATGGCCAGAAATTTAAATGATCAGATAAAAGAAAAATAATCTTGTTTCGAAGCATTTTCCATTGCCTGTGATGAGAGTACGGACATCGGGGGGGGGGGGGGGGGGGGGGGGGGGGGGGCGTAGCTCAGTTAGCTGTTTTCTTTTTTTCGAGCTTGCGACATGGATTTCAACATTTTTGAGGGATTATTGGTACTAGTACCTATGCATGGCACTACTACAGGAGAAGATATATTTAATTGCGTTTATGATCTTCTGCAAAAATACAATTTACCTCAATCAAATTGACTTCTGTAGCAACAGATGGAGCTCCTTCAATGACTGGAAAAACCAACGGTTTCGTAGCATTACAGCAAAAAAAACTAAGTGAAATTTCTGATGGTTCCAATATTCATCATACACATTGCATTATACATCAGGAAGTATTATGCACGAAGGTAATAAAAATGGAAAATGTGTTGATGTAGAGGCCACTTTTGGGGTCTCCACAAAGTCACCCACAGAATCAAGGGAAAGCAGGTGGACAATGAAGTGGACTTCGAGAATTCTTCTCTGTAAAAACCAGCCCATCTCTTCACCTCCTTTTTTATTTCTAGTTTTTTTGTAAATAAACTATAGTACTATAATAAATTTTCCTTTTTATTTTAAATAAGCAGCTATATTGTGGGCTTTCTATTTTTTTAATTAATATTTTAAAATTAATATTTCGAAAGATAATTTTTTTTATTATAATTTTATTTTTTTTATTTTTTAAATGTCTTTCTTATCACAGAGGGTGACCAGATAAAGATTTTTTAAAATTTTTTTTTCGGTCACCCTGGGAGGAAAAAGTTAGTGGCAAGCAAGTTTTTTTGGGGGGGGGGGGGGGGGGGGCTAGTGAGTTTGAGATAAGATAGTAGAGGGAAGCTCGTTAAAAATGTAGTTCTACAAGATTTTGGGGAGGGGTTTCCAGCCTTCCAACAGAAGCACAAAGTTAAGTATTTTTTTTATAATGATTTTATAGGCATATTCATGTAAAACTTCTCACAACCTATCCTCATTGCATATTTATTTATTTTATTTTCTTATCTTTGTGTTTTTCCTTTTTGGTCAAAAGAGATAAATAAATATATATTTTTTTATCTTAACCAGAGCTTATGTCCTTCCCTTTTTTTTAAACCCCAGTGCGTGCAGGATACACGCAAACTATATATCTTTTTATAGCAGGATGTGTTATTTTTGTGAACTCCCTGAGAAAGAAAGAGGCTCATGGATTTCTGACAATAGCTTCAGAAATTCCGCTCATCAATGACGCCTTCAACGTGGTGCCGATCAGTTCCATTATGGCCACGAAAGGTTCACGGTAAAATAGCGCCCTGCTGCTTGAAACATGTAACATGTAAAATCCTGTCTAAAGCATAAAACTAATAGATAAATGTGTGCAAGTTGGAGGCTACGGAAAATCCAGTAAAGAATGGGAAAGTCCACGAGGCGGCCAACCACGTGGAGAAGGATCCCGCCATTTTCTTTTTAAGGTAAGATTTGATACATTTGTGGTGGTGCCTTTTTTTTAATATTAGATAAACGAGCCATTTTTCAATTAAGCCAAATAATATGCTAGTGTCCTAAATGAAACTAAGCTTATATTGTAAAAAGGCATATTTTAGATCAAAATAACATTATTTCCAATATTTTAGTTGGCTGAACGCCAATCTTTATTAAGATATTATGAGCATTCTGAAAATTTACAATAATGCCAAATTTATATTTAAAACTATTTGTACTATGTGTAAAAGATTTTCGCATAAAAACAACAAAATATATAAAAAAAAGAAATGTTAAACTATACAAATTTTTTTAAACTAAAAACACAGAGCGCAAATAAGCATAAATGTAAAATTGTGAAATTTAAAATAAAACATAAGTAAAATTTGAACATATCCACAATTTGGATAATTGCGTGTATATTTTTTATTATATACAATTGAACATTGGAAATCATTAAAATTAAACGTTCGCAATGTCAAAAATTTTACATATAGCAATTATGGGTAGTAGCTTAAAATATGTACAGTCAACACTTTCGCCTCAAAATATACATCCTGCAGAATCTATTAAACTTGATGTATTGGTCTTTATTGCAAGCAGCTTGTTTAGTATTAGTCAGGTAAAGTTAGTTTTCGTCCCTTGGATCAGAAGTTAATGGACATTTTATTAGAAGGTGTTCAGGGGTTTGTTGTTCGTTTCCACGAGTGCATGCAGGTGAACCAATTTTGCCAATTCTAAACGAATATGTGTTGAAGTCACCAATCTAAAACACTGCATCATTTTGTAATCTATTCTTTTTTAAATCACATATTGTCAACACCAGTATTTCTTTTTTTTTAGCAGGGTACACCAGTTTAGAGTATTTGAGATCTCAATTTTTTTTATCTTTAAAACTTCATATATTAGCTGGTAGATAGAAATTTACAAGGAAAATTTTTTTGGCGGGGAAAACGCTAAGAATCTGAGAAACCATGGGAAAACAAATAAAGATATCAATCAATGTCAAATTCTAGACTTTCCCCCCCGCAAGTTTGATTGACAAGTCGGCGAGACCCAAAGGGTTTCAAGAGAACCGCTTTCCCCGCCTACAAGGAAATTTTTTTTAACAAAGGGCTAGTGTAGACCGAGCGTTTGGCGTGAAAGGTACGTTTTTCAAAGGCTTAGCCTTTAGACCTGGCACTATGCCTGCCACATGATTTCTTCCATTTCTTTTATTTATCTATTCATTTTAATTTAGTATAATATTCTAATAATATGCCATATATATTTAAAACAATTTTTGTACAAGTCAGTTTAGTTTTTTTGGTTACTTTAATTTATGCGATAAATATGTTTGTTCTGTTAGAATGGTTTTAGGGTTTTATATTATTTTAGAAATTAATACATACGATTTTAGTAATTGAAAATAGTTTATTTATGCAAAACTATATCTTTCCATTTATTTACAAGTAATAATATATAAGAATAGTGAGGAGTGATAACTATGGAAATATTAATGATGATATACCACAGAATATTTAAAATAATTATTCAGTGACAATATTATATAAAATATTAAAGTCTAAAATTGAATTCATATATTCAACACTCCTTCTTGAATTCATGTTTTAGAGTTTTAATTACTCTATCAAAACATCTGTAGCAGTGAAGATCTGTGTTTTTCAAAAGTTTCCTTTGGCAGAGGCTTGGTTAGGATATCAGCAACTTGGTCTTGGGTTGGGCAAAACTGAACATCGACATTTTCTCTTATCTGATCTTTCAAAAAATGATATCGAACATCTATATGTTTTGTCTTTCTGTTCATTTGTCCTGTCTTCATTAAAGTCATTGCACTTTGGTTGTCAATATTTAGTTTAGCAAGTATGGTTTCATTTGTAAGTTCTTCAATTAGTGCTTTTATATAAATGAGTTCTTTCACACATTCAGCTTTTACAAAATCCAAGTTTCATTTTTCTTCAATGAATCTTTTTCTTCCTGTATTGCTTTTACCCAGTTTTCTTTGTCTACTCCGGTTACAGCTTCATTGTATGTTAACAATCCTATTTCTTCAGAAACAGAATTCAACACTTCATAATCTTTTAGTCTTTCAGGTCTATTGATATTTTCTCTATTCCTTAACATATATCTTGAATTGGTCGAGTTCTGTGGTTTATCATGGGTATCCAATTCCAATTTAGTGTCTTGACTTTCCTCTATTTCAGAATCCAAATCTTCTCTGTATCTTGGCTGAATGACACTGGTCATTTCATTTGTTAGTTTTCCTGTAAACACCACATCTCTTGCAATTATAATCCTTCTTTTCTGCATGTCCCACAATCTGTATCCATTTCCACTGTAT
>CP092868.1:47076067-47121724 GCA_030710605.1 Cordylochernes scorpioides
TGGTGAGTGTTGAATCTACATAACAGTGACTACTGACTGATGATGATGGTGGTTCCAGATGAATGGATTGGAGAAGTCCTTCCATTCCTTCTATGTCAGCACAGCAGTCCGCAAGTTCTTCTTCTTCCTGGACCCCCTTAAGACCAATAGAGTCCGAATCCAAGATATCCTCTGCTGTAGCTTCCTCGATGACCTACTGGAGGTATGTACCTTGCTAAAGATATATCATAGCTATAGTTTACATCAAACTTATGTTTTTCTTCTAGCTCTGTGATTTACAGTAGAAACTCAATGAAAGGATACTCTCACTAGAGAAAATCTCTCTACAAAGGACAGTTTTTCATTGTTGTGACTAAAGTTGTTATTTTTATGGATAAAGTTTCAATGAAACTTTACCTGCAACAATTAAATTTGTCCTCAACAATGACTACTTTATCTGCAACAATGAAACATTACCGAAAATAATGAGTTTTATCCACAATAATGACTAAATTTTCCACAACAAATAAACTTTATCCACATGACTACTTTATACACAATATGACTATACACAACAATGGAACTTTATCTACAACAATGACTAATTTATCTGCAACAATTGTTAACTTTATCTCTAACAATGTAACTTTATCCTAAAAAATAAAACTTTATTCACAAAAATGATATTTTATACACAACAATGTATATTTTATAAGCTAAAATGAAACTTTACCCACAACAATGAAACTTCACCTGAAACAGTTGCTACTTATCCACAACAATGACTACTTTACCCACAACAATGAAACTTTAGCTGAAACAGTTGCTACTTATCCACAACAATGACTACTTTACCCACAACAATGAAACTTTAGCTGAAACTGTGCTGAGAACATGGACGAGAACCTCTACGTATGTTTTCCCACGTGACGCAGCGGAGCGTGACCTTGGCTGCACGGGTGAGTCAGTTGTTGTTTGGCTCTGTATAGATGGACATTAAAACATGGTGGCAGCGATAACTGGATAAATACGAACCCGTATATTGCAAAATATCGATTTCTGCGTACCTTGGAAGATAATTCAACATGGCTCAGATTCAACCTCCAGAAACTTTCGACTTCTCGACTCCCAACGAATGGCCCAAATGGAGGAAGAGATTCGAACGATACCTCGTGGTCAGTGGAATGAAGAAGAAAGAGGAGGCGGACAAGATCGATTTGTTCATGTACTTGATGGGCGACCGCGCGGATGATATATTCAGGACCTTCAAGTTCGAAAAGGAGGAAGAGGCAACGAAAATTGATTCCGTCCTCAAGGCGTTCGACAGCCACTTCTGTGTCAGAAAGAATATTATCTACGAACGTGCGAAATTTAATTCAAGAATCCAAGAGGATCGGGAGCCAGTGGACGAATTCATCACTTCATTGTACAAATTGGCTGATAGTTGCGAATTTGAGGATCTTCATGAGCAGTTGATCCGTGACCGAATTGTGGTTGGAGTGAGGGACAAAGCCTTATCTGAAAGAATGCAGTTGGACAGCGAACTGACTTTGGAAAAGGCGGTGAAAATGGTTCGACAGCAGGAAGCCGTTCGACAGCAGCAAGTCGACCTGCAGCGTCCCTCAACAAGCCAAAAGGTCAATCAGGTGAAGTTCAACTCGAAGAAACAATCACCGAAACAACAACAGCAGCCTTCGAGGAAGAAGGAGAAGTCAGCCAAAACAAGATCACGATGTCCAAAATGCGGAGGTTTCACCCACAGGGAAGGACAGGCTTGCCGTGCTGAAGGACAAAAATGTAACCTGTGTTCAAAAACTGGCCATTTTGCAAATTGCTGTCCAGATAAGCAGGCGAAGACTGCGGAAGTCAAAGCTGTTTCTGAACTTGATGAAGAAATTGGTTTTCTCCTGGAGGTCTCAGCTGCGGAGGATTCATCTAATCTCGATGATGATGAAGGCGAGTGCAGGAGGCGATGGACAGCAGAAATCCAAGTGAACGGGAAACAGGTGAAGTTCAAGCTCGACTCCCAGGCGGATGTTACATGTGTTCCTCTGTGTCTCTTCAAGAAGATAATGGGACAGCAACGACTAGTGGAAAGTGATATCAACATTAGAGCTGCTGAATTCTCCGAACTTCAGACTGTGGGTATGTTTATATCAACGCTGCGAAATGGCAATTATGAAATCAAGGAGAAGATTTATGTCATTCGTCGTTTGAGTGAACCTCTTCTGAGTCGCCGGGCATGTGAGCTCTTGAACCTGGCGAGGCGAATTGAAGTGGTTGCGACGAGAATCAACCCGATCAAGGAATTCCCTGAAGTATTTGAAGGACTGGGACAGATCGGAAACCCTTACGAAATCAAATTGAAACCTGGAGCAAAACCATATGCTGTGCATACTCCTCGACGGGTACCAATACCTTTAATGGAAAAGCTCAAAACAAGATTGGAAGAGCTCGAGAAGGCGGGAATCATAGCACAAGTTAACGTTGCGACTGAATGGTGTGCACCGACTGTGATTGCTGGTAAACCGAATGGCGACATACGACTCTGTGTGGATCTCTCAAGGCTGAACGAACATGTACAGCGCGAAGTGCATCCCATGCCAGTGGTGGAGCACATGCTGGGGCAACTGGGGGAAGCAAGATTCTTTTCGAAACTGGACGCGAACAGTGGCTTTCACCAGATTCCGTTGAGCCCGGACTGCCAGCATTTAACGACCTTCATCACTCCTTTTGGGAGATATAAATACTGCAGAATGCCATTTGGAATCTCACTCGCCCCAGAGTATTTTCAGAGAGTTATGTCAATAATCTTGCAAGGCATGGACGGTGTAATGTGTTACCTGGACGATATCCTGATATTTGCCTCCGACTCCAAGACTCACGATCGAATTCTTCGTTTAGTGCTCCGAAAACTGAAAGAGGCGAAAGTTACACTAAACAAGGCCAAGTGTGTCTTCGGCGTGCCAAGAATTAATTTTCTTGGGCACATACTGGATGAAGACGGTATTCGACCAGATCCAGCGAAAATCGAAGCAGTGGCGAAGATGCCTGCTCCGACCGATGTTCATGGCGTAAGAAGATTTCTTGGCATGGTGAACCATCTGGGACGCTTTGTGGAAAATTTATCTGAAATTGTGGCACCACTGAACCAGTTGCTGGTGAAAGGTCAAGACTTCGTTTGGGATTGCAGCCAGGAGCGAGCATTCCGAAAGTTGAAAGAATTGCTCACGACTCAACCCATCTTGGCAGCATACGACGTCAGGAAACCAACTATGGTGTCATCCGACGCATCTTCATACGGCTTGGGAGCGGTACTGAAGCAAGAAGGTAAGAATGGAATCTGGCGACCTGTTGCTTATTCTTCTAGAACTATGACACCTACCGAAAAACGATATGCTCAGATCGAGAAAGAGGCTCTCGCAATTACATGGGCTTGCGAACGTTTTCAAGATTTCCTGCTTGGAAAGCGTTTCCGAATTGAGACCGACCATAAGCCTCTCATTCCTCTATTTTCGACGAAAGAATTGAGTTCGCTGACCCCAAGACTGCAACGTTTCCGAATGCGTATGATGAGGTTTGGATTCGAAATAGTGCATATCCCTGGAAAGGAGCTGCTCGACGCCGATGCATTATCCAGACAACCACTTCTTACAACCGAGGGAGGTGAAAACGAACGGCAAACCTCAGCGCATATAAATGCAGTTCTCTCGAGTTTAACCGACAAAGACGAGATGTTGACGAAGATTTTTGAAGCTCAACAAGAAGATACGACCCTGAAAGCAGTAGCCAACTACCTTGAGCAAGGCTGGCCAGATAAGAAGAAGATGTCACAGGCTCTGCTCTCTTATTGGCATGTCAAGGATGAACTCGGCGTTCAAAATGGACTACTGATGCGTAGCTGTCGTCTTGTTATTCCAGCAAGTATGAAACTGGAGATCCTAGAGAAGTTGCACGCTGGGCACTTCGGGATTACAAAAACAAGACTTCGCGCACGTGAGACGGTATGGTGGCCTGGAATTTCGGAAGAGATCGCGGAAACGGTCAGAAAGTGCAGTGTCTGTATCCAGGAAGCCGTCTCAAAACATGAACCTTTGATACCAACCAACTTTCCTACACGACCGTGGCAAAAGATTGGAATGGATTTGTTCAAGTTCGAGAATAAGTGGTATCTAGTCGTCATTGACTATTATTCTCGATTTCCTGAAGTGGTTCAGCTGGATCGGCTCACAGCCAATGTGGTGGTGCGTAGTTGCAAATCCATATTTTCCCGACATGGAATACCAGAAACTGTTGTAAGCGATAATGGGACGCAATTTGGAGCTGCTCGTGAATTTGCAAATTTCGCAAGGCAGTACGGATTCACACATGTCACTTCAAGTCCTCGATTCCCGCAGAGCAATGGGATGGCAGAAGCAGGTGTGAAAATTGCTAAGTTGATCCTCAAGAAAAATCAAGACCCATCGCTTGGACTCCTGGAGTATCGATCGACCCCTTTGGAGAACGGTTACAGCCCTGCTGAGCTTCTCATGGGACGTAAACTCCGAACGACCTTGCCAATTGCACCAGAGAATCTTAATCCAAAGTTGGTGGACTCTCAGACCCTGAAAAGAAAGGAGGGGAGAAGGAGAAAGGATATGAAATCCAGATATGATCGACGCTGCGGAGCTACGGACATGGAGGAGCTATCCGAAGGTGACACGGTTTGGATTACAGATATGCGAACCTGGGGGATTGTAAAGAAGAAAGCATCGACACCAAGGTCGTATATGGTTGATACTCCAGTTGGGACTTTACGTCGAAACAGGTTCCATCTACGAAAAGGATATGCAGTGCAATATCCAGCTGACCCATCGACGCCGACCTTTTCGGGAGAGGAACTGGTTGAAAATGAAAAGACCCCAGTTGTGGATTATCCCTCTAACGACTCAGAAGACGGCCAGATAAGAACCCGGAGTGGACGAATTGTTAAACCTGTGGATCGCCTTCATTATTAATTATATTATGCATTTAAAGTTTGTAATGTATATATATATTTCAAATCTTAAAAAGGGGGATGTGCTGAGAACATGGACGAGAACCTCTACGTATGTTTTCCCACGTGACGCAGCGGAGCGTGACCTTGGCTGCACGGGTGAGTCAGTTGTTGTTTGGCTCTGTATAGATGGACATTAAAACAGAAACAGTTGCTACTTATCCATAACAATGACTACTTTACCCACAACAATGAAACTTTAGCTGAAACAGTTGCTACTTATCCACAACAATGACAACTTTACCCACAATGAAACTTTAGCTGAAACAGTTGCTACTTATCCACAACAATGACTACTTTACCCACAACAATGAAACTTCACCTGAAACAGTTGCTACTTATCCACAACAATGACTACTTTACCCACAACAATGAAACTTCACCTGAAACAGTTGCTACTTATCCACAACAATGACTACTTTACCCACAACAATGAAACTTTAGCTGAAACAGTTGCTACTTATCCACAACAATGAAACTTTAGCTGAAACAGTTGCTACTTATCCACAACAATGACTACTTTACCCACAGCAATGCGTAATTAAGGCCCTTATACAGTATCAGCTCAAAGTTGCATCATGGGAAGTTGCCATAGTTGAGAGCCTCAGCACTACCTGATGATGTAATATAGAGAGAAACTAAAGTTTGGTATTCAGACCCCCAGGACACAAACAATATGTCCCCTTGATATTTACATGCCCCAACCCTACAATGGCTGCCACAGCTCCGCAGCGAGGAACTCTCCAAAGAGGCCCAGCAGTCCAACTGGTTCTCTGCTCCAAGTGCCCTGCGAGTCTACGGCCAGTACCTCAACCTGGACAGTGACCACAATGGCATGCTGAGCCCCAGAGAGCTGGCATCCTATGGCACGGGCACTCTCACCACGGTCTTCATCAACAGACTCTTCCAGGAGTGTGTCACCTACAACGGAGAAATGGTAACTCCCAGTCTATTGGCCCCAACTGACCTTCAACATGAACTCTGGTGTGAAATTTTGGTGAATTGAATAGAACAACAAAATTTGGCTTAGATGGTAGGTAGAGTGAGAGCATCAACTACAGTGGAACCTTGTTATAACAACCTCTTTTATAACACAACATGATGTTATAACATCATAACATCTGAGCGATAAAGCACAATTTGTAGATTATAGATTAGAAACACATGGTAATAAGACCAAATGCAAATAAACAAATAGTAGGTTATATTTTTATACACTATTTATTTACTTGCATTTAGTCTTATTACTTTGTGTTTATGGGGATTGGTGGAAGGATGGTCTAAACCGTTGGTTTTCGACTGCTACGACCCAGGATTGAATCCTGTACTGAATTGAAAAAAAAAATGCTCCAATGGCCCCCGATTTTTGCAAAAATCCAACCTCATCAGCAAGTGCAAGTAACAAAACAGGGCCCTGGCACATTTGTAAATGCAAAAGTCAAAACTGTTTTTCACATGTGTATACATGTGGTGCACTTACAGTAAAAGCAGTTGCCAACTTCTACCCACCATGATTATCGTGGCCTATACCACGTGTACTAGGGATAATTAAAAAAAAAAAAACATGTGTTTTTAAAATCTGGGTACAAAGTTATGTTGTAATAGTGAGGTTTGACTATGGTGCTAATTTTAGTGGGAGAGAGTTTGATGTTTATTTAGCCATGCTGGACATTCTTGCAGGTCTCTCTTTGAGAATTCCAAATTATGATAGAATCATAGACCTAGAGAAATGTAACACTGCTGGCACACCCACAGTTTTGTTAACTATCACATCAAGCCAAAAGAAATATTGGGTTTCACATTTAATAGACCAATTACTCTGTAGATATAAAGGATGTCTGTGTATGATTGTATTGGAGGAATCTTAAAAGATTGGCAGCTTTGTTCTCAAATCCACCAATAACATAACAGAACAGAATGCAAGTCACTTGCTGAGAAAGGCAGTGTTGTCCCAGGACTACAAGACCTACCTTGACTTTGTCCTGGCCCTGGAGAACAAGAAGGAGCCCCAGGCACTGCAGTATTTCTTCAGGATCCTGGACATCAGAGGCCAGGGCTACCTGGATGTCTTCACCCTGCACTTCTTCTTCAGGGTACCCTAGCCACTTTGTATGGCTCCTTCTTCTTTCTCTGTATAGCTCTCAGCACAGTCTCATTACCAACACATACTATTCCCTGAATAGATACCACTTGGTCCATTGCTCTCTTAGATTCTTCCAAGTTTTAACATGGTCTTTATATAGTAACTAGCCGAATCTGTCTATGTACTGTTGGCTTCCGTAGGCGTCTCTTACTGGGAAAAAGAAATAGAGGATTCCATTTGGTTATTAACTAATATATGCATTTATTTAAGGAGCGACCCGCTCCAACACAATAGTTACAGAAATGGGGGGGGGGCAAAGGTGGCGTGATCGTAGCCGACCAATAGGAGGACGCCATTCCAAAAAAAAAGCAAACCGTGACAGAGGCCATGACGCTCGTAACTGTATATAGAATGTGCGAAAAAATGTTTATTACCTTGTGTTTCTATTCTATAATAAAATTGCACCTAACCATTCATGATGATTACACGCATGGACAAAACTTAAAGAAGTTTTACCTTTTAGCATGTATATTAGGATTCAGACAATAACTACAAGATATTTGATACACAGTGACCTTTATTGAAGGCACACAAGATAACCAAGTGTGAACAAAATTGCCTCTGTCTCCATAAAAAAAATAGATAACTGGCGATCAAAGACTTTACACTTTCTCAAGTTTTGTCCATGAGTTTATTATTATGCAGTATAAACTAAGTGAGAGGACACTCCTGCTAGCAAACACTTCTTTTCATTGCTGAAAATAAACTGACTCTACAACTTTCCTCGTACTCCCACACAAGCATTTTATTTATATACAGTAGAACCTCCCTGTAAAAGACACCTAATTGCAGAGCCAAAATGTCCTTTAGGGAGATGTGTCCTCTTACTGGAAAGTTGCAAAATAGTAAAAATGGTAATTTTTCAAATGAAAACTGTCCTTTGTGGAGAGGTGTCCGTTAGCAGGGTGTCTGCTAAAGGGAGGTTCTACTGTATTTCCAAATACAGTGTACCCCGCTTATAACGAAGTCACATTATCCATGACAATCACTTTGTTATATCCAAAGTTTGTTATATCCGCAGTTGGAAAAAAAAAATGTTTTGTACCAATAATTTTATTTACTATTCAACTCAAAAGAGCAACACAAAGATCAATAACAACCTCATCAGGTGTTTTTGGAGAAGTAGTTTGTGATTTTCTTTTGACATTTAGAAGTCAGTAACAAGTGCTGAACACTCTTTTCGATGTTGTCCAAGTCTGACAGATGCCTATGAAGAGACTTGGACTCATCCTGACATTGAAGAAACAATCGCAGAGTTTGAATGCTCTCCAAGACCTCTTTTGGATGCGGAATGTGGACAATTGGGTCTACTTCTTCATCAACTTGGTCCGTTTCTTCTTCTTCTTTTGCTTGAAGAATGCTCTCGACAATTTCTACATCGGATAACATGGCATTTGTAACGACGTCATTGTCAGCGTCAGCATAAGAATCGAAATCCATCTCTAACGGTATTTTTAAAACTTCTTTCATGCGATCGAAGAGGCTTTGTTGCTCCCACATTTGTGTTGCAGGCTGTGGTGTATCCCGTTTATTAAACAATTTAATTTTGTTTAAATAATGTAAAAAAAATACTTATAATATGTTTGCATATTTTAAAATTGTATATTATTAACTTATTTGTTGTGTATCATTAAATTTGTGTCATTCACACGTTGTAATTTGATATATATTATGCATAATATATTAGTCAATTATAATGGTAAATGAGAAAACTTCGTTATAAACGGATAAAATAATAATTTATACATGCAAATCCCTTCGTTATAAGCGAAAATTCTTTATATCCGACTTCGCAATATCCAGAGTTCTTTTAATGGTTTAAGCCCTTCTTTTCTTTCATGCAGACAATTTCATTCGCTATATGCGGAATTTCGCTATAACCGACTTTGTTATAAGCGGAGTACACTGTATTATTACATACATATATAAGTTATTACCCTGCCATCCTGAGGGCAATATCTAAATCTACTGAAAGGTGTCACTCCAGAAGAGGAAGACCTTGTTAAGCCTGGATTGGCAATGTGAGAGCGTGGACTGATAATATCAGTAGCACCACCTTGGCAGGAGGATATTGTGGTGAAAACTGAGAGATGACTTTGAAATCCAATTGGCTGTGACACAGTAGGGTGGGTGTAGAATGTCATGAGATACTGCCAAGACAAGGATAACCCAGGTTTCCTCTAGTTCTTCATTTGAGATTGGATTAATACTGTGGTTTTTTACACAGTGTGTGTGTGTGTGTGTGTAATTCAGGAATGAGTTCACCTTTTTAAGCCGGGGGATCACTTATTGGTGGTTTTATATGTCTTTTTTTTTTTTTGTGTAGATATACAGTAGAATCTCTCTCTAAAAGGACTGTCTTTTGGCTGAATCCCAGGTGTAGCATTCACTGACACCGTGATGTAGACTGAGAAATTCATGGATATTGCAGGCCATCCAAGACCAGATCCGGACCCTAAGTGACCAGAAGCCTGTGGAGTTTGAGGATGTGAAGGATGAAATCTTCGACATGGTGAACCCTGAGGAACCTACCAGGATTACCCTGCAGGATCTCATTCGATGGTGAGTGATGTCTTCTACATGATCTACCTACTACACTTATATACTTGAGACTTCAGCTGCCTTCATCAACCTCAGATAGAATTAAGTGGAACACCGAGTAAAACTGATTGTTGTTTCTTATCCCCTTGGGTAAAGATTACACTAATTCCATGAGTTCATGCTCCTCGAGCTGATCTCATGGAATGGGGTGTAGCTTTCATTGATCATGGTACCATGATCTAGGCACATTTTGGTGAAAGTCTAACTTTGCCTGTATTTATGTTCCTAACATGGAAGCCTTTGCTGCTGACTCTTACTTGAGTACAGACACAGCTCTTCCATATCTCTGGAGTGGGACCCTTGCTGAGGTCTATCAACTGGGTCAGTTGAAGTCAGGATTTTTAAAGAGGTCTACTCCTCTTCTAACAATGCTGTTGTTGGTCCGTGACTACTTATTCGTCAGTTATTCTGCTTGTTTTGTAGATGGCCTTCATATCTGAAGGTCATTCCTCCCCTATCTGCCACCTGCCCTGTAGCAGTCAGCTCTGCCGAAGGAAAAAACTGATTGTGTCTATTGAATATTGGAACAGGTTTAATATTGGGACTCTTCCTAAAAATAGAAGACATTTTTTTCTTTCACTGAAAATTGCTCATTGGTTAGGACTCAATAAAGAATACTCCTAACAATTGGAGATGTAATTTATATTCGTATTTAATAGACATTGACTTATAATACATGTTTGGATGATTACATTTTCCTCTTGAAGTAAATTGTGTGCTTTAAATGTTTGTCTATTCAATTCTTCCTAATGAGGTGAATGAAATTCTTTCTAAAAAGGTTTGTTAACCCTCCTTCCAATAAGGGGTGGTGACCCAGACACTGTGTGTGCACTAAACCACAACCTGGCGACTATTTCAACAACCCAGATGTGTGATATTGCAGTAAACAAGGTGACACAGTCGTCAGCATTCTCATCGACCTCAATGGCTTCTGGTCGTACGAGAACAGAGAGCTCTTCCCATCTGAAGTCTCGGAGGAAGCCCATGTTTGACATCCATTGTTTATAAACTCCATGTTTTTATAATTTATATGTTGATGTGATACTCCTGTTGAAGAACTGACAAGTCTGAAAGATTGAAAATTAAAGGTCTGCACAAGAGCCCTGGAAGCTTTATTTATTTTATTATAAACTCCATGTATTAAAATATCACAACATTTGGTTGGCACTCGTTTATTTTGTTTGTTTGTGTAGTCACTAGGGTAGAACCTCTCACTTTGTCTCTGCAACTGGGTGTCCTTTAGAGACCTGTCCATGGAGTAGGTATTTGGTAAAATATCATTTTAGGTATGAAATCTGTTCTTTGTATAGAGATGTTCCTTCATGTATATTATATATGTATATGTGTATGTATATGTATATGTGTATGTATATGTATATATGTATTTTAGAGTGGAACCTTGCTATAACATTATCATAATTATAAAATCCCATTTTTTAAAACTGTGGCTAAACTGTTGTGAATATGGTTATACACAGGATACTCATTCCCAAGTGATGAAGTTCTAACAAGGTTCAATTGTAATATTAGAATTGGTGGAAAAACAAAAATACAGGTCCCCCAATTATAATTACAGTAGAACTACCTCTCTGTGAAGGACAACTAATTTCAGAGCCAATGTGAGAGAGAGGCCTCATCTAATTGGAGAACAACTAATTAATAAAAATGGTCATTTTGGTGATGAAAATTGTTTTTGTATAGGAATGTGTCCTCTAATGGAAATGTCCTCTCATGGAATATGTTCTACTGTACCACCAAATAACCCAAGCTATTTAAATAGGAGATAAAGACAACTTCAAATCCACATTCAATATTTGGGATTTTCTTTCCCAGCTAGTTTCAATTAACAAGAACTGCATTCGATAAGGCACAATTTGGATTATAGATTATAAAAAAAGGTAATAAGACCAAAACCAGACCAAAAACATGCTGTGGTAAAATTTCTCATTCAGTACTTTTGTCTGAAGATGGTAACAACGCTGTTACCGAAACGTCACACACTATTTATTTATTTGGTCTTATTACCTTGTTTAATAACTGCATTCATTATGTAATGATAAGGTACAAAAGAATAGAAACAGAAGGTAACACATTTAAATAAATAAATAATGTATGTTGTTTCAGTAACATTTTGTCTGAAGTGGTAACAATGCTGTCACCGAAATGTCACACATTATTTATTTATTAGTTAGGGTCTTGTTATCTTAGGTTATATGTATAGCTATAAAAGCATTGGGTGCCTCTCCCGCCAAAATAAACATCAAAACTAGATGCCATCTATTGACAATCGCCACAAACTAGCGGCCTCAGGTAGGTGACAAAGCCACAACATCAGCTTTGGCAAACTGAGAAGTGTCCACCTAGAGACCATGGTTTCAGCTAATGGCCCTCGTCAGTCTAGGGCAGACTAGCTGGTGTTGTGGCTTTGTCTCTGACCTGAGGCCACTAATTTGCCTCGACGGTCAATAGATGCTGTCTAGTTTTGACATTCATTTTCTTCTCTTCTTTCTTATCTCCACACTGGGTGAAGTAGAATGCGTCTGTCTTTGTCATTAAGACTGGGAGTACTACTCAGTGGCAGGTCGACTTAGCTCCAAAAGAAATGGTCGCCTCTGACATGAGGAACAGACGCCATGTGCAGCCGCTCCTAACATGGAGTACAAACGCTGCTCATCCTGTATCCCTGGATTAGGAGCCCTTACAAGGTGCTATCAGTCAGGCCAGCTGTGCCCAGGTTTTTTAGTGAGCTTGTTACTGCTCCCCCTCCTCCTTTTTCATCTGGGCTTGGGACCGGCAAAGGCGGAGTTGACATTCATTTTATAGGGGAGAGGCACCCTATACTTTTATAGATCAATTTCTTCCCGGCAAAATTTCATCTATATATATAGCTACTGGCTGGGATTCCTCACAATTTTACCAGCCATCTTTGGACAACCTTGTCCAATTTCTCCTGTCTCAAATCACAGTACTGATAATGGCCATAGCCTGACTTTTGTTGTTTGAACTTGCCAAATCTGTGGCCCCATCTGTCCCTTCTTCACAAAGCAAAAAGGGAAAAATTATTAGGTAAGAGTTTAAAAAATAAGTTTATATTGAAAAATACATTCTTATATTTTTTTAAAAGCAACTATATACACAAGGTTATTTCTTTAAAAAAAAAAAAAACATTAACAAGAAAAATCATTTTTACAATTTATAAAATGATTTAGGGACGAAGAATATATATTTTAATATATATGTATTTTATACAATATGTAAATATATACATAGTTATGTGGTGAAAAAAAAAAATGGTGGTAAGTTAAATGTCAAAATAATCATCAAATTCTTTCTGTGTGATTTTCTTCTTTTTGAGTTGTTTAATCATCCTGGCTTCATTAGCCAGTTCGTCCCATTCCTCGAGGTTTATTGCTTGTTTCTTCATTTTCTTGTTCTTCGTCTTCTTCTCTGGTTGATTTTTGGGATGTTTTCTCTTTGTGGGAGGCTTCTTGTCTGGCCAGTGGCCATGCTCCGTGCGGAAGGCCAGTTTCTTCTGCCTCTCTGCTTCCCTAGCTTTGTCCTTGTAGGGAACCTCTTTGAGGTTTATACTCACCGGCTCAAATCCTTCCACCATCACCTTCTTCAGCTCCGGCATCTTGGGCATCTTCAGTAGACCAAAGCCCATGGCTAGTTTCCCGAAATCCAGGTCTTTCAAGATGAAGATATGGTGGCATTCATGCTTGGAGTAGAACTTGATGAAAGTCACAAATGCCAGCATGCTGTTGTCATACAATTCACGATCTTCAGCTGCTATGGTTCTGATCTTTGGGATTAGGTCTTGGATTTGAGGAGGTTCTTTGTCATCGTCATTAGCGTAGTCTGGGAATTCTGTCAGTTGGACCTTCTGGTTGAGCTCCAGGAAGTTGAGGTAGGTGTCTTCAGTGGGCAGCAGCATGAGAAGAGCATTTCCTAAGTTTCCAGACCGCGCTGTGCGCCCGCAGCGATGTACAAAGGAGCTTGCAATGCTGGGTGGGTCATACTGGATGACCCAGTGTACCAGAGGGATGTCCACACCTCTAGCCACTAAATCTGTACAGAGGAGGATACCAATCTTGAGCTTCTTGAAGTTCTCAAACACTGTCTGGCGCTTCTTGGGGTTCATCTTGCGATGAAGATAGAGGAGGTTGGCCCCAGGCAGCATGATCGACAGCAGCTGGTGAAAGTAGGAAACTGAGGAGCATGTGGAGAGGAAGATCATGTGCTTCTGGGACTTCCTGGCTTGGAGGAAGTGGACCAGAGTGTTGAACTTGTGGTCAGCCTCCACGATGGTATAGTAGTTGGTCAGGGTGGCAGGAGTGCGGAGAGACTCTCCCGTCTTGACTGCTATGTCCTTCACCACAATGGACACAGGGTTGCGCATCCCAGAGCGTTTGAGATCCTCCAGCTCCTTGGTCTGTGTGGCAGAGAAGAGGCCGGTGCGCCTCTGTTTCGGCAGGTAGGAGAGGATGGAGCTGAGGGCGGCCTCGAATCCCATGTCCAGGAGCCGGTCAGCCTCATCCAGGATAAGAATCTCCAGGTTCTTTAGGTAAACTGGGAAGTTGGAGCTTTTACCTATCACAAGACTTTGCAGCTTCCCAGGTGTCGAGATGACAATGTGGCCACCTTTGGCCTGGAACCTGGCTATGTCCTTCTTGGCCTTGGAGCCTCCCAGTAGGAGGGACTGACATAACTGGGGGAAGTGCTTGTGTAGAAACTTGTGGAGCACCTCAGAGATCTGGGAGGCCAGTTCCCGGGTGGGGGACAGGATGAGGGCCTTGACATCGTGGATGCTGGTGGGAGGGGTCCTAGTGAGGAGGGACTGTAGAATGGGCACCAGGAAGGCCAGGGTCTTGCCACTGCCAGTCACAGCCTCCACGGCCACATCCTTGTGAGCCAGGAACTGGGGGATGCTGGTGGCCTGCACTGGGGTCATCTCTGTGAAGCCAAACTCTTCTTGGATGGCCCTCAGGATTGTGGGTTCAATGTCCAGACACTCCCAGCTCTGGTTGCCCTTCTGTGAAGCTGCCATCTGGGAGCACACATTCCTTGTCAGAGCCTTAGTCAAATCCCCACACTGCCAGTTTCTTTGAGAAAAAAAATAAGAGGGGGGGGGGCGTAATTTAGACTTTGCCCAATAAAAAGATAATTATAACTATATTCAGACACAATATATTGTTGATTGGTAATGGGCATTAATTTTATTTGGAGTAAAAAGACACAATTTCAAATAAATAATCTACAACTATATTTTTTTTACAGAAAAACTCCATAAGTGGGCACTCTCACTAGTGGACATCTCGAGGACAGTTTTCATTGCCAAAAGAACCATTTTTACTATTTTGCCTCTCTCCAGTAAGAAGACCCCTCTGTCTATGGAACACTTTGGCTCTGCAAGTAGATCAAGCTTCTGTTGTGGTTTGTAATTAAAATCAAGCAAGGTTTAGCCAATTCCCATAGATGTTGCAAGCCATCAGCAACATTCTGATGAACAGTCATTACTTTTTCCCTCCTTAAACACAATCCTGTGTTGTTTCTTGAGTAACAAAATGGATGAAAAGAGTTAATAAATATCACAAAGAAGATATCACTAAGTAGGAACCAGATTATCTAATAATTTGCATTATTGAAGTTGGCAAAGTTTTCTTTATTTCCCCAAAATTAACTCTGAGTGCAATTTCAGGTTTATTTAATGGATTTTGGTCTTTTTATCTTCTTTCTCTCAGTAATAATTATAATAAAAATCAAATGTTGTATTTTATCATATTTATAAAGTCAAGGCTACTTCAGATGTTTATTAAACGATGATGATGATGATAGATGACCCTATAAAAAATACTAACTGGTTTTTTAGTGAGGGTTGATATTTCTAAAAGCTAGCCCTTTCTATGACCGGGTCTAGAATGAAAGTCAGTTCTAAGGCTTATTAGAGTTTTTAACCCAAAAATAAATAGAGTATATGTGTGTGAGACTATATACTTCTTTAATAGAATTCTACTCGGCAATAATGAATTGAATAAATTATGAAAAAGGCATCTCCTTATCGTGCAAGTGAAAGTTGCTGATGGCTTGCGCCATCTATCGGAATAAAGCCATCAGCAACTTTCAGTTGCATGATAAAGAGATGACTTTTTCATCATTTATGCACCTTATCCCAGTACATTACCACATTTGTGCTATTTTTTCGAATTGAAAAAAGTTGATTATCTCAAGATAGAATGTTTCAAATAATTCTTTTATCTCAATATAGCCGGTTCAAAATCACTTTATTAGGTACCACTCAACAAGAGCAACCTAGTTTATGATATTGGAACAATGAATAATATACAGTCGAACCTCTTTATTTCAACACCCCAAGGGATCAGAGCTTTCGGTTGAATTAAAGGAAGTGTTGAATTAAGGTTAGATGATTAGCTAATCATCTGACTCACGAAAATAATATTTTAAAAAATTGCTTTGTAATATAAATTAATGGTATTAATTGAAACCATTGTATGTGTACTTTTTGTATTTATTTTTTTATTTTGATGATTAACTTTTAGTATCAGGGACAAAATGGCAATAATACATATTTTTGAAACATAAATAATTACAAATAAAATTTATTCTAATTGAAGAATATAGCAGTTGAAAGGAAATAAATATGGTAAATAAAAAGAAAATTTCAAAATAATATTTAAAAATAATCATGAATATCTTTTTAAAAATTCCTTTATAGATGTCTGCTTTTTCACTGAAATCCTATTCAAAATGTATTCCAGATGGTCTATTTAAAAAAAAAAAATGCATGTCTTTCTTCCTCTGGAATGTGCTTTAAATAACAAAGAGCGTTTATTATATTAAAGGCATCCACTGCTGCTGCAGGTGTTATTGATTTTGTCTTTAAATCTTTTATAATAACATGGAAATGGAATATTGAAATAAAATGTTATCATAATAATTGAGCAACATTTTATGAAGATTTATTTATTTAAAAAGAAATTATTTGTAAATTTTGAAATAACTAAAATATTTCAATGCTGAAAATTAAAAAGAAAATAATATTATTAATTAGCGCACAAAGCCTAAATTCCCGCGTAAAAAAAAAGAAAAAAAACACAATAACACTTGCGAGATTGCGCAACGGCACTGCAAAGTGAAACTTAAACTAACAGAAACCAAAAGTGCGCAGTCGAGATCCTATCGGCGCCCGCCGATGCCGATCGTCGCCGCTGTAATACCGTTTAGAGGTGAAGTTGTATGTAAAAAACATTAAACTGTCGAAATTCGAATTTTTAAAAGGTCGAACTATCGGAACTGTCGTATTATCGATACTGTCGAATTACGGTTTGTTATTTGATAGGCCGGAGGTCGGGACATCAGAATATGGTCGAATTAAGGTAGAGTGTCGAATTAATGAGGTTATACTGTATGAAGGTTATTCACATACTAGACGAATGGCCCGGGCAACGCCCGGGGTTTACCTGAGTGCGAATTTAATTTTAAAACGTTGTCTTGGGTGGTCGCTATTGACAGGGTGGTCTGTATAGACAGGTGGATGTATCACACAGCTGATAACAGGGTTGTCTAGAGTGGTCGCTATAGACAGGGTGGTCTGTATAGACAGGTGGATGTATCACACTGCTGATAACAGGGTTGCCTAGGGTGGCCGCTATAGACAGGGTGGTCTGTATAGACAGGTGGATGTATCACACAGCTGTAGAGTGGTCGCTATAGACAGGGTGGTCTGTATAGACAGGTGTATGTATCACACTGCTGATAACAGGGTTGTCTAGAATGGCCGCTATAGACAGGGTGGTCTGTATAGACAGGTGGATGTAACACACTGCTGATAACAGGGTTGTCTAGAATGGCCGCTATTGACAGGTGTAAGTATCACACAGCAGATAACAGGGTTATCTAGAATGGCACCTATATACAGGGTGGCCTGTATAGGCAGGTGGATGTATCAAGCTGATAACAGGGTTATCTAGAATGGCCGCTATTTACAGGGTGGTCTGTATAGACAGGTGGATGTATCACACAGCTGATAACAGGGTTGTCTAGGATGGTCGCTATAGACAGGGTGGTCTGTATAGACAGGTGGATGTATCACACAGCTGATAACAGGGTTGTCCAGGGTGGTCTGTATAGACAGGTGGATGTATCACACAGCTGATAACAGGGTTGTCTAGAGTGGTCGCTATAGACAGGGTGGTCTGTATAGACAGGTGTATGCATCACACAGCTGATAACAGGGTTGTCTAGGGTGGTCGCTATAGACAGGGTGGTCTGTATAGACAGGTGGATGTATCACACAGCTGATAACAGGGTTGTCTAGGGTGGTCGCTATAGACAGGGTGGTCTGTATAGACAGGTGGATGTATCACACAGCTGATAACAGGGTTGTCTAGAGTGGTCGCTATAGACAGGGTGGTCTGTTTAGACAGGTGGATGTATCACACAGCTGATAACAGGGTTGTCTAGAGTGGTCGCTATAGACAGGGTGGTCTGTATAGACAGGTGGATGTATCACACAGCTGATAACAGGGTTGTCTAGAGTGGTCGCTATAGACAGGGTGGTCTGTATAGACAGGTGGATGTATCACACAGCTGATAACAGGGTTGTCCAGGGTGGTCTGTATAGACAGGTGGATGTATCACACAGCTGATAACAGGGTTGTCTAGAGTGGTCGCTATAGACAGGGTGGTCTGTATAGACAGGTGTATGCATCACACAGCTGATAACAGGGTTGTCTAGGGTGGTCGCTATAGACAGGGTGGTCTGTATAGACAGGTGGATGTATCACACAGCTGATAACAGGGTTGTCTAGGGTGGTCGCTATAGACAGGGTGGTCTGTATAGACAGGTGGATGTATCACACAGCTGATAACAGGGTTGTCTAGAGTGGTCGCTATAGACAGGGTGGTCTGTTTAGACAGGTGGATGTATCACACAGCTGATAACAGGGTTGTCTAGAGTGGTCGCTATAGACAGGGTGGTCTGTATAGACAGGTGGATGTATCACACTGATGATAACAGGGTTGTCTAGAGTGGTCGCTATAGACAGGGTGGTCTGCATAGACAGGTGGATGTATCACACAGCTGATAACAGGGTTGTCTAGAGTGGTCGCTATAGACAGGGTGGTCTGTTTAGACAGGTGGATGTATCACACAGCTGATAACAGGGTTGTCTATAGTGGTCGCTATAGACAGGGTGGTCTGTATAGACAGGTGGATGTATCACACTGATGATAACAGGGTTGTCTAGGGTGGTCGCTATAGACAGGTGGATGTATCACACAGCTGATAACAGGGTTGTCTAGAGTGGTCGCTATAGACAGGGTGGTCTGTTTAGACAGGTGGATGTATCACACAGCTGATAACAGGGTTGTCTAGGGTGGTCGCTATAGACAGGGTGGTCTGTATAGACAGGTGGATGTATCACACAGCTGATAACAGGGTTGTCTAGAGTGGTCGCTATAGACAGGGTGGTCTGTTTAGACAGGTGGATGTATCACACAGCTGATATCAGGGTTGCCGAAAGTGACCGCTATAGACAGGGTGGTCTGTATAGACAGGTGGATGTATCACACTGATGATAACAGGGTTGCCGAAAGTGACCGCTATAGACAGGGTGGTCTGCATAGACAGGTGGATGTATCACACAGCTGATAACAGGGTTGTCTAGGGTGACCGCTATAGACAGGGTGGTCTGTTTAGACAGGTGGATGTATCACACAGCTGATAACAGGGTTGTCTAGGGTGGTCGCTATAGACAGGGTGGTCTGTATAGACAGGTGGATGTATCACACAGCTGATAACAGGGTTGTCTAGGGTGGTCGCTATAGACAGGGTGGTCTGTATAGACATGTGGATGTATCACACAGCTGATAACAGGGTTGTCTAGAGTGGTCGCTATAGACAGGGTGGTCTGTTTAGACAGGTGGATGTATCACACAGCTGATAACAGGGTTGTGTAGAGTGGTCGCTATAGACAGGGTGGTCTGTTTAGACAGGTGGATGTATCACACAGCTGATAACAGGGTTGCCGAAAGTGACCGCTATAGACAGGGTGGTCTGTATAGACAGGTGGATGTATCACACTGATGATAACAGGGTTGCCGAAAGTGACCGCTATAGACAGGGTGGTCTGCATAGACAGGTGGATGTATCACACAGCTGATAACAGGGTTGTCTAGAGTGGTCGCTATAGACAGGGTGGTCTGTATAGACAGGTGGATGTATCACACAGCTGATAACAGGGTTGTCTAGAGTGGTCTCTATAGACAGGGTGGTCTGTTTAGACAGGTGTATGCATCACACAGCTGATAACAGGGTTGCCTAGGGTGACCGCTATAGACAGGGTGGTCTGTATAGACAGGTGGATGTATCACACTGATGATAACAGGGTTGCCGAAAGTGACCGCTATAGACAGGGTGGTCTGCATAGACAGGTGGATGTATCACACAGCTGATAACAGGGTTGTCTAGGGTGGTCGTTATAGACAGGGTGGTCTGTATAGACAGGTGGATGTATCACACAGCTGATAACAGGGTTGTCTAGAGTGGTCGCTATAGACAGGGTGGTCTGTATAGACAGGTGGATGTATCACACAGCTGATAACAGGGTTGTCTAGAGTGGTCTCTATAGACAGGGTGGTCTGTTTAGACAGGTGTATGCATCACACAGCTGATAACAGGGTTGCCTAGGGTGACCGCTATAGACAGGGTGGTCTGTATAGACAGGTGGATGTATCACACTGATGATAACAGGGTTGCCGAAAGTGACCGCTATAGACAGGGTGGTCTGCATAGACAGGTGGATGTATCACACAGCTGATAACAGGGTTGTCTAGGGTGGTCGTTATAGACAGGGTGGTCTGTATAGACAGGTGGATGTATCACACAGCTGATAACAGGGTTGTCTAGAGTGGTCGCTATAGACAGGGTGGTCTGTATAGACAGGTGGATGTATCACACAGCTGATAACAGGGTTGTCTAGAGTGGTCTCTATAGACAGGGTGGTCTGTTTAGACAGGTGTATGCATCACACAGCTGATAACAGGGTTGCCTAGGGTGACCGCTATAGACAGGGTGGTCTGTATAGTCAGGTGGATGTAACACACAGCTGATAACAGGGTTGTCTAGAGTGGTCGCTATAGACAGGGTGGTCTGTTTAGACAGGTGTATGCATCACACAGCTGATAACAGGGTTGCCTAGGGTGACCGCTATAGACAGGGTGGTCTGTATAGTCAGGTGGATGTAACACACAGCTGATAACAGGGTTGTCTAGAGTGGTCGCTATAGACAGGGTGGTCTGTTTAGACAGGTGTATGCATCACACAGCTGATAACAGGGTTGCCTAGGGTGACCGCTATAGACAGGGTGGTCTGTATAGACAGGTGGATGTAACACACAGCTGATAACAGGGTTGTCTAGAGGGGGGCGGGCAGGGAGGTCACGTGTTTGCTGGCGGCCAATGGGCGCGCTTTCTATCCGTGAGCTTCAGACAGAATAAGGCAAATATATAAGTAGATTAAACAAAATGTTAACGCAGGATTCAATCCCGGTTCATGGCTGTCGGGAATCGAGGATGTTACCCATTCATCCACCAACTTTTTTTTATCTCAATATATATGATGACATCCACCACCATCTTTTGTTTTAAAGCCATATAAATTGGGATTTATAAAAATCTAACCATAGCAGCCTTTTCAACCTGCTCACTCACAATGACAATTCTATTATTTGGATCCTATTTCAAATAGAAGAACACCAGGACCCATTTGATTAACAAAATATGCATAATTATTTGATGTAGATCAGAGCTCATTTTAAAATTTAACCCTTAGTTACTCACGCCTATTTTACTGACGTTAGTACTCGCGTGGGGTCTCACAGACCCCAATATTCTACAATGAATTAAATCTTTGAAATATAAAATATAGGTGTAATTTTTGCTTGAATCAAGAAGAATACAGTCTCTAGTGTACAAATATATCAATTTATTATATAAACATACATTGTTAATTTTTTTTATTTGATAAAATTGGTAATATGGCAAAAAATCTAAACTATCAATATATACAAACAATTTCCTTTTAAATATAAATGAAAATCTAAATTATTCTTGTGCACACTTCTTGAAAAGTGTTGTTGAGTGTTCTGTATAAATGTGTTTAGCGCATTCAGCACATATAAATTTGGATTTTCTGTCTTTGTAGTGATCACAAAATTGGCAACCCTTCTGTTTCACTGACGATGACCCTGGCTGATTTTCTTCCTAAAGAAACACATTAACTTTATATCTCTTAATTAATTATAACATTTTAGGACTTCACTTGTTCTAGCTCATCTGTAGAAGCATGTGTGAATATAAATTTTTTATATCTTTTGGCAGAAAATATTTATTTTCCCGTTTTTGTAGGTTTGGGTCAATTAGACCAAATGCAATATCTTCAATAAACGATCTTATTTTTAATATTTTAAAATTTTTGTTCCTTTTATATATAACTTTTGTTGAACATTGATGAGATCAAAAAAGAGGCACAATGGCCATCTCCTTGTCCTTCAACTTACTGTGTAATTTTCACACAATGGATCAACTACATCTGATTTTATTTCATTACAAAAAGTTCTATGATTCAGACTTTCCACTATATTCAGAATCTATTTGTTTTGTGGAGTCCATGATTAAAATTAAAAGAACTGCTTTGGATTTTTTGGCACATATGTAACTAGTGTACTCTCTCCTTTCTCGAATCCAAAAATGGAAAGTGAGTTGAACATAGCTTTTGTAGCAAAAAATTGGGGGAAATTTCCATTTTATTTTTATTCAATGTTCCTTAAGAACTAAGTTATTACACTCGTGCGGGGTTCAATAGACTCCCACTCCATTGTATTGTATATTATAGGGCAACAAAATTCAGTTAATATATGTCTACATATTCATTGTCATATAAAATTAAGCTACTAAAGTTTATATCTCCAAATGTTTTATAGAATTCTAGATATTTAATGAAATAAGTTTGTCTGGGGTCTATCAGACCCCGCGCGAGTACTTAAGGGTTAAATACAACTTGAAATTTCAACAAATTGTAAAAATATATATAGATATGATAAAGCGCAATTTGGATTATAGATTATAGCTACAAGAAAATAAATAAATTAATTAATTAGTAATTTATTTGGATTAGGTCTTATTACCTTGTGTTTATAATCTATAAACCAAATTGTGCTTTATCATTCTTGTGGCTATATATATATATTTATGATATTTTAACACTTCAGACCAGTGTTCTGATTATTTTTCTTAAATTCCCAAAGGGGGTTCAAGAGAGGAACTGGAAATGTATCATTTGTTCCTCCTTTGAAGTCCTAAACAATCATTCCAGAAAATGTTCAATTGTTAACTCGCAATTGGATCTGAGTTAAAATTGTGCAACACTAACAAAAACATATTGTTTATATAATTGAACCAAATCATATATTTAGAACAAATATGGTCATCTTTTATAGGTTTTATAAAGATCTGAAAACACTAGTCCTAAAACTATAAGTAATATGTGAAATCTCTCATATTTGAAAATCTACCTGACATAACATGCAGAAACTGAACACCAAGTTATTTATCTCATAACCTGCAAAGTCTACAAAACAAGAAGAAAAAAAAAGTTATGTGATGATATTTGTAACTGATTAAGAAATGACAACAATTAATATTGATTTTGATAGTTTTTTGCTTGTAATTCCAAGGAAGTTTTTATCATCTGAATTAGGTGTTTTTTTTTTTGTGTATTCCAAATCTAAAATACCGAATTATCACACCACAAATTTCAGCTGTGTTAAAGGACTCCAAACAAGAGTTTTCCATGTAGGTGAAAAGAAATAAATTTTTCCCATTTAAATTATTTTATTGGTCAACAAAGGTCTCACAGCATCAATCTAAAGAAACTGCCCTGGAACACTGACTACTCAAGATCAAGTATCATTTCCAATAGAAAATCTCTTTTTGTGAGCAATAAATGATATTCTTTGTCTTCTTCTTTCTTATCTCCACTCAATCATATTAGGGTGTCAAGCTTGATACTTTTGATGGTGTCTGCCGGGGAATACAGTCAATAATGTGTTTTGGGGTTACAGGTTGAGAATTGGATATTCTTTGTGAATGATGAATGTCTAGAAATTTCCTCTTTCAACACGATTTAAATGGCCATTTGTTTCTTTATATAATCTTGTGATTTTAATTTAAGAAAACATTGATAATCCCTGATAAAGCACAATTTGAATTATAACTAAATGGAAATAAGACATAATCCAAATAAATTAATAGTGTGTGATATTTTGGTAACAGCATTGTTACCATCATCAGATAAAAGAATAAGAAATAATTTATTAAATAGATTTTTTATTCTTTTGTCTGATGATGATAACAACGCTGCTACCAAAATGTCACATGCTGTTAATTTATTTGGATTTAGTCTTATTTCCTTGTAGCTATTGATAATCCCATTCTTTCCTGAGAGGTTAGTTTGGTCCAGTAATGGGGCAGCCATTATAGGTTTTACTGTACAAATGAGTCAACTGGCCTACCTGCTCAAGTCTATCTCTAGCACTTGAACCTATTTTAATGGGTGATCGACCACCAGTCATATCTCAATCTGGATTGAAATTTTCCACAGCAGATTGGGCAAAGAAGGACAATTTACTTAACCAAGTAATAAATTCCTGCATCAATAGATGTAGTGCCACTACAATAGAACCTCAATAAAAGAGACCATGGCACAGGGTCCAAACACCATGGTCTTTGGTTTCTCTTTGAAGGTTGGGATAGTTCCATTCTGGGTTCTACAAAGATGGCTGTTAAAGGAATATTGGTCCAAACTTCTCTCATACCATGTGGCAGAGTCAAAGTTTCCCTTAGAAAGAGGTGTCTCTTACAAGAGAGTTGCTCTTCTTATCTCCACTCAATCATATTAGGGTGTCAATCTTGAGACTTTTGATGGTGTCTGTCAGGGATGAGTAGAGCTCATCAATAAGAGTTGCTAATTAGTAAAGATGGTTGTATTGGTGATGAAAACTGTAGAGATTCTATGAGGAATGTCCTTTCATGGAAGTTCTACTGTCATAACATTTATTCGCAATAATGAATATTATTAAATTTGAATATTATAAATTTGATTATAGTTAGAAAAATTCTATGATCCTAGGATTTGAATAGAAAATATAAAATTTTTGTAATTTTGATAATTGCTAACTTAAAATCTAACCTTGTTGATTCAGCCAATGCTAATTCGGTCATTTTTAAAAATCAAATTTTGACAACATTAGGCATTATCATTTAAATACAATTTTATTACTAAAAATTCCATACTTCGGCATATGGGGAACTGTTAGAATGTGGTGCTACAAATGCCAGCACTGACAACGTGTGATTTATGAATCATCATGTGTGTTGGTCAATTTGATTTGATCTACTCGATAACCTAACTTGCAGCCACTAGTCACTGGTGTAAACAATGAAGTGTTTTATATCTAAATATAATCCCGCATTGGGCACTTTTTTTATGATTTAAAAAAAAAAATGCTCCATGGCCCCCGATTCTTGCAAAAGTCCAACCCCACAAGTGAGTGCAAGTAACCAAACGGGGCTCTGGCACATTTGTAAGTGCAAAGTCGAACTGCTTTTCACATGTGTAGACATGTGGTGCACTTACAGTAAAAGCAGTCGCCTACTTCTACCCTCCAAGATTATCATGGCCTGTACTACGTGTACTAGGGATAAGCAAAAAAATAAAGTGTCTTTGAGAGTAAAATTCTGCTATTGGAAATAACATAAAAAGGATGCATGTCTTTTTGATCATCTAGAAAGTACACTGAGAATGGTGTTTTAGACAAAAATCAAACAAACTTTACAAACTTTACAAATCAAACAAACTAATTTGAGCTTTGTACTTGAGTTTGGTTTCTTGAATGCAGATTCCATCCACTTTGTCAGCCAGCAGTAAGAGTTCAGTCTACCAAGTGTACCATTTAAATTACATTGAAGAATCCCAATACTGATGTTTGGGGTGACTAGTATATTTCTCAACCTTGTTGTCATCCCTGGAACATAGTTTGCTTCAGCTTCCCTGGATGCAGTAGCATTTATAACAAAATTTGGCAATAAAGTCTCCGAATGTCCTGATAGAACACAGTGGCATGAACTGGTTGCTAATACCCATTATCATCTATGTGATACTTTTCAGATGTGTGTTGAAATAAATGACCCTTTATTAAATCTACCAATTCAGAAATGAGGATTCAGTTCTCTTTTCTGAGGATAGTAACAATACTTGTTACCGAAATATCACAAACGTTTCATTAATTAGGTTTTTGTCTTGTTACCTTATGTTTCTAGAGGTGTAGAAAAATATTTTCATAATGTAATTCACACACACACACACAAAGCCTTTATTAAGACACACAGGTCTTACAGAGGATTCTCCTTGGGGTTACAAGACGGAGAAAAACCTATGAAAGTGGGAAATAAAAAATGGAGAAAGATTATATACATACTAGCGGATGTGCCCGGCTTCGCCCGGGTTTTACCCGAGTGAATGTTTGTCTAACGAACATTTGTTAAAACAATTCTCTATAAACTTATAAAACGTACTCGGCTTCGCCCGGGGTTTTACCCGAGTAAAGGTTTGTCTAGCGAACATTTGTTAAAACAATTCTCTAAAAACTTATTAAAAAAAAAAAAGATATATTTTGATAATTTGAAACTCGTAAATTTGAATCTCTCAATAAAGTGAACATTTTTTCCCGGTCCCTGTGTGCCGTGTCATCCTGAATTTTGTCTTTCCTAATTTTCTACATTAGAAAATCATAGTTTTATCTAGGGAACATTTTTTCCCGTGTCATCCTGAGATAATCTTACTTTTGATAAATAATATTTAAGATAACAAACTTAGTGATAAGAAAACTTGTTATCATCGTCGCAATGGGGGCGCTGCTTGCGAGTTAAATCTACAAATCTGCAAATAACTCTAAGGATATTCAAGATATTCAGGAAATTATTTTTCAAAAACCTTCCCGGTGATATACCTAATAATATCCCAAAATTTCACGGCGATTGGATGTATGGTTTTTGAATCTATAGAGTACAGACAAACAAACAGACACACAGACAGACAGACAGACATTCAATTTTATATATATAGATGGTAAATATATACAGATTATAAGAAAAAAATAATAATAAGAAAGAAAAAAAAAATTTTTTTGGAAATATGGATGGGAGAAGTGGAGAGCGAAAAGAGGAAAGAAAACAGGTATTTACATATGGAACAAGTCAATTTAAGCTCTTCTGCTCACATTCATAATGTAATTCTAACAGATAACTTTTTCCATCTGCCAATGAGAGGAATACTTTTTATATTAGGAGAGAGAAAAAAAAAAGGAATATTTCTTCATACTAAACGATTTATCTTTCCACATTTAGCCATCACATCGTCAGCCGATTAAAATATTTAAAAAATAGCCTTTAAAGAGTATATAATAAGTTATATGAAAGGTTTATGTATAAGGCGGCATGGTTCGTTTTAAATGCTCACAAATTCTAAACACGAATTATGAATATATAAAACAAAATATAATGTTATGGCATTAAATACATACAGAGATTATTTAAATTATATATATATATATATTTTTTTTTTTTCAGATATAAACGTTTCCCACACACAACACATGTTTGTTTACAAAAATACCATGCTTTACTCATCATACTTCTAAAAATAAAAGTTAAAATCAGTGATAAATATTATTCAAATTAAATTATAAATAATTAAATCTCAAAAATATTTTTTATTAGAACGGAATTTATGTATTACTAGTGGTTAATTATAACAATATATTAAACATTTTTTGATGATATGTGTGTAAATAAATATAAGGTAAACCTGTCTATAGCGCCTCCTCTAAATGTAACTGATACAGCAAGTTCTAACATCTTGATACAGCAAGTTCTAATGTAACTGATATAGCAAGTTCTAATGTAACTGATACAGTAAGTTCTAATGTAACTGATACAGCAAGTTCTAACATCTTGATACAGCAAGTTCTAACATCTTGATACAGCAAGTCCTAACATCTTGATACAGCAAGTTCTAACATCTTGATACAGTAAGTTCTAATGTAACTGATACATAAAATGCTTTTATACATAAAACGAACTACTACTGTTCTTACTGCGATGAAAAAATATATTGGGAGGGCTTGGCTCATCAGTGGTGAACCCTCCCAGCGGTTTCGCCAATTTAATCCACCAGACCGCTTCTCAGAGCTCTAATATTGTATTGGATCATTCTGCTTTTATATGCTACACTGAAGGATGGAATCTTAGAAATGGTTTTCAAGTAAACTATGGACATAAGCTTATAGGACAGTAGAATTATATTCAAATATTTGCTTCGAGCAATGCTCTTCAGCAAACTATAAAGACAAGGTCATTAGGAATAAATTAACACAAAGCAATAACGCGCCATCTATACATATAAAATAAAAGGATTTAAAAGCGCGAATGTTTCTTTTATACATAAAACAAACTTCTACTGTCCTTACTGCGATGAAAAAATATATTGGGAGGGGTTGGCTCATCAGTGGTGAACCCTCCCAGCGGTTTCGCCAATTTAATCCACCAGACCGCTTCTCAGAGCTCTAATATTGTATTGGATCATTCTGCTTTTATATGCTACACTGAAGGATGGAATCTTAGAAATGGTTTTCAAGTAAACTATGGCCATAAGCTTATAGGACAGTAGAATTATATTCAAATATTTGCTTCGAGCAATGCTCTTCAGCAAACTATAAAGACAAGGTCATTTGGAATAAATTAACACAAAGCAATAACGCGTCATCTATAAATTGGCGAAACCGCTGGGAGGGTTCACCACTGATGAGCCAAGCCCTCCCAATATATTTTTTCATCGCAGTAAGGAGAGTAGAAGTTCGTTTTATGTATAAAAGAAACATTCGCGCTTTTAAATCCTTTTATTTTATACTTTTTATGTTGACTTTGCTTAGTATTATTAATGAAACTGATTCCAATAATTATTAATTAAACATTATATTTATTGATTAACAAGAGAGATAACAAAATATAAAAAGGAAACTTATATTGAAACAAAGGAACTCTTTTTTCTTGTTTTTTAGCGCCTATTTACCCGTGAGCTTACACACACTCTGTGGTAACAAATAATTAAAATATGTACAACACACGCTCCCCTGTGTGTAAGCCCTAATCAGCAAGTCCAAGGCTATCTGCACATTTCCGTAGTTTGTCCTTAGGTAGACTCTTCGTTAGTATATCCGCCTCCATGTCTTCACTTTTAGTGTATTCCAGCTTGATTCCATTTTGAATTTCCTCTTTCACAAAATAATACTTTCGGTTTATGTGCTTTGTTCGTGAAGTAATCTTGTCAGATTGTATCCAGTTTATTGCAGCCTGGCTGTCACTTTTCAAGGTAATTGGGAAAGTTAAATTTTCACAAAGTTCTTCTAGTAATCCCTTTAACCATAATACTTCTGAAATGCCTTCACATATTGAAATAAGTTCTGCTTCACATGTAGACAAGGCTACTAAATTTTGCTTTCTACTTCTCCAGTTTATTAAGTTGTTGCCAAGTTTGACTGTATAGCCTGAATAGGATTTTGCGTCTCGGGTTGTGCACCAGCTCGCATCAGTACTTATTGTGATATTGTTGTCTTTTGACTTATATGCCAACATGTTATCTCTTGTTCCCTTCAGATATCTATAAATCCTTTTAACTCCAGTTAAGTGTATTTCTCTTGGATCATTACTATACTGTGATAAATTGCTGACGTTGAAGGATATGTCCGGTCGAGTACCCGTAGAAAGGTACATTAGTGATCCAATCATTTCCTGGTATACAGTTTTATCTACTGGCTTAGAGTCCAAATATTCATCCAAATTTTGATTTTGATCTCCAGGTGTCTGCACACTGTTGCATTCTTCCAGTCCAAATCTGTGAAGAATTGTATCAATATAATGAGTCTGAGATAGATAAAATCCATCTTCTTCCCTTTTTATTTCAATTCCAATAAATGGTTCGCTATCTTTCTTTTCTGTTAGAGTAACATATTTTTCTATTTCTGAGGCTAGGTTGTCATTAATTTCCTTACTAGTTCCAGCAATGATGAGATCATCTACATATAGACCCAGTATTGCATACTCTTCTCCTCTCTGGAGTTTATAGACACATGGATCACATTTGGTTCTAATCATTCCCAACTGGTATAAAATTTCATTGATCTTTTTGTTCCAACATTTTCCTGATTGTGGTAGACCATACAGGCTTTTTTCCAATTTACACACTTTGTTTTCTTCTCCTTTTTGTATAAAACCATCTGGTTGTCTCATGTATACTGTCTCTTTTAACTCACCATAGAGATAAGCTGTCTTCACATCATAAGTCTTTATGGTTAAATTCTGTTGTGTTGCAAGAGCTACTATTGTTCGCAAGCTTTCCTTTTTGAGTACAGGTGAAAAAGATTCCTTATAGTCCACACCATATCTTTGATTGCATCCAACAGCAACCAGTCTGGCCTTTCGTTTATATATGCCGTCAGTTGGTGTTTTCTTCGTACTGTAGACCCATTTACTATTGATGACTTTCATACCATTTCCCCTTGGTACTAGTGTCCATACTTTATGTTTCTCTATCTCACTGAGCTCATCTTCCATTGCTTTGTGCCATTCATTTCTTTCTCCACTATCCATTGCTTCTTTAAAGTTCTCCGGAATATAATGATCAATTTCCATAATTAAGTTTGCATTATTCCTATCCTTTATTCTTTGTGAGCGTCGAACTCCTTCTTCAATCAATTTCCTTTCTTGTTCTTCAAGTCTTGCTTTGTGCCGTTCTTCTAAGATGCTCTTTGTTTCTCCTTTCTTTCTTCCTCCTTTTACACATCTTTCCTGTATCGGTTCAGTTTGTGATGAGTCATTTTCACAGTCACCACCTAGTTTTACTGAAGTATCCTCCTGAGACTTCATTTTACTCTCTGTGACAGGATTGTCTTCTTTCAAGATAAGAAAGTCTTCAGCAACTATTTCTTCACAATTTCCTTTATAGGTCAAATTATCACAAGTAGTATCTTCCTGAATATCATTTGCATAATCAATTCCTCTCTTATCTTCACTAAATTTTACTGATCTGACTTCATGGATTCTCTTTGTCATTATATCATATATTCTGTAGGCTTTTCTTTTAATGGAATAACCAATAAATATTCCCTTTCTACCCTTTGGTGAAAACTTGTTTCTTCTTGGTTTGCTCTCAAGCCAATGTGTCAAACATCCAAATATTTGAATGTGTTTGACCGATGGTTTCCTGCCATTCCATCTCTGCATAGGTGTATTTTGCTTGATAGACCTGTGGGGTGTACAATTCTTAATGTATGTAGCTGTAGCAATTGCCTCTGCCCAAAACATCATGGGTAATTTTGAGTCAATTAGTAAGGTTCTCGCTGTATCTATAAGAGTCCTATTCACTCTCTCTGCGACTCCATTACTTTGTGGTGAGTATGTTGTGGTGAGTTGGTGATGGATCCCACTTCTCTTGAAAAGTCCTTCAAATCTAGAGTTACAAAATTCAGTTCCATTGTCCGTTCTTACATCTTTTATTCTAAGACTTAATTCGTTTTCGGCTCTTGCTTTAAATTCTTCAAATCTTTCAAAGGTCTCATCTTTTGATCTCAGGAAATATACAAAGATTCTTCTACTGTAATCATCTACTATAACAAGGAAATACTTAGATCCTCCTAAAGATTGACATGGCATTGGTCCACATAAATCCACATGAATCAACTGCAGGGGCTTAACTGTATAATTTTCTGTAATATTATATGGCTTCTGCACCAGTTTTCCCATTATGCATGCTTCGCACTCTGGTAACCTTTCGAATTTTAGATCCAATCCTCTTACAATATGTCCTTGAATCATTTTTTTCATGTATTCTTCATTTATATGATTTAATCTTTTATGCCATAAACTTATATTGCTATTTTTATTTGATAAATGTGTATTTAAAACCATGACATTTTCATTTTTTGCTATTGTTGGGGCACGTTTTTTTGTAACCATACCCCAACAGAAGGCGTATGTATGATCAAATCAAATGGATACATGGCTTCCCTCCCACATAGACTTACAGACCATTTTTTTTTTGCCCAGAAACTTAGACACTTGGTGACACCAGACTTCCATGCCGAAAGCTGATGCCTGGTAAAGAAGAAGACATCCAGAGACATCCGAGCTGGAAACTGTTGTTTCATATGTACATATATTCCCCTCACCAAAAATTTAGGTAAAGGTGACCAGAAAAAAAAAAAAGGAGAAAAATGGAGAAGGAAGATCTCTAAAGACTGAAACTTATAAAATATCCTTCCAGAGAAAGGAAAGCATCACATTACAGTCCAGGTAAAAAGGGCCTGGGTCAATTTTAGCCAAGACGGGGGGGGGGCGATATATATACCATCCCGAGAAAAAGGGAGGATTGTATTTCAACCCATGTGGAAAGACGGGGGGCTGGAGTCTGAAATCTTACACTACCGCAGGGGTTGTTTCTCTCTTTAGATTTTTTTTGTTTTGGTAATACTATATGTTCTATTTTGAAGGGGAGAGGCCTGGGGCGTCTATGAAATTGATACTGGAGCCGTTGGCCATTTTGATTGGTGTTTCTTTCGGCGAATGAAAATGGAGAATGAGATGATATAAAAGAAGGTTCTTTGCCAAAAGGCGGGATTTTCGATCGGAGTCGCTCAGTGAGAAGGACGATTTTTAGACGGGCCTGAGACGTAGAGGAGACCAGACCTTGCCGCCGCTTTCGAGAGAAGGTAAGCCCCTTGCCATTATGGCTTAGCCCCTCTCTTTTTTTTTTTTTTTTCGAACAGAAGCTAATCTATTTAGATTCTGAATGGGCCCTAAAGGGCTTTAAGTGACTTAAAAGGAGTGTTAGGGTTCGTATATTTTGTCCCGCTAGAATAGATGGAGATCTAGGTTCCCCCCCCCCCTTTTGTGTAGTAGACAACCTAGATTTCGCATGGGCCCTAAAGGGCTATAAAGTAACTTCAGGTCACCTCTATCTAAAATTTTACTATGTAAATAGCATATCTCGTCAGTATAGACATGTTCCCAAATTTTAAGATATTTAAATAAATATCTAGAAAAATTTTCTTGTTTCCTCTGTTACCTATTTCATACATAATTTGCCTTATGGTACTACCCCCCACACCTTAATTTCACAAAGTGTACAAATTATAGAACAACCGACTCTGTTGAAATAGAGTTGTGTACTATATCTTTGCTGTGATATATTGACACAGCAACAGTTACAAAATTACGACTTTATTAGGGCTACTTTGAGGGTAATTATCTGTCAGGTTTTAGTGATGTTTGTACTTTTATGTGTTTCAGTGCGTTATTCCATCATATTTACCATTATACAACATTAAGGTCTTGCTGCGGGTTATATACATGGGGTTGTTGGCCTAAATTGCTATATATATATATACTTAAGTAAGGAAACTTTAATAAGTCACATCGTGTATCCTCCCTTTTCATCTATCCAAACCAGGGAACACATCAATGTCGCCCGCCGCGGGGCTCGAATTATGTATAAAATTTTCTTCTATTATATTCTAAATTATATACATAGTGAAACGCCATTAGGGCTAAGTAGTCCACGCATCCTGAGATTAATTAAGAATCAATACCCAGGGAAATTAGACTAATAAAATATCTTTCAATGTACACAGAACATTTATTTTAGGTAATTATTTATATTAAAAAAAAAAAAACTTGCATTTTTACAAGCAAGTTTGTATTTTGAATTATTTAAAAGTGATAAAAATTATCCAATATCCACTCTGTAGTAAGTAAACAAATCTAATGCTTCTTCTAAAAAACTATTGTTTTGTTGAGTTTAATTTTCGTGTTTTAATAAACATTTATATTTAATACTTTAAATTTAAACTTGTTGTAAGATTTGGGTACTTACAGCTTGTAGGAAGGCATGAGGACGTTGAGGATTATACGATAATAATCTTTATTATCCATTCAGTAAGAAAAACAAAGTTATGGTAGCGAACACATTTGTAACATAGAGAAGAAGGTAAACAAACAGTTGTGATGATGATAGGTCCAGTGTGGCGCTAGCTGTCGTAGCATTCAGTTATCCAACAAATCCCCGGCATGAATGTGGAGACATCACGAGGTTGTAGCGTAACTTCTCAAATGTCGGCCTTGGTAGCGGCTTGGTCAGAATGTCCGCCTTCATGTCGCCAGTTGGGCAGTAGACCATTTTTATCACTGTCTTCTTCTGAAGATCCTTCAGGTGATGGATCTTGGTTGCGATGTGCTTGGTTCTAGAAGACACTTTTTCGGATGAACATATCTTGAGACATGATTGATTGTCTTGGTGGAAGTAGATTGGAGCTTTCTGTTCCAGTTCGAGATCCTTTAGCAAGTCGAGAAGCCATAACAGTTCTTGTGAGGCTTCAGCTGCGGAGATAAGTTCCGCTTCGGTGGATGAGAGAGATACGCAACCTTGTTTCCCAGTCATCCATGAGATGGGGTTTGATCCCAGTAGGAACAAGTTTCCGCTTAGTGATTTTCTGTCGGTGTTGTCGCTTGCCCATGTGGCATCACTGTATGCTTCCAGAGTGGGAGGTTTTTGGTTAGATATGCGTAGCTCGAGTTCCTTAGTAGTTTTTAGATATCTTACGATTCTTTTTGCTGCATTCCAGTCACAATTTCTAGGATTCTGGTTTCTGCTGCTAAGTATGCAGACTGGAGCTGCGATATCTGGTCTGGATACTACGCTTAGGTACAATAGTGAGCCTATCAGTTGTTGGTATTGGACGTTGTTTGGTAGAAGTTTTTCATCAGATATACCGGGATATCCGCTTTCCATGGGAGTGAAAGTAGGTTTCGCTTCTTGGAGATTGTACCTTTCAACTAATTCTTGGATTTTATTCTTTTGGCTCAGAAGGAGTTCACCTTCTCTGTTCCTTGAGATTTCTATACCAATGAATTGAGTGGGGTTTCCGAGGTTCTTTATTTCGAATTCTTTTTCGAGAGTTTTTACAGTGTTTTGGATGATTATCTCGGAATCGCTTGCGAGGAGCATGTCATCCACATATAGAATCAAGTAGATGGAATGGTTTTCTTCATTCTTGGTGAATAGGCATGGGTCTACAATGCTCTGTTTGAAGTTGTTTTTAAATAGAGTGCTTGCGATTTTTGTGTTCCAAGATCTTCCAGCTTGTTTTAGACCGTAAATTGCCTTCTTTAGTTTGCAGACTTCGTTTGTTTGTTTTGTATGGAGTCCTTCTGGGAGTTCCATGTAGAGTTCTTTATCTAGGTCGCCGTGTAGGAACGCTGTCTTCACATCGAGGTGGATCACTTGCATCCCTTTGTAGACTGATGCAGCTAGGAAGGCTCTAATTGTAGAATGCTTCACAATTGGTGCAAAGGTTTCTTCGTAGTCTCGGCCAAATTTCTGATTGAACCCTTTTGCTACGAGTCTGGCTTTGTACCGCTCTATTTCTCCTTTGGAATTGAGTTTTTGTTTATAGGTCCATTTACATCCTATGATCTTTTTGTCCTTAGGTAGAGGGGTTAGTTCCCAGACATTGTTCTTCTCAAGAGAATTTAGTTCTTCGTTCATTGCTTGTAGCCATTTTTCTCTTTCTATTTTTGGTAATTGTAGGACTTCCGAGTAGCTGGTGGGTGTCGGAATGTCTTGAGCTTCAGTTTTGTACAGCATGTAGTCATTTCTTATGGGAGGTATTCCCTTTGTTGGTCTCGTGGATCTTCTTTGTGTGACCACTTGTGTTCCTGTGCTTGTACCGGGTTGAAGGTAATCCTCGGTTTCTGAGTCCTCAAGGTTTTCGGATTGTGTTCCTGGTTCCTGACTTTCCTCTGCATTACCAATATGATTGGAGGAAGTTAGATCTGTACTTAGTACTTGTGGTGAAGTTGTTTTTGTGGAAGCGAGGTGAAACCCATTTTCTTTTTCTATAAATTTTACGGATCTGCTGATTGTGATGTTGTCGGTGTCGTGCAGGATTCTGTATCCTTTGCTTCGATCATCGTATCCAAGAAAGATCCCTTCGATAACTTTGCTATCCAACTTGTTTCTTTTTATCTTGGGAATATAGGCGAAGGCTTTACATCCGAATCTTTTTAGATGCTTCAGACTGGGCTTCCTGTTGGTCCATAGTTCAAATGGAGTCTTGTCTGTAGCTTTCGAGGGTATTCGGTTGTGTAGGTAATTAGCTGTGGTAACCGCTTCCGCCCATAGAGACTGTGGGAGTCCTGAGTCAAACAGCATGCATCTTGTCATCTCCATTAGTGATCGATTTTTCCGTTCTGCTACTCCGTTCTGGGCTGGTGAGTAGGGGACTGTTAGCTGATGTTTGATTCCGCTTTGGTTCAGGAAATCTTCGACTTGTCGGTTTACGTACTCACGACCGTTGTCTGTCCGTATGGTTTGGATATTTTTTCCAAATTCCGTGTGTGCTGAGATGACGTAGTCTTTTATTTTTTCATAGGCTTCGTCTTTTCCTTTCAGGAGGTAGGTCTTCGTGTATCTGCTGTAGTCATCAGTGAAGGTGATGAAGTATCTCTTACCGCTGAGAGAGTTAGTTGGTAATGGACCGCAGATATCACTGTGGACAAGTTGAAGCGTTTCAGTTGCTCTGTACTCTGTCTTCTTTGGAAATGGGGTTTCGGTGAGTTTTCCTTGAATGCACTGAACGCAGTCTGTGCTGTGCGAACAGTTATTCAGACTTAGTCCTCTTGCTAGGTTCTCATTTCGAATCTTCTTAATAGATTCTATATTTCTGTGTCCTAGTCTGTCGTGCCAGAGCATGAGGCAATTTTTGTTCTTGCAGTGGTTTTGTTTTGCAACATTTGCTTTGAATGTGCGAGTTTGGGGGTTGTCATCCAGGTGGAGTCGGTACATTCCATTGTCAAGTATACCGTTCGCGAGGGCTGTGTTGTCTCTTTCGATGGTACACCAATCATTTACATCCGTTGGAGGTGGCCGCACTCACTGACAGAAGGTTGTCTGTTAGTTCCGGGATGTAGAGAACTTTTGTGAGAAGTAAGGTGTCAGTCTTTCCTTGGGGTGTGATGACTTTTATTTCTCCTTGTCCTATCCCTTTGACCTGCAGCTTAATGCCATTAGCAACCACAACATTTTGTGTTTGTTCTCTGTTAAGTTCAGTGAAGAAGCTTTCATCGTACGCCATATGAGATGTGGCTCCAGAGTCGACGAACCAGTTGTGTACACTTGCTTCTCGTTGAGTGCAATTGAGAGCTTTTGGGTTAGGTCCTTTTGTTGTTCTCTGGTTTGTGGGTTGTTCTTGGGTGACACTCGACTGATTTGTGTACTTTGGTACGTTTCCTCTTCTGAAGTTTTCATATTTGTACTCTTTGTTGCTGTTGTTTCGCTTTTGATAGTGCCAACATTCTTCTTTGGAGTGGTTTGGTTTGTGGCAGAAAGAACAGAATTTCTTCTCTTTTTCTCTTCTTTGGCTTGAAGCTCTGTGGAGGCTTTTTAAGGCTTTTGATGCGGTGCTTTCGTCTTTCGAGCTTTCTACTCTGCGTGTGTGTTCATCAAGGAGTTTGTTCTTGGTAAATTCAAGCGTTAGCTCGTCATCAGGCCTTGATTCCAACATCGTGATGAGATTGGAGTAGCTCTTTGGAAGCGAGCAAAGCAGTATAGCCGTGATGTGAGAGTCCTTTAGTGTTTCGCCAATGGTTCGCAGTTTGTCAACAAGTTCCATTATGGTAGTGATATGCTGTTGCATGTCTTTGTCTTCTTCGAGTTTTAAGCTGTATAGTTTCCTTAGCAAATAAATTTTTCCTGAGAGTGTTTTTCTTTCATAGATATTTTTAAGAGTGTCCCAGGTAGCTTTGGCTGTTAGTAGGTTTTTGACATGCACTATTTGTGAGTCGGCGATGCTTAGATTAATGATAGCTCTAGCTTTTGAGTCTTTCTTTTTCCATTCGATTTTAGGTTCATCTGGAATATTTTCGGTGACAACTTCCCAAAGATCTTCCTTTTGCAAAAGCATTTCGATTTTGAAAGACCATAGTGAGTAGTTATAGCCGTCGAGCTTATCTAGGGTTACATCGTGGCTCGGGAGTGACGCCATTTTTGCTAAGCCTTTTTTCTTTGTCTTAACTCGTTAGTTGAATTTCATGCAATATTCAGTCTCATAATCTAATTGTTGTAAGATTTGGGTACTTACAGCTTGTAGGAAGGCATGAGGACGTTGAGGATTATACGATAATAATCTTTATTATCCATTCAGTAAGAAAAACAAAGTTATGGTAGCGAACACATTTGTAACATAGAGAAGAAGGTAAACAAACAGTTGTGATGATGATAGGTCCAGTGTGGCGCTAGCTGTCGTAGCATTCAGTTATCCAACAAAACTATTTATGGTATAATTATATATGGGAGTTAGGTAAATAACAACCGTTATTTTTATTTACAATATTATAGCTTCGTCGATTGGTATATTTAATGCTGTGTTTTGTAATTTTGAAGAATGTAACAATGTAACAATGTAAGAACAAAGCTGGGGCTTAGACGAAATTCGAGCCATGATGGCAGCTTAGTTTAAATTTAGGACTCGGTGCAGAAAAACAACATCTGGAGTCACCAGATGTGCTGGAACCAAATATAATTTTGGCGGTAGAAATGGGAAACACTGACGTCAGACAATAGTTAATTAAAATTAATTACCATTTCTTTCTTTTATACAGAGAATACACGTTTATATTTTCAAATATTATTGAAAATACACTAATAATAAACCTGTTTCATACATCTATTATATACAATATTTTATTTAAATTCTTTTCTGTTTGTAACATTTAGATGTTTTAAAATATATTTACTTAGAAGAAAATATGATGTTAATAATTTTTAATTTACTTTAATATGGAAACTATGACAGTGTCATATATAATAAACATATAACAGATGTCAATTTCAAATGACTTACCATTATGTAAGAAATTGGCAGGGAGGTTTTCCTATTATATGGTTACATATACCCAGATCTAATAATCTAATTCATGAAATACATTTCATTAAGTTTACCTATATTTATAAACCAGTTCATAGTTAAACCAATTAGAAGTTTATTTATTTTTAGGCCTAAATGCCTTTTTTTTATATTTTTTTTTCATCTTTATTGGTTGAAACAATTTTCTAAGGCAATTTATTGAATGAAAAGGCATGTTTTCTTTTCAAGTGTTTGAAATAACAAAAGCTATAATTATTATTATCTTAATGAGGTATTTCAGGAATATTGCATATGAGTGTATGAAAAAAAATTACATTTCTTGACATTCCTTTTGGTTAATAATGATTTTCACTTATAGAAGTGTTAGCATGCCAATGGTCTGCCCTTGAGGTACATGCTGACCTACATGATTAAGCTTTTCATAGTATAAAGGAAATATTTACATGGTATGAACAGGTTAAATTTAGAGTAAAATGTTTTTATATTTAATTTTTTTAGGGTAATTTCTAGATTTTTTGAACTTTTTTTTTTTGTATGTAAATTTATCAAAATGTAAGAGCATTTGTGCATCCTTTTTTTTCAAACTCAGCCTTTGTTTTTTTTTTTAGTAATTTTATAAACTTTTATTTTAGTATAGATTTAAGACCTACTTTTATGATTAAAGAGATATCCATTTCTTCAACTAGGAGTTAAGATTTTGTGTCTCGGACAGTGAAGCACCTAAAAGACGAGATTTAGGCTCTCTTGGTATCCATCACTGTGAGCAATCTTTATGAAGCAATGTTGAATTAGTTGGATAGTCAGTGTAGTAGTTGCTTTTTTTTAATAGGATTCTAGGATTTATAATATGGTCTAATTTGATGATTTTTCCTTTTTTTTTTTTCTTTGTTGTTTTCTCTTTGTCGCTTATTGTAAACACAGGACGGATGGGATACAGACCCTCTAGATAGCTTTTACAGTAAATGATAATATTTTTTTTAGGTTAAATAGATAGGATTAGATGAATGTTTGAAGATAGGATTTCTATTTTTCTTATGAACCTTGCACATTTTTTTTTAATGATGGATTACTATTTTGGGTACCGAATGACCAAATTGGTGGTAATTATTACAAGTTTATTTTCTTTTGTGAGTTTATGGAGGTGGACCATAACTAGGATTTTGGAGTGTGTACGGAGAATCATCTCAATAGAATGAGAAGCTTAGAGATTTCAACCTTTTTTTTTTTAAACCTTTTTTGTTTTTTTAAGGTAAAAGCTTCATTAGGATTTTTTTTTTATACAAACTATTTCTTGTTAAAACCCGAGTTTCAAAGACCAATGAGAATAATGTATACCATTGTGAATTAACTATTTAGTGTAAATCTGAAATTTTAGTTATTATCAGGAGTAATAGGTGAAGGAAGGTGTAGGAAATCACAACTTAGAGGGGGGCTATGTCTAAAACAACAAACCTAATAGGCATCCTATGGCTTGTGTTGGGTAATTCAGAAACCCTATAATCCCTGGCCTTCAGGTAGTAGCTTTGAAATAGGTTTCTAATGAGGACAAGAAAGGTCAATCTCTCAGAGTGAAGTTGTGAGGTATAGGGACCCTAGGCCAGGGGTAGAAGTTAAGTAGGCCCAGACTGTAGTCGATCCTTGGAAAGCACTTGAGAATGTTAGTGTTGGGTAGTGAATCGTAAACCCTATAAATCCATCTTTCAATAGAGTGCTGAGGTCGGACTACTGCAAAGGGGGCAGACGCACGAGGAAGTAAGAAGAAAGTGACTTCACCCACGGTGGCTAGGGGAGAGACTCAATCCGCTTTTATGAGGTGTCACGTTTAATGGTCCTTTATTCGCCATTGTAATTTGTGTGTGTCTTTATAGAATTGTCGTGAATAGTCACTTAGTGTCAAAGCAAGGGCAGTTTTTGAAATTACATTTTTTTTTAGGTAGGTTAGCTTTCAGATTATTTAGAATTGTTAACCATTTTATTAACAATCATTTATCAAGTATAAAGTATTTGTATATATAGAGTTTGTATGAGGCATTAATTTAAGTTAATAGGGCATTAGTCCCCACTTTGTTTTAATTAGAAACTTTATTTGATTTCACATTTGTCCTGAAAATTTTGTTATTATTAGGATCTATCAATGATGATAATTATAGTACTTTGGCTTGTGTAGCAGCTTTTAACTTTAGTTTGTATGCAAACCGTGAATGATGGGGGGGGGGGGGTGTATGAATGGATTGGTTTAATGAATGTGTAAGAAGGTTAAAAACAATTATACTGTAAAGACCAAAGGTACTTTAGCATAGAATAGGGAACCAATAGGTTCAATTTTAAATTTGATTCTTTATTTGTTAGGAACGATAGCCTCACAGGGCTGTACAACTCTATTGTTAGGAAAGGTATTCGCTCCATTTTGTTAGGTCTCCCCTTTCGGGAGTATAAAATTTTTATTTCTATTACTAGGGTAATAAAGTACTCTTTGTTATTTATATCAACTTGAATTTTAAGAGTCGTAGATAATGATCATATCTCGATTCTCAGACTGGAAGGTTGTGGGAGGTTATGATCAGACCAGAAAACCCACCAAACTTCCCCTCATTAGAGGGAACGAAGAGGTATAGATTGAATTTTATGCAGGATGGGGGATTTGTTTTAGCCATGCCGTATAGCCTGGGGTATAACGGCGCGACCTTGGGTAACCGATCTGACACCGTAGTTTCGACGCTTTTAGCGTGGCTGGAGCGAGGGTGTTCTAGACGGGAGGTCCTGTAAGATTGGCATGTAGGCAGAGATTGCCCAGTTATTCTAGACGAAGTGTTTCCGTCTATTGAATTTTTTTTGGTACCAGTTTGATCCCCCATAGCTAGCGGAAGTTTCTTCTAATAAAGGATTCGCCCTGCCATACGTTTTGTTGGAATGAATTCGAGTATAAGACCGATTCGAGAGGCAAAATAAGTAATTATTAGGACCTTCAACGAGTTTAAACTCGTTCCATGATAGGATAAAATTTTAAAGTATTAGTTAACTATAAGGACCGCGAACGAGACGCCAGAACGAGCCAATGAGTCAAAGTTTTAGAAGTGTTGTATTGAGGACAGTAGAATTAAGAGCAGTTATACAGGGAGTAGAATCCTGAAGGAATTTGTAAAAGGAACCAAAATTTCAGATTGATAAAAATTCAAACTTATAAGATGTAGATTTATAGGATTCAGGTCAATGAATAGAGGGTATATTAGTAGATGAAAGTAATATGAATTTCTTGAAAGGGGGAGGTAGCTGAACTGTACACACCCCAGAGGCAAGGTAAACGGAGCACACACTGGATGTCAAGGGAGAGAGTCCCATGAATCCTTTTCTTCTGACTGCTCTGGGAGCAGCAGTTGTGTTGAGACCATGTGAAGGTCTTTGTCCTCCGCCTGAAAGCCCCGAAGGTGTGAGAAGCTCTAGCTTTGGGCAGCTAGAGGACAAATGGTATAATCCCATGTAAACTAACAAGTACCTGAGTGTCAGTTTGTGATTATAGATTTGGTCTTGAACCTTGAATACCGGTTCGAAAGAATTTTTTTTTAAGGTTTATTATAAAAAAGTAGGGTAATTTTTGTGTGTGTTTTAAGGTCATTAAAAAAAAAAAAAAAAAAAAGGAGGTATATATACCTTAAGGTTAAGCTATAGGTTTGGTTTAATATTTTGTGAAGCAGGATTTTTTTTTTTTAACAAAGGATGTTTTCAGTTATGTGTGGCCATGCGAGGTCAATGTACCGAATAGTTTAGGTAGACAACTAGTCTAACCATGTAAAGGTTTCAGTTCAATTTTTAATCAAAGATTCAATTAGTTTTAACAGAATGAGTTGTGTGTGGGATCAAAGTGTTTTAAATTACTGATTTGAATTACCCTATTAAATATTAGTAGAAAGAAGCGCATTAGATTTGAAATTTGTCTTTTCCCCCCTGATACCTTTATGTATTTTAGGACTTTTTTTTTTTTTTTGGCTGTTACATTATGAAAAATGCATATATTGGATAATTGTTATTATTTGAAAAAGAAAATGAATTGCATTTGCATACGTGTATACCATAATATTTTTTAAATTTGTAGATTTATGACTTTAGAATTTTTGAGTTTTTTTTTTTTCTCATCACTTCACCCTAGCACCCAGGGTGGATTTGAGTGATTAATTAATATTTGAGTATAGATATACTATTTTTTTGTAGTAAATATTTTCTTTTATGTAATTTTTTTTATTTTATTAAGTTTCCTCACTCGGTGTTGGAAATTAATTTTCCTTTTTATTTGGTAAAATTAATTTTTTGGCAGGGAGGATTGTTAGGACACCTCGTGACCATAATATGCCAAAGTAACCCAGAACCCCACCTAACCTAACCATATCCCACATATGTCCATCTAAGCCACAAACCTCTGGTGATTGCGAGGTGTTGAGATGGAGCCTGAAGCCACCTTTAGCCCTGGCAGCACTGAGCCAGAGACCGAGATCCCCTTCCTGTAATCAAGTCACCTGACCTGTGGTGGATGACCTGGCCCCACCAACACCAGGATAGTCCAAGATGGACTCAGACACCCCTCCCTGGTGATCAAGTCACCTGACCTGTGGTGGATGACCTGGCCCCACCAACACCAGGATAGTCCAAGATGGACTCAGACACCCCTTCCTGGTGGTCAAGACACCTGACCTATGGTGGATGACCTGGCCCCACCAACACCAAGCTAGCCTGAGATGGACTCAGACACCCCTTCCTGTTGGTCGAGCCACATGTCCGATGGTGGCCGACTTGACCACAAGCCAGTCCAAGATGGACCCAGACGCCCCTTCCCTGTAGTCAAGCCACCGACCTATGGTGCTTGACCTGACTCCACCACGAGCCCTGAACCTTTCCCAAGCTGACCCCAAGATGCCCAGATCCTACAATATTAATTGTTTTTTTTTTTATTCAATATTTTCGTATTTTTATTTTATTTTTTGTGAATATTTCTTTAATAATTTTATATTTGATTTATTTTTATCATTTTTTTAAGATGCCTTTTTAATTTTTTTATTTTCATAGAGAGAAAGGTGATGATAGCTTGGGGGGGTGAGTTCAGCAACACTGGGGACAAGGAAGCGGGATATTTACATGCTGGAAGATTGACATTTTTTTTATATTGACATTGGGATTTTTATATTTCTTTTTATTAAGAAAAACTAGATTTTTTTTCCGAGAAGAAAAGAAGACTTGGAGTTGCGGAGGGCGAAGGCCGCTAGCTGCGGCCTTGGCTGCCCATTTTTTTGAATGGTGGACATGGGTGGCTGGGATGAAGAGGTAGGTCGGGGTTAATGGGACTTTGGCACGATAGGCCTTTTTTTTTTTTTTTTTTTCTTTTTGTATAAAGTTTGAAACTCCTCCCTTTTAACCTTATTTACAGTTTTTTTTCTTTAATATATATACATTTTTAAATTATATATATGTGTGTGATTTCATTAATTAATATAATAAATAAAAAATGTTGTACATTGAAAGATTTTATTAGTAAAAATAAAAATTTGTCTAATCAAAAAGATTGATTGGTTAATTTCCCCATCAACATAATTGCTAGCCGGCACAGCTTTAGGTCTCTACATGTGCCATAGATGAATAAATTTGTGGTCTGGTTTTCTGCAGCCACTGGCGCCCCAATATATGGACATGTAGAGATCTGGAAATACTAAAAATATATGAAATGCTCTCGAACGTAACAATGGCGCCCAACGTGGGCTACCAGCTAATAATATCAACAATAATATAAGTAACTTATATGTAATAGCCAATAACTATTATAAAACTACTTAAATAATAGAATTTCTAACCTATAAGATAATTCATAGAATATAGCAAACAATAGTAGAATATGTGTAATACCTTAATCAAAAAAAATATGTCTTAAGAAAAACAAATAATATGCAAAACTTTCTAATGTATATATATATATATGTGCATAGAATCATAATAGTTTTAGCATCAGGCGACGTTATATTTTCTCGAATTTAGTATATGTTTCATCCCCTATACTTTAGAAATATATACCTAATGAAAAGCCATACTATTTTTAAGTATTGGTGAAGTAGTCCACGCATCCTGAGATTAACAGTCTATTATAAATCGTGAATTTTAATTTATGCTTTCCGTTTCACGGGCATTTTATCAGGCAATGAAAGTTATGTTGAGGCGGTGTATACCGCATCTCTCGCCGCTGTCTTTTACGATTCACATTGTTTGTGGCAAAACCTTAATATTATCATTGATTTCTGACATCAAAGTAAAAACGTCTATGGGGATGAGTATCTTTTATTCTGGTCTTCTCGAGCTTTCGAGCTTGTCCGCCCTTCTACAGGAGAAACATATACAATATATCAAGAAAATATAACGTCGCCTGATGCTAAAACTATTATGATTCTATGCACATATATATATATATACATTAGAAAGTTTTGCATATTATTTGTTTTTCTTAAGACATATTTTTTTTGATTAAGGTATTACACATATTCTACTATTGTTTGCTATATTCTATGAATTATCTTATAGGTTAGAAATTCTATTATTTAAGTAGTTTTATAATAGTTATTGGCTATTACATATAAGTTACTTATATTATTGTTGATATTATTAGCTGGTACTAGGATATATTGTGTTATATGTTTCGGGCAAATCTATTTCTATTAATGCTATTGTATTTTCTGAATAATAGAGAATCAATTATAAGCCTTTGATATTTGCTGTTTATGTTATTGTAATGTATTCTAGGTTCTCCTAATGCG
>CP092868.1:47121824-47192264 GCA_030710605.1 Cordylochernes scorpioides
TAAAAGAAAGTAGTTAAGGCTATGAAATTTTTAATATGCATATTTAGATTTATAAAATAGTTGTAGAAAAGAATTCGTATAAACCTAAAAAGAAAGTACGTTTTAAAAAAATCTTTTCAACACACAGAGAAATAGGGATGAGCAAATTTTCATTATTAATGTTCTTAACTTTAAATAATATTTATACTCTCTCTAAAAAAATATCAATCCATTTTTAAACAAAATTCATGATCGTTTTTTTTTTTGGTTATATTTATACACATAGCTTCGATGTTTTTAAAGAATAAAATTGACCTCTTAGAGAAAATAAAGGGGAAACCAATTATATATATAATAGAAATTGACTTTATTAAGTGAATTTTAAAAAATTGAATTAACAACACATTCATTAAAAAAAAAAAAAAATTTATAGTTGCACCTCATCATATTAGTGTTAACTTTGTTATAAAAATTATAAATTTTAGCACCAAGTATAAAGTCCATATTTTTTTAACAATTGTTATAACAATGAATTGATTATAATAAAGTGAAATTTTAAATAAAATGAAAACATAGATGAAAAATAACATGAAATTACCAAATATATTTTTTTATATAGTGAGTGTTAGTGAAAGGTAATTTGCGCTGGGCCTAACGTGACTACCGGCGGTCGCCAAGGCGGCGCGCGTGCGCGGCGTTGGTGGTGAAGCCAAGTCGGCGCGCATGCGCGGCGGTGGCAGAGACGTTCGAAAACTGACGGCCATCACGGGCCAATGTGCTCTCCCATCCATCCGTTTGAATCGAACATTTTCCAACTTATTTTTTTACTAAAAATTTAATTTGTAACATAATATTAATATCTATATTTATCCTTAATAAATTAAAATACCACGGATGATTAATTGAATCATTTTTTCAATATCAAACGAACCACCCCAATATAAAGTTGATCCTCTTTAAATATTATCACCTTTGCTTGAGACCATTTTTATCCAAACGAACCTACATCATAGTGTACCAATCAAAAGTGTACCGCACAGTGAGTTTTTCAAAATTTCGTCTGATTGTCACTATTTGCCCTGTAAATGAAAATTCCAAGATATTTATAATGACATTTGATAGCACGGGTGACACCGTAGATTTTGGCCAGTTCTGACCTATGATGTCACGATGACGCACGATGTAAACAAAGGTTATGATTTGGTCATTGTTTTTTTTTTAAACACGATTTAATATATAGCTTGTAAAGCTTGAGAACTGGGTGTAGTAGAATGCTTATGCAGAGTTATGCTGTAGAGTCTGCTGCCAATGTTGAATGGTGTGAGCAGGCTGCCCCTCTACTATGAGGCCAAACTGTCTGCAGTGGTCTGGATGAGCTCCTCCTACACCCAGGGCTCCACCCTGCTGTACCGTCGCCTGGTGCACCCTGAGCTGGTGCGCAAGGAGCCCCAGATTGAGAGCACCTTGGAGAGGGTGCAGGCGGAGTGCTGGAGGCTACAGCTGCAAGTTTGGGCCCTGGGTCGTAGTTTGGTGTTGGAGGGCATAACTGCCATGCTGCACTCTGTGAGTACTCCCCAACATTGACATGGCTGTACTCCCAACACTGACATGGCTGTACTCCCCAACACTGACATGGCTGTCCTCCCCAACACTGACATGTCTGTCCTCCCCAACATTGACATGGCTGTACTCCCAACACTGACATGGCTGTACTCCCCAACACTGACATGGCTGTACTCCCCAACACTGACATGTCTGTCCTCCCCAACACAGACATGGCTGTCCTCCCCAACACTGACATGTCTGTCCTCCCCAACATTGACATGGCTGTACTCCCAACACTGACATGGCTGTACTCCCCAACACTGACATGGCTGTACTCCCCAACACTGACATAGCTGTCCTCCCCAACACAGACATGGCTGTCCTCCCCAACACTGACATGGCTGTACTCCCCAACACTGACATGTCTATCCTCCCCATCTGTCCTCAACACTGACATGGCTGTACTCCCCAACACTGACATGTCTATCCTCCCCATCTGTCCTCCTCAACACTGACATGGCTGTCCTCCCCAACACTGACATGGCTGTACTCCCCAACACTGACATGTCTGTCCCTCCCCATCTGTCCTCCTCAACACTGACATGTCTGTCCTCCCCAACACTGACATGGCTGTCCTCCCCAACACTGACATGGCTGTCCTCCCCAACACTGACATGGGTGTTCCAGCAACAACAGTACGGCATCATGCAGGTTCCACCCCAACTCCCTGTTCGAGAGGACAACCAAGAGCCTCCTCGGAATCAAACCCGGGCCTTCTGGGTGAAAGCCAGATATCCTAGCGACTCGGCTACGTGGGACTTAATTCCTCCTGGTAGGTCCTCCTCCAGTTATTTAACTAGAACCTCAAGTTCTAACAGCTATGTAATGAGGTTGGTATATTTCATTGGATAAACAAGTTGGGGCCAGCCATCTTGAACTTTATAAGCTGTAATGGACTGATGAATATACCAGACTGTATAGGAACTTGTACTATGTGGTATAATTTCAATTTTACTTTCAAGGGAAGATACAACTATTTATTTATCCAGGATTATTCAATAAATAAAATTTAAATTGAATTTAAAAAATCAAATTGAAACCATTAGTTGATATTTATTCTGACAGATATCATAACCCATCAACAGGTTTCAGTTGAATGATCAAGAGATGCTTTTTTCTTAATATAACTGAGTAACATTGAAAATGGAACATCAAGAAAGAGGGGCAAGAAAGTGATGAAAATTGGTATACAGAGAGAGGCAGGAATGAACAATAAGTGATCTTTATTTCAAAATGATAGTCATAATACAGAGTGATAACGACGTCGACTCAGTAGCAAGTAGGACCACCATGGATGGCGATGCATGCAGCAACACATCTAGGTAGAGAGTCAGTCAATCAGACTACGGATGGTGTTCTGAGTGATGGCTCTCCATTCCCTTTCAACCATTTGTCACAGTTCGTCTTCTGAACGCGGCTGAGGCAAGGCATCCAAACGGCGTCTAATAATATCCCAGACCTGCTCGATTGGTGATAGGTCAGGAGAGTATGGTGGCCAGGGCAGCATATGTACATCTTGGATAGCTTCTTGGCTAATGCAAGTAGTGTGTGGTCGGGTGTTATCCATGCACTTACATCATACAAGACTTGATGGACTTTTTTTAGGTCCTTTTTACGTTTACTTTCAATTACAGATTCTCTTTTTGAGTGTTGTTAAAAAATTCATAAATCACAAAATTGATGACTTACATTAATTATTTTATTTGAAACTACTTATATACCCTTTCTAGTAACTTATAAGACTGCAAAATCTTTTTTATAAATGATTAAATCTATATTAATAAAATGCAAATTTCATAAGTGTTGTTCACTAAAACTTTCGTTACTGTAGTATTCTGTGTTTTTAATATAGAATAGATCATCATCATAAACAATAAATACGATGTATAATGTAAACAACGTGTTGATGTAAAAATATAAATATAAAGTGTAATAAACAATTAGTAATAATAATTTCATCTGGTGAGTAATGTTTAATTAAATAATAACTATACAACAATAACTATACAACAGTTACAATGCATCAATTTCGACCAAATTTTCAACATTTATGTAAAACGAGATGGAGCAGGTTTTGCTTAACATCAAAATATTTTTCCTAACATTAACATGCGTAACTTCGCTGTTATCGATTAAATACAAAAAAAAAATTAACAGAGTTAATTTTATTTATATATAAATACAAAATTAAATTTCAACAGAGTTAATTTTTTTACATACTAGCTAATAATCTCAATCTAAAAAATATTCAAAACAAGCAATTTTAAGATAACACCATATTTAAAACAGTCGGCCAAGAAAACAAATAACGTGTAATATATATATATATAAATAAATATAACAGTATAAAGAAATAATGAGCCTGTGGTTGGTAATAACAAACCACATAAATAATTTCTTAAAATTATATTTGATAGCGATTTTGTTAAAAGTTGAAAATTTGCCTTGAATTAAATACCAAACGATGTACGTTTACGTTGTTTTTAAATTTTGCGAAATATGTTATATTTTTTGTTTTAAATATAAATATTTAATATGTATTTCTTAAATATTTATAATTTGATATTATGAGTAATTTTATTTTGCACTTTTGATCAAATTGAAATTCTTGTTTGATTGCTTGCAAATTGTTCGTTAAAGTTTATATTTTAAATACGCGGCTCACCAATTTATGTGGGCGGCATAGATTTATAAGCGGAGTCATTAACAAATTATTTATTGTAAAATCAACTTTTAATTACATTTATTTATACCAATTATCAGAAAGGTTAAATTGGTGTATACTACATGTTGAAGTTATTTTTTGTTTATGTGTGGTCAAATATCATTTCTAGATTATATAATGTTAGATATGTGTTTGATATATTATAGATAAATATTTACATTTTATATGATTTATGTTTTATATTTAAAATGATGTATAATTATTTTATTAAATTGATATGACAACAATTAATATGATATTAATGTTAATATATGGGAGCCGCTACAAGCCTATCGTTCAAATTTATAATTGTAACGAATAGTATTTTAATTAAAACATTTTAAAAACACACAGTTTGGAACGGGACGTTTCACAAGAGTGACATCCATGGCGCCAATTTATAATTGTAACGAATAGTATTTGAATTAAAACTTTTTAAAAATATATACGCACTCTGGTAAAACCGAGTTTTAATTTTAATATTAAAATTTCGTAATTAATTTAGGTTAGTTTAAGTTAGGTTTAGGTTAGGTTTGATTAGTTTAGGTTAGGCTAATGTAATTTATATTAATATTAATTTTATAATTTTTATTTTTTTTTTGTATATGCCTATTTATAAATAGGTTCACAATTGCGCTAAATATTTAAAAAAAAAATCTATTTAAAAATAGAAGGCCATGAAATATGACGTCACGATGACATTGCTCTCAAGGTATTAACATAGTGTGCATTCACAACACACGTGTTTACAATTGCGCTAAATATTTTCAAAAAAATCTATTTAAAAATAGAAGGCCATTTAGAAAAAAATATATATATAACCTTTGTTTACATCACGCGTCATCGTGACGTCATAGGTCAGATCTGGCCAAAACCTACGGTGTCACCTAAAATCCTTGTATATTGACATTGTCTGTCTGACAACCATCATGACTGGTTGAAGTAGAATGCATCTGCCTTTGTCATTATGACTGGAAGCACTACTCAGTGGCAGGTCAACTTAGCTCAAAAGAAATGTCCGCCTCTGACAAGAGGAACAGACGCCATGTGCAGCTGCTCCTAACATGGAGTACAAATGCTGCTCATCCTGTATCCCTGGCGGCAGTCATTATATCACCCTGGTCTTCTACTTCTAAATCAAATTAATCCAATTGAAAAAGCTTTTTCTTCAACTTTTGTAAAAATTAAGAGATGGCATTTATTTGTCATCTTGGTCATTTAAAAAAATTCAATCTATTTATACAAGATGCTTCTATTTTTTTGTTGGCTGCCATTTGATAGAACGTCTTGTGGCTCAGGACACTCCTCAAGAGGCCCTCCGCCGGAGCCGCCGTCTGGCTGGGCTACCGCCCAGCCAGACTCTTGAACCCCCCCCCAGAAAACCAGGTACTCAGCCCCTATATAAGCTCACACTGCTATTTACTCTGCTAATTTTGTAATGTTTTTTTTTTAATTGCATTGTGTGAACGTACCTTAACTTAGCAATATAAATTTAAGACAAACACATGTTTTGGCTGTTAAATGAGACCGTAATTCATATTAAATTTTCACTACTGTATTTTTTGCATATTGACTATTGTTTGTTTAATTTTAAGAATTATCATAATGACTGTAAAAAAAAAAACACAAAGGCCAGAACAAAAATTAATAAAAATTAAGAAAGCCATTGTTTACATACAGTAACGCTAATTTTGTAAAGTTTTTTTTTTTAATTGTGTGAAATTTTGCATTGTTTGAAACTTACCTTAACTTAGTAATATAAATTTCTCTCTCAATACTTTTGTAAAAAAAAGTGACACTCGTATAAAAAATGTATAAATGCAGAACGCTCATTGGTCGCTTAATTGGCCTCGTGTTGTTACTTTCCCTCGTATTTACTCCGCATAAGCCTCGTATTTACTCCGCGTAAAAAAAAAGTTCTTCAAATGAAAAAAAAAAGGAATAGCCAAAAATAATAAGCAAAATGTAGCCAAAAATTTTCCTCAGGTTTATAAAAAGCGACATGCAAAATTTGGAACCAATTGGTTCAGTAGTTTTTGAGTTTATCGCGAAACAGACAGACAGACAGGAATTGACTTTTATATATATAGAGATTAATGTGATAATACCTTGAAAAAGATTGGTAAAAAAATATTATATTTTGATCCAAAATCCTTTTTAACACTTGAAGGTCGTAAGTACAGGTATGACGTAATCTCCCGGGACGTTCAATTTTTGAGTGTTTTTTTAAAATTCATAAATCATTAAGAACTCGATATTTATAAAATATTTTAATGATAATCAATAATATACACTTCAAAATTATTGTTTAATGTAAATTTAAGATTATTTATACATGTTAATTATAAGAAAATCGAAGTTGAGAGATAACAAGCTTTTTGTAAATGATAAAGTCTGTAAAGTGATGAATGGCCAAGTTGTTGATAGCACAGGAGCTGCTATATAGCAACAACCTCGTAGAAACAATTGTGTAAATAGAAGAAATACGACATCAAAATCACAAATTAATTCTCCACCCAACAATCAAATAACGGAAAGTTACTTCGACACAAATACATGTAAATTCGATTTTCAAGACGCTGACAATGCAATTTTTTCTGAAATTTTGCGAGATATCGCGGAAAAAATAAGATGTTGGAATATAAATGGTTTCTATAGGATTCTTTCGATATTTCCACTCCTCGAGCACATGAAGAATTACGAAATTTTTGCTCTACTTGAAACATGGTGCCTGAAAATCCAGAAAAGGATGGCACTTGGTTATCTATTTTCTTATCAACAAACACAAGAGCCCTCCAACATGTTATCTGTTTGATATTTGTATACCTTTCTCCAAATCAAATACAGCTGCATAACTTAGATAAACTGTCTCCATATATTCAAAAGCAAATAGCAGATGAAAATATTTTAGAGAAAACCACACCAAGATGCTCTTCGGTGAGGACCCGATTTGTACCTTCTGTAATTCAAAACTAAAAAATGAAATCACTCACTATATTTTTGATTGCTATGCTCTGAAAGAAGAAAGAAGAACCCTTATGCTCAAAACTGGGCAACTCTGTGCTTCACTTCCATCAATAATTGAAAATATGACCCAGAATAAGTATATTGCTACGGCGTTTTATGGTTTCCACAAGTCCATATCTCAGAAGAAGGCCAAGTGACACTCACTCCTCACTTTCTTACTGCTACTCTTTTTGTGTTGTTTTTCTTGCTTCCCTCTTTCTTTTTTTTGTTTGTTTGTTTTTTTCCTTTTCTTCTGTATATATCGCTATTTCCTTTGTCTCACTGCTTTGTTCTTATGCATACCTCTGGCGAATCCTGTATAGGGTCAGTGACCCTGAATAAAGGCTTTTTGTTGTTGTTGTTGTTAATTATAAGAGATATGTACATAAAAGAGAGATAAAAAATACAAATTGACCAAATCCACTCCGTGATTCAAATATATAAAAATAATATACATGACATTTTTTTCTGAGGAAAAGATTGAAGAGGTTTCAAACTTTAATATAAATCACTCCCAGTACCTCTCTTTTGTGTGAAAGGCCTTGAAACAGTCAGCAATACATAAAGGAACCAGACAGGTCTCACACATATAGCTAGTGTCCTTCCTCACTCTTTTACCAGAAGATCTTTTTAAGTACACCACATGTCCACACATGTGAAAAGCAGTTCGACTTTGCACTTACAAATGTGCCAGAGCCCCGTTTGGTTACTTGCACTCGCTGGTGGGGTTGGACTTTTGCAAGAATCGGGGCCCATTGGAGCTTTTTTTTTTTTAATCAGAAAAAAGTGCCCAATGTGGAAAACGAACCTGGGTTGTAGCGGTCCAAAACCAACGGTTTAGACCATCCTTCCACCGACCCCATGTCTATACATGTGAATATGTTTTATCTTCAAACTGATGATGTAGGAATTGCCCCTGCCTGGATGACACACAAAATTGTGAAGCATTCTGTATTTTTGTGGTTTGGAAGGGATGTTGATTTTGAGAGGAATTGAGGGAGAAGGAAGGGGAGAAGACCTGCAATGAACTGACTGGATCAGGGAAGCTGCCAGAGGGTCACTATGCGTGGTGATCACTAACATATTGAATTGGAGAATGTCCATATAGTCACCAAAAGACAAACTGTCTGCTTTTCACATGTGTAGACATGTGGTGCACTTACAGTAAAACAGTAAAAGCAGTCGCCAACTTGTACCCATGGCCTGTACCACGTGTACCAGGGATAAGCAAAAAAAAAAGTCAAACTTGACTTGATGGACGCTAACAACAACAAGCCTTGCACATTGCCACCAATCTTGGGGAAAGGTAGGTAAAACATGGGGGCCACTGTTTGAGAGCAGGCCATCCAATGCTGCTTGGAGACACCTAGTTACACATGTTTTCAGTCGACATCATGTGACCGGTATTAACTGAATAATCTGTTCACCCACTCTGAGGCCAGATTGTCGAGATAACAATCTGTTATCTATGTTTAGTGTTGGGAATACATCCCAATAATACTTTCCTTGGTTAAGGAAACTACTGGTCTTTGTCAATAGTGGTCTGCTGTTTTAGTGAATGTTCCCAGAAAGAATTATGTTTCTGACCACCAAATGTTGTCATAATCATTTTCTGACTAAAAAAATAATATTTGCCCAGTACTTGGTTAATTTCAATTTTCTTAGTTGAAAGTTAGTTTAATAGAGGTCTTAGTTTAATAGAAGTCCTAAGTAGACCTTCACTTAACATAATGGATGGATCAGTTTCCACTGGTATCTCAGCACTTACATTACTGTGGCAGCCCATCCCAACAACCGGCCCCCCTTCCCCGGCCACCTCTGTGGCCTCACAACCAGTAAGTCACAAGAGCTATCAACCTAAAAATAAGTCATATTGTCTGATGATAGTAACAATGCTGTTACCGAAATGTCACACACTATTAATTTATTTGGATTAGGTCTTATTTTCTTGTTTAGAATAAGTGAATGTAATGTTGTTGTTTTTATCCTCTTGTGTAAATATTACACCAATTCCATGAATTCATGCTCCTCAAGCTGTTTTATGATAAGCATGGCCTCTCCCAAAAGTCCCGTTTAGTGCATCTATGGTAAGCCAAAATGTGTTCTGGATGTGAAGGTGCCAAACTATATTTTGGGCAAGTGGGGTAGATATTGTTGTTATTTTCTATCTTCAATGGCTTGAGATGGCCTGTTCTGTTGTTGTTGTTGTTTCTTATCCCCTTGTGTAAAGATTACACGAATTCCATGAGTTCATGCTCCTCGAGCTGTTTTATGATGAGCAGCGGCCTCTCCCAAAGGTCCTGTTTAGTGCATCTAATGCAAGCCAAAATGTGTTCTGGAGCTGCAGGTACCAAACTACATTTTGGGCAAGTGGGATAAATTTTGTTATTATTTTCTATCTTCAATGACTTGAGATGGCCTGTTCTAAATCTTGTTAGAGTTGTTTGATGCTATCTATTTTTGATGTTCAGAGCTCCTCCTGGGTTCACTCCACTGTACCAACTGTGCGTAGGTGGGATCCTCCAGTTCTTGTTTATTTTTGTTTTGGCAAGGGTTCTTTTGTGCCCTTTTTCGCTAGCACATCAGCAGCTTCATTGCCTTCAATGCCAACGTGTGAGGGTATCCATTGAAGGTGAATTTTTGAGGTTTTTGAGAGTTTTTGGAGATAACCAATTATGTTCCTGCTTACTTTGTCTCTGAGTTCCCCTGTGTGACTCAAGTGTTGTATGGCACTTCTACTATCAGTAAGAATCCAGATATCTTGATAATTAGTATTTGTGATGGATTTTAAGGCTTCATAGATGGCTATAAGTTCTGATCTGAAGACTGAGCAAAAATCTGGGTTTCTTCTGTTCATTTTCTCAATGCCATTTGTGGTTTTGATGAGACAGCCACTGCCAGTGTGTCCTAGCTCGTCTCTGCTACCATCGGTATAGATAGTTATTGCATTTTTAGGATGTTATAACACCTTGATAAAGGTTGGCTTTCAGCCAGCTGAAATATTGGTAAAATAAATTATTTTTTGATCCAATATATGCCTTTTTTATTAAAGATTTATCTATGGATTGCTCTATTTTCAAAACAAATATATATATATTTCTTTGAGTGGGTGGGGGAGAGAGTATATGTGGAGACGTTTAGGTGTAAGAGTTATTTAGATTTATTTTAGAAATTTAAATTCATTGTTTTTGTGCCTTCAATAAAGAATAACCTGGCCCAGGCCTCGGACGCCACCCCAGCAGAGGCTGTTCCCCCTAGGACTACGGTCTCTGTGGCAAGCCAGACGGTCCCTCCCCCTGAGGTATGTTCTTCACTCATGACAACAACTTTAATGGGTTTTAAAACTATAAGTATTTTGAGCGATAAGGTACAATTTGGATTATATATTAGAAACGCAAGGTACGAGGGTGAGTAGAAAAGTAAGGTCTCCTATTTTTTTTTTCATAGAAAAACACATTTAATCACAACTTTTTATACATCATTTGAAAGGTTGGACACTTTGCTATTTTTCTACATAGTCGCCTTGATGCTCAATCACTTTTTTCATCCTGTCAACCAACTTTGTAATTTCGGTGTTGTACCACTCTCCCGCCGCCTCTTTGAGCCACTTGTCGACCCACCTGGCGGACACCTTTCTGTATCCGAGGGTCTCAGACACAATCTTGTGCACGGAGAAGTGGCTGCAATCTTCATTCAGGCCATCCTCGATATCTTCAAGGGTTATCCGCCAGTTTGCGCGCACCATTTCGTCGATTCGAGCCACGGTTGATTCCGGCAAACTCGGCCGCCCAGACCGCTGTTCATCGTGGACGTTTATCCGCCCCTCGTTAAACTCCCGGCACCATTTCCGCACATTTTTGATGTCCATGCACTTCTCACCATACACTTCCACTAACTGACGGTGAATTTCGACCGGAGAATTATTTTTCGCATTTAAAAAGCGTATAACTGAGCGCAACTCGCACGCGGCGGGAGAGTGGTACAACACCGGAATTACAAAGTTGGTTGACAGGATGAAAAAAGTGATTGAGCATCAAGTCGACTATGTAGAAAAATAGCAAAGTGTCCAACCTTTCCGAAGATGTAAATAACCAAAGTATGAAAAAATTGCCTGTGTCTCCTTAAAAAAAAAAAAAAAAAAAAATAGACGAACAAAATTTGACGAAATAGTCAAAATATGAAACTTACTTAAATTTTCTCTAGGTGTGTATACTTGTTTATTTATACCAATTATTGTTTTTGAATATTCATTAATATTGTACTCTCCCTTAGGTATCATTTTACTGCTTTTTTATGTGACAATTTTTTTTATACTTGACAAAGTTCAACGTTTATGTTTACCTACTTTGTGGCCAAAATTCTCAAAACTTTTGGAATATCTCCTTATAAAAGTTCTGTCATTTACGCTACATCACTATGTTAAAGTAAATACATAATCTTATCATTCAAATGATTATATTTTAGATGGCAGTAGAACTACCTCCCTGTAAATTAGGTGTTGTCTATTGCAACACAATGTGAGTTATAGAGAGGGTTTACAAGCTGTGTGTGTGCAGGAGGGTCTCTTCAGCAGGTGTCCACTTATATAGTTGTATAGTTATTTAATTAAACATTACTCACCAGATGAAATTATTATTACTAATTGTTTATTACACTTTATATTTATATTTTTACATCAACACGTTGTTTACATTATACATCGTATGTTATTGTTTATGATGATGATCTATAATATATTTTAAAACACAGAATACTACATTCCCTCCTTCCTTTAGATGAAAGGAATCATGTCTTTATATCTTGATGATGGCTTGACGACTCTTCCACTCCTGGTGATCACGGGTTCCTTGGTAGTCGGCAAGGGTGGAGAAACCTCTGGTCGCAACTGGTGAAGAGCCTCGGCATCAAGTCTATCTGAAACAACTGGGTTAAATGTAGACCCTGTTCTACTTGAACTTGGTCGGTTTAAAGAAGTGTCCTTGTCTTGGTTTGAGGAATTATCATCTGTTATTTGTACATCAGAAGAGTTGAGGTGTTCAATTCTTGTTGAATCTGAACTAAGATTTTCCTGGCTCTCTTCTGGAATCAAGTCAGAAATGCCTTGATTGGTCTCTTGAGTAGGAACATGTTTCAAATGTTTAGCATTTCTATGAATTATTTTCCCATTTTTAGTGTTGACTAATTTAAAATAATTTATTGAAGTTTTCAAGAATGACATGATGTTCTGATCTGAAATTTGAATCAAGTTTTCCATTATTTGGATTTGCCACATAAACCAAATTTCCAATTTCAAAATTATGAGGACTAGCTTTCCGAATTATATCATTATATGTTTTCATTTTTTCTTTGTAGACCATATTGAATTCTTTGATGTTGGATTCATCTTCTTCTGCATCATTAACAAGTGAGCTTAATTTAGTTTTGATTTCTCTTGAAAATAATAGGAATGCTGGAGTCTTTCCTGTAGATCTGTTTGGAGTAGTTCGGTAAGACATTAAAATTCTGGATAAATCTTCTTTCCAATCTTTCCCTTCTTCAGAACTTGAATTGAATTGTTTCTTTAGAGATCTATGGAATCTTTCTATCTTCCCATTACTTTTTGGGTAATAGGGTGAGGCTTTGATGTGCTTGATTCCACATTCTTTTAAAAATCTTTCCATTGATGTACTTACAAACTGTAAGCCATTATCTGTTACAACTTCATGTGGATAACCATGTCTTGACTCGTCACTGAAGAGAACATTGGCCCACTGATCATGAGTCCAGGCGTGATGTTCCAAGCACCAATTCAAGCGGGCTCTCCTGTGAGCAGAGGTTAAAGGGATACAGACCATTGGTCGTCTTGCATAAAGAGCACCTTCGTGAAGCCTTCGGTAAACAGTTTGTCTTGAAATTCTCGTTCCAGTAGTACTTGAGAGTTCATTAGAGAGTTGAATAGCTGTCATCTCCCTATGGTGCTTGGCAGTTACGACAAGATAACGGGTTCAAAGGTAGCTGTTTTTCTTTTTCTAGCAGAACCTTCTTTTCTTTTGATGGTTCCTGTCTCAATGAACTGTTTCCATATTTTGCTGACCACAGATTTATTCACACTTAGCCATTTTGCTACTTCAACTTGTGATTGCCCTGCCTCCATTCTTCCAACAGCTTTCCATTTTAAATCATCTGCTAAAATCTTTTGTAAACTCATTATTAACTAAGGAGTAAATAAAATTATAATTGGACAATTCTTAGATGGGGTAAACGACACGCCAAATAGCACACTTATAAAGACAAGTAAAAATTTGCATATTTTCAATTTTACTGAATCGAATGGTTGTGATAAATAAATTCCACGACTTAAAATACCTAATTAAATTACTTTTTAGCTTTTAGCGTTGTATATTTTAAAACATATCATTAAAAAACAAAAAAGTTTCTTATTTTTTGGACACCAGTGTAGTTGAATGACCCGGGCAGCGTTCGAGGTTTACCCGAGTGTATTTTTGTGTATGCATAAAATGAAATACTGTTTTTTATTCAAATAATATTCATTACAATTATATATTTATTAGGAGGAGGGGGAGCAATAACAAGCTTGCTAAAAAACCTGGGCTCAGCTGGCCCGGCTGATAGTACCCTGTAAGGGCTCCTAATCCAGGGATACAGGATTAGCGTTTGTACTCCATGTTAGGAGTGGCTGTACATGGCGTCTGTTCCTCATGTCAGAGGCGGCCATTTCTTTTGGAGCTAAGTCAGCCTGCCACTGAGTAGTGCTCCCAGTCTTAAGGACAAAGGCAGACGCATTCTACTTCACCCAGTCAAGTCTCAAGCTTTACAAGCTTGATACCCTAATATGATTGAGTGGAGATAAGAAAGAAGAAGAAGATATATTTATTAACGTGATAATCCTGACAAGTCCGAGAAAGTGGGAAGGTGACCTTTCTTATTTATATATTCTGCTCTAGGGAACACAGAGAGAACCTTGTTTTTCCGCCATCAAACATAAGGAGTCAAGTGAACTCTGCTCTAGCCACTGCCTAGCTCTAGCCAGATTCTCTAAAGTTCCAGAGGATTGCTGTGTGTTCCCAAAATTCTAGAGGAAATGTGAGACCATAAAATGTGTCCTGAAAAGTGATTCATAATTAATATTCTCATATGGATTGTGCTCCAACGTTCTACACTTTATATAACGAATGAAGACATTAAGATGTGAATGTTTCTTTTCACAAATAAATCAAACTTCTACTGTCTTTACTGCGATGAAAAATATTGGGAGGGCTTGGCTCATCAGTGGTTAACCCTCCCAGACCATTTCTTGAACTCTAATACTGTATTGGACTATTCTGCTTTTATATGCTACACTGAAGGGTGGAATCTTAGAAATAGTTTTCAAGAAAACTATGGATATAAGCTTTTTTAGGACAGTAGAATTATATTTAAATATTTGCATCGAGCTCTTCAGCAAACAATAAGGTCAAGTTAGGCTAATGTCTTCATTTGTTATATATAGATGGTGTGTTATTGCTTTGTATTGTTTTTTATATTATTCTTAAAGACTTGAAGGGATTTGAACTTTTACAGCCAGTTTTATAACTCACAGTGGAGCAATTTGAAATAAAAATTGTCCCATTAGTAAGGGCAAGGAACCAAAGAGGTACCTTTGTGAGTGTAAAGGCTTCTACATCATACTTATTTACTTACAGATTTACTGTCACAATATACCTATTCCATGGAATTTCGCATTAAAATGTCACTCTATATAAAAACATATACAGTTAAACCTGTCTATAGTGCCCCCTCTTTGGACTCACCAAAATAGGGTGCTATAGAGAGGGGGCGCTATAGACAGGTTTAACTGTATTTTTATTATATGTGGGATGAGAGATCAAGTTTAAAATATTCTCACAAAATACACTGCGTGACATTGAAAATGGAACACCAAGAAATAGTGGCCAGAAAGTGATGAAACTCGTCAGACAGAGAGAGACAGGGACGAACAATAAGTGATCTTTATTTCAAAATGATAGTCATAATACAGAGCGAGAACGGCGTCGGCTTAGTAGCAAGTAGGACCACCGCGGACGGCGATGCATGCAGCAACACGTCTAGGTAGAGAGTCAATCAGAGTACGGATGGCGTCCTGAGGGATGGCTCTCCATTCCCTCTCAACCATTTGCCACAGTTCGTCTTCTGAACGCGGCTGTGGCAAGGCATGCAAACGGCGTCCAATGATGTCCCAGACGTGCTCGATTGGTGAGAGATCAGGACAGTACGGTGGCCAGGGAAGCATCTGTACATCTTGCAGAGCTTGTTGGCTAATGCGAGCAGTGTGCGGTCGAGCGTTATCCTGCTGATAAAGGGCATTGGGTACCCCCTGAAGGTAGGGGAGTGTCACCAGTCGCAGCACATCATCAACATATCGTTGGGCCGTCATAGTGCCCTGAATACGAAGTAAAGGTGACCTGGAATCATACGCGATTGCGCCCCAAACCATGATTCCACGTTGTCGCACGGTGGGGCGTTCCACAATTGCTGTGTTGGGTGGAAGGAAGGACAGATGGCACACACACCTCTTTCAAAGATTTTCTTTCTTTTTAATCAACAAAAACATATGTAAATTCTCTATTATAAATTAATTTTTACACAAAAATTTACATATATATATATGACATAATAAAAATCATATTTTTATTATTCATTAATATAATTATAATTTAAATAATCATAGAATTAACACAGAGTTAATTTTTTAAAATCCTTAACAAAAGGAGTACAACCCAAGATGTTTTTTGTTTATACTTAGAATATCATATAGAATTGTATGTATGCAAAACTGTTTGTTCTTAAAAAAATAATCATTAAAATAAATTCAATTTTGGATATAAAAGTTATCATTTCACTTCAATCCACGACTGCATGAATGAATTGGTAACGTACCTAAAATACATCTTTTTTTTACGACACCATTATTAATAGTCGACAGGATGTATTTTAACCCTGTACGAGAAGAATTCCAATAGATTTCAAAGCCATATATTGCAACTGGGATATTTGGGAAAAGATATAGATGGAAGAATGGCAATTATGGAAGTCGAAACTTTAATTAAGAAATTAAAAAGGATAAAAAAAAGTATAAAAGGCATTGAAGAAAATATCGAATCCATTGTGTCTATGGTAGATGTAAATGCAACGAAATGCAAACTAGAGTATGCAAATAATGATTTGATGAAAATGAGTGATATTTTCTTGCAGCAACTTGAAGATGATGAATTGAATGACGAAGTGGAAAATTGCATAGATAAGTGTATAAGATTAAAGTGTGAATTGGATTTAAGGCATAATGGGCAAGAAACATCTGAGAAAAAAGTAAATTTACATGTTAAAATGCCTAAACTTGAATTGCCAACTTTCGATGGTAGATTAGAATCATGGCTTTCATTTAAGGATCTATTTTTTTCTGCGGTTGGTTCTAACTCACAAATACCTAATATTGAAAAGTTACAATATTTAAAAGGCCAACTGAGAGGCGAAGCCCTAAGATTGGTAAACGCATTTCCAATTACAGCCGATAATTATGTTGAGTTTGGCAAACCTTATTAACAAGATATGATAATCCAAAGGATCTGATTTTCACCCAAATAGATAATGCATTAAGATTACCAAAGTTAGCCGATGACAACCATAAGTCAATGTTTAAACTTCTAGATAGTTGCAACGAGATAGTAAGAACAGTGAAGGTATTAGGTTACCAAATCGATAGTTTATCTGATGTGTTTCTCGTCAAGATCATACAAGATAAGCTTGATAAAACCACAAGAAAACAGTGGGAATTGCAGAACAACCCAAGGGTTGTGCCTTCAAGTAAGGATTTAATGGAATTTCTAGAAATTCACGCAAAAAGCTTGCAGAATTTGCCAAATAAAGATGCAAATGTGGAGGATTCATCTATTAAAAGGGAAACAGCCCCAAGAATGGAAGTACAACCAAAGCAATGGGGACATCCAGGTAGAAGCCCTATGGACTATAGTTCTAAAAGACGCCCCTGCCGAATTTGCCTAAACAGGGGACATGCCGGACGCTTCCATCCTGAGAATAGGTGCTGGTTTCGCGAGAGGGCCGTGCAAGCCCCCCCCGCTGCAAGCTTCATGTCCGTGCCGTCTCGATCCATGGACACCTTGACGCAGACAACAGCCCCTTCGAGCGAATGCCGACCAGCTCCGCCTCAACACTCCTGACGCCAAGGTCTGTATATAAATCTAAATGTGAATAATAACAGTATTGTAGCTCTCATAGATACTGGCTGTACCTTCTCGATAATTCCTCAACACATGTTAGATAAGATTCAACCAAACTATGTTGCTTTTGATAATTTACCTCTTATTAATCAGACATCCGGTATGCTAAATATAAATTCAAAAATTAATGTTAATACAACTATAGGATCTATTACTAGAGATATTGATTTTTATTCCTCTGATATTGATTTGCCATATGTATTGCTTTCTTTACACCATATAAGATTATTTAAATTAGACATTGATTTTCAAAGTTTTACAATTACTCAATTTGGTAGAATTCTTAATGTTAATTACCATAACCCTAATAATAATAATTATACACATCATAATGTAATTCCTTTATTTAAATCTATTATTCCTCCTAATGAAAATGATTTTAGAAATTTTAATAGTGTAGAATTTGATGAAAAACTTTCACCATATGAAAAATTTGATTTAATTAAATTAATTAAGGAAAATAAAGAAGCTGATTTTCTCAGCAGATACCCCATAGCTCATTTTGTTTATGGACCACTACAACAGATGCCAATAGCTACACACCCAAATCATATTTTTTCTTTAGACACAATGGGAGGCTTACATAATTATGGGACAACCAAACACAGTATCCATATGATAGTAGATCATCACAGTAGATTCCTTTGGACCTTTCCTACAAAATCTGTATCCACTGATTCATATATAACTTGTTTAAAAAATTTATTCCAAATTAACAAACCTGAAATATTAATAACTGACAGAAATGCAGCTTTTCTTAGCAATAAATTCAAACAATATTTAGGAAAAAATAATGTTAAGCATCTACTCACCAGTGCCCATCACCCAGAAACAAATGCAAAAGTAGAAAGATTAAATTCCACTATCATAAATAGGTTAAGATGTGAATATAATCATAATTTAAAGATCCCTTGGACAAAATATATTCCTAATATTACTGAAAGTTATAATGATACAGTACATACTATAACAGGCTTTACACCTAGGTTCTTATACTATGGAATACAACCACAGTATATAGAACATGACACAGAAACACATACACCAATAGAAAAAGCAAGAATATTAACCAATGAAAGAACCATAAAATCCCATGAACACAGCAAACAGCTTTATGATATTAAACACCCAGAACCCATTTTTAAAGAAGGAGATCAGGTATTAGTGAAAACCTTTATTTATCCAAACACTGGTAAATTAACACAAAGATATATAGGCCCATTTAAAATTTTAAAACAACTTTCTCCAGTCACATATGAAATAAATAAACCCATTTTACCTCAAAGAAAACAAACAGAAATTATACACTCAAATAAACTTAAATTATTTTACCCAGAATCAGATTTTTTACTTCAAAATAGCACTAATTTAGAAAATGACTTAATAGTAAACCAAATTTCTAACACAAAGTTAATAGATATTGATGATAAACCATGTTTTTTACAGAAAGGCCATATTTTGGATATGGACAATGGAGAACAAATATCTCTTTATAATCATTTAATTACTCATCCATTTTATTGAAAAATACTTTTATATATTATTTACATGCATTTAAATGTTTATATTTTAGGAAAAACTCATTTTAAATTATATTTGTGTAAAAATAAACATTTCTACTGCCATTTAATATTTTGAAATACAGCAGGCATAACGACATAATTATTCATATTTTAAATACCTTTTTTGGCTTCATATAAATTTTTATATTAATCTATTATTATTATTTCTTATATATAGTTTTATTTTAATTTCATATTTATATAAATTATTTATAAACAAACTTTCTTTTGTTTATTTTGAAAAAATATAGACATTGATTTTTATTGTTTAATTTGTAATTATTTTATAGACATTTTGATTTCGTTTAATTAATTATTTTTGTAATAGCCATTTTTATTTTCAAATTTTAACTTTTTTAAAATCTTTTTCACAGGAAGGAAATATTATATAATCTAAAAATGCAAATATTTTATTTTATTTTAAAAACATACCACTTTTGATTAATGTTGTTGTAAATATTTTACATTTTGATTTTATTTGTTGAGAAATTCACTCATATGATTCTATATATTTTTCCCTTACAAATTTTATATGGAACATTTCATATTCGAACATTCTTTTTTTTAATGTAAATAATAAAACTTCATGTGTAAATATTTTTCATTATGTGGAAGTAAATAACCCATTATTTTATGTTTTTATTCTGATCAAACCAAATAAATGTGAAACAAGATGTTGGATACCACTCGTCATTATGAGAAATAAATTTGTGATTTTCAAAGATATATATTTTTTTTGGCATGTGGCAAAATACCTTTTGAATCTTGAGAGCCTGAGAAGGCCTACTCAATTCATGAGGTAAATCCCCTTATGAATTATAGGAAGGAGACACCTATAAATTCAAATAAGATTGGATAGTTTTCAGCTACTGTCAAACAAAGGTACAAATAAGAATATGTAGAATGAATAAAGAGAATCATTGATATAGTTTCAATTGGTATCCTCCATCTTAACTGATAATCTATGTAAATAATAATGATACTTTTTTTTTACTTTGAAAATTACTCCCTAATTTTTATCCTTGGAGGGAAGAAATGACATAATAAAAATCATATTTTTATTATTCATTAATATAATTATAATTTAAATAATCATAGAATTAACACAGAGTTAATTTTTTAAAATCCTTAACAAAAGGAGTACAACCCAAGATGTTTTTTGTTTATACTTAGAATATCATATAGAATTGTATGTATGCAAAACTGTTTGTTCTTAAAAAAATAATCATTAAAATAAATTCAATTTTGGATATAAAAGTTATCATTTCACTTCAATCCACGACTGCATGAATGAATTGGTAACGTACCTAAAATACATCTTTTTTTTACGACATATATTTACAAAAATTTGTTTTATAATTAAATTCTAAAAAAATACAAATTATTTAAATAATTAAATTTATAAACAACATAGCATTTTATATTTAATGAAATGATGATCAGGTGTAACAATCGGCCCCATGACCATCATTTCCCATGATTAACAACATGATAGCTATATTTACACAAAATTATAAAGCGATAGAATGAGATAAATAGGACAACACAGTGAAGGAATTTACAGATGATGCAGAGTCCCTTGTCGACTTGTACAAGTAGTGGACTTCACACTCCCTCCTGCTTCGGGTCCAATCTTGTCTGAAGATGAATCTTGAATTAATTTGTAGATAGTTCATCTCCAAAACAGTTTCTCTATGAAACGACTTAGTTTCTCTTTGGATAAAGGTTTAGTTAGGAAGTCAGCTAAGTTTAAATTACTATTAACAAATTTTAATGTGAATTCTTCCTCCTCAACAAGTTTTCGAATGAATTGTAGTCTGATATCAATATGCTTGGTTTTTATATTTTCTACACTATTCTTACAAAAATATATAGCTGACTGATTGTCACAGAATTGAATAGGTTTTCCCACATTAGGTAGTACGTCTATTTCTTTTAATATATTAAAATACCATATTGTTTCTTTTACACTTTCAGTTAAGGCTATAAATTCGGATTCCATAGAACTTAATGCAATACACTTTTGTTTTCTCGATTTCCATGTAAATGGGGTATCATCTAGATATAGTATGTATCCACTTGTAGAGTGTCTATTGGTCAAATGACTTCCCCAGTTTGCATCAGAATATGCATTTAAGATTCCTCTATTAACTTTTGATAGGTTTATTTTATAATGTTTTGTCCTAAAGGCATAATTCATTAGATCTACAACGATTTTCCAATGTTGATATGTGTATCCATTACAGAATTGAGCCATTGTGTTTACTGAAAAAGAAATATCTGGTCGGCTTCTGTCTGCAAGGAAAGATAAACAACCTATTATTGATCTATATGGGTATTTTCTCATGAGTTCAGTCTCAATAATTTCATCTTCCTTAATTTTTGGTGGTAACCAGCACCCTGTTTTAAAAGGTAAATTTACCAATGTCTTAGGTAGATCTGTAAAACTAGTTATAAGTCTGTTTATATATGTTTCTTGATGTAAGTATATGCCCTTGTCTGTAGTTTCAAAGTTAACTCCTAACAGATATTTGACCTTTCCTAATTCCTCTATATCTAACTTTTCTTTAATAATTTGAATAGTTTTTCCAATTACAGATGTTTCTATTCCAAATAACAAGATATCATCAACATATACTATCAAGATAACACTATTATTCATTTTGTATACACAGTTGCACCATTTAATGGTCTCAAATCCTATTGAATTCAAAATTGAATCCAATTCTTTATTCCATTCTCTTCCACTCTGATGTAACCCATAAATAGTCTTTTCTAAAAGACAAACTTTATCTTCACTACCTTTTATTTTGAATCCATCAGGTTATTGCATGTAAATTTTTTCCTTCAAATTTCCATAAAGATAGGCTGATTTAACATCTAACTGGACATGCTTCCATCTTAGCAAAGATACTAATATTATAAACAGGAATCTAATTATTGAAAAATTTACAACTGGTGAAAAAATGTCAGTGTAATCTATTCCATATTTCTGTCTATAACCTTGTGCAACAAGCCTAGCTTTATATCTTTTTATACAGGGTGTACCAGGTAAATTGGGACTAACTTTGACAGTCCATAAAACAAAAACTACTTGAGATTAAAAACTTGTTTTTTTTTTCATTACGTAGCCATATTCATGTAAAATGCAACAGTACATGTGTGCGCAGTGTAGTGATGAAGAGTAACCGAGAATTTGAAAATCGAGCTGCCATCATCGTTGCTCTGCGCGCCGGAAGGAGCCCCAAAGAGATAGTGGATTTTCTTAAGTTGCCCAAAACCACTATTTATCGTGTCAAGAAGCAGTTTGTTGAGGCTGACAGTAACAAAGAGGGGATAGCTACAAGGAAAAAGCACTCGCGTCGATCGGACAGGGTAAGAGGCGAAGAATTTGTCAAAAATGTCAAGGAGAAGATTGATGGAAACCCTGGGAAGAGCATGAGGGCCATAGCCAAGGAAATGGACGTTGGCTCTATGACAATTGTCAGAACTATCCATGAGGACCTTGGTCTCAAGTCTTATGCCCTTCGGAAAGGTCAGTTGCTGACTGAGAATATGAAGAATAACAGAAAAGGAAAGGCTGCTGCCCTCCTCAACAACCTGAAACACGACTCTTTTGGCATGCTAAGGTTCTTCTCTGACGAAAAGAACTTTGACGTGGACCAAAAGGTAAATCCCAGGAATGATCGCTGGATCTGTAAAGACCCCTCAGAGATACCTGTCGTGATACACACGAAATTTCCTGCCTCCGTAATGGTCCTTGGCGTTATCAGCAGTGAAGGTGATGTCATGCCTCCCCATTTCTTTGAGAAGGGCCTTAGGATGAACGCTGACACCTACATCAATGTTCTGGAGACCGTTGTGAAGCCTTGGATGGACATGGTGGCTGCAGGAAGGAAGTATGTCTTCCAACAGGACTCAGCTCCAGCCCATAAGGCAAAAAAAACACAATCGTGGCTGACACTTAACGTCCCTAGTCACTGGGGTCCTGATATTTGGCCCCCTAATTCTCCAGATTGCAATCCCCTCGACTACTATGTATGGGGCGTTGTTGAGAGAGATGTCAACAAAGCTCCTCATACCACCATCCAGTCTGTCAAGAAAGCAGTTCACACGGTGATGACCCAAATGGACAAGGTCATCGTCGCCAAGGCCTGTGCTTCATTCCGCACTCGCCTCGAGACTGTTGTAGCTAATAATGGAAACTACATTGAATAAATAAAAACTATATCCTTTTATCTACTACTGTGCCAAATTTCATTCGGATATTTTAATTTTTACTTGCAAAAAATTTCAGTTAAAATACCATTGTTGAAATTCCCAATTTACCTGGTACACCCTGTATTATTTTTATCATCCCTTTTTACGCTATATACCCATTTATTACCTAATATTTTCACACCTTGAGGTGGGGGATCTACTAATTTCCATACTTTCCTATCTTTCATCACCTCAAGTTCATCCTCCATTGCTTTAATCCAATTTCTTTTTTCCTGTGATTGTTGTACATCATTAAAGTTTTTAGGAAGTTCTACATTATAGATTTCCTCATGAAAAATACTTTCGTACAAATCATCTTCTAAACAATTTGTTTCTATTTTAACTTCAATTTCCTCACTTATATCTGGTTTTTGTGGTCTAAATGAAAACATTTCAGAATTGAATTCAAGCTTTTGTGTTTCACAATATTTTTGTACATCATTTAATGATCTCAATTTTTGATCACCAGAAGGGGGGTAATAGTATACGTCTACTCTTGGTCCTGTCTTTGTAGGTATTTCTAGTCTTTTCCATTTAGCTATGTCTATTGGGGTAGGTGTATGCAAATTATGGTTATCACTATCATTATTTTCATAAGGGTAGTTATCATCCTGTGGATAAAAAACATATTGTACTCTAGAAGCAGTACCAAATAAAGTATCAACACCTTTCTTAGTTTCATCAATAAATACATGAATGGTTTCTATTACTTTTCTATCTGCTGGTAACCATATTCTATAACCTTTTGTTTTGGTTGCATAACCTACCATTATGCCTGAATTGGCCTTAGGTTGTAACTTATTTCTTTTCATTTTAGGGACATGTACATAAGCTAATGAGCCAAAAATTTTAAAATGTCTTACAGATGGTTTATGTCCTGACCATAATTCCATTGGACTTACTCCTTTTGTTAGGGCATGTTCACATCTGTTTTTAGTATATGTAAAGGTATTTAGGGCTTCTGCCCAGAATCTGGGTTGTAACCCACTATCTAAAAGCATTGCTCGAACACCTTCAATAGCAGTTCGATTAAACCTTTCAGCTATTCCATTTTGTTCAGGACTATAAGTTGATGTTCTTTCTATTTTAATACCCAAATTTACTAGAAAATTTTCAAATTCTTTGTTACAGAATTCTAATCCATTATCTGTCCTAATACATTTTAATTTGGCATTTAATGCTCTCTCAGACTCATGCAAGTATTGCTTAAAAAAGTTAAAAACTTCTGACTTTTCTTTTAGGAAATAAACATTAACCTTTCTAGAGTAGTCATCTATGATAGAAAGAAAATATCTACTGCCACCAAGTGATCTCACTGGTGCAGGACCCCAGATATCCATATGCACTTTTTCTAAAGGTTTTCTAGTCAGAATTGTATAGCTAAATTTAAATGATAATCTGGTGATCTTAGCTACTTTACATATATCACATGTGGTTGGATTACCCTGAACTTTTTCTAATCCTTTGACAGTATTCTTTTTACTCATAGAATTAAGTATTTCTGAATTAATATGACAAAATCTTTTATGGAGAAGATTAAGATTTGAGTTATAGGAAACTGAATAATTTTGAGCTTTGGCTCTATTAGGGTATCCATTTACAATATATAATTTATCTACTAGTCTTGCTGTGAAAAAATATTCTCCATTATTTTTAAAGATTGTCATTTTACCGTTTTTCCATATAATCTTATTTCCTGCTATGTCTATGCATGATCCACTAATGAGATTCCTTCTCATGTTTGGTGCATATAAAACATTAAGTAGAGTTACCTATACAAAGGTGTTATTTATATCTCTTAAAACAAAGTTAATATCTCCCTTACCTAAGATTGTTGACTTGCAGTCGACATCTTCAATCAAAGCGTCCATCGGGGGGATATCCTGATAGTTCACAAACCAATCCTTTTCTTTACAAAAATGAGATGTAGCTGCGCTGTCTATCAGCCATTCTCCCCATTCACTAGTTGGATCACTTGCTCTTTCACTAATGTGGTGAAAGCTTAGAATTTCTGAATGAAATGCAGAAGATTTTCCCCTGTAGTTCTGATCCTTTCTGTAGTGTTGCCCTTGAGAGTTTTTGTTTCTAAGATGGCCAGTTTTCCCACAGAAGGAGCAATTTCTTATATCATAGGTTCTTGCTGTTCTTGGATGCACTGTTGGCTCCAGCATGCTACCACTGCTATACTGTGCTTTTGCAGAAAAATAATTTTTCTTTTTATTTCCTTGGTACATCTTGGGAGTTTTTGTTTGAGGCAATTTCCTTATCAACTGAAAACACACAAGTACTTCAGGTAGATCAAATCCTGCTTCTTTAATAAGTTGTTTTTTCTCTTGGACTCTTTTAATAAATATTCCAATAGTTTCTTCATCAGGAGCAAATTTTAGTTCATAAAATTCATCAATCAAACCAGCCAGTCTGGCTCTTGAATTTGGCTCAAAATTCTGCTTTAAAATGTTCCAGGCTTCTTTTCCATTAGCAGCATTAGCAATCAAGGTTTGGTATTTTCTTTCTACTCCTTGGTAAATTGTAGTGAAAGCCCTATCCTTCCTCCATTTAAATTCTCTAATATCTTTGGCTGTTGCCTCAGCTGGAAGATCAGGTTCATCTTCTATGATAAAATCCCAGCTTCCTCTATCAATCAGAAGGACCTTCATATCCACCTTCCATATATTATAGTTAAAAGCATTCAGCTTAGGAAAAGTGAAATTTGTATCAGTCATTTTCAAACTTTTAATGCGGCCCCAAAAGTTTAGCCAATTCTTTTTTTCTTAAGTTGCTATAGTAGGCCCATAACCTTTGTTGGGTGGAAGGAAGGACAGATGGCACACACACCACTCTAAAAGATTTTCTATCTTTAATGAACAAAAAAAAAAAAACATATGCAAATTTTCTATTATTAATTTTTACACAAAAATTTACATATATATATATTTACAAAAATTTGTTTTATAATTAAATTCTAAAAAATACAAATTATTTAAATAATTAAATTTATAAACAACATAGCATTTTATATTTAATGAAATGATGATCAGGTGTAACAGAAACTTAAACTAACCAGGAACCAAAAGTGCGCACGCATGAACCTATCGGCGCCCGCCGATCGCCGCCGTAATACCTTTTTAGCGGAAAGTTGTGTGTAAAAAAGCATTCAACTGTCGAAATTTGAAATTTAAAATGGTCGAACTATTGGAAGTGTCATATTATCGATACTGTCGAATTACGGTTTGTTATTTGATAGACCGGAGGTCGGGACATCAGAACATGGTCGAATTATCGCCGAGTGTTGAATTGGGGTGTGTCGAATTAACGAGGTTATACTGTAGTTAGTTTTTCTTGATTAATCAAGAATGGGTATTCGGCCAATTCTGGAATGATTAGAAATCAATGAATAGTTGATATTTATGCCAACAGATGGCGCTAGCTCTCAGCAACTTTTAGTTGCACAATCAGATGCCTTTTTATTAATACATATTGTTGTGTGTCAAAAAACAAGCAACCGACCGTTGCAAAATTATTTTAAATTTTGTTTATTTATTATTTATCAGTGAAACGGCACCACAGAGATAACAGGTACAAGTTGTATTTGACCACTGACCACCGTTTTCGCGGAATGCGTTAAACATACAACGTGCCAGTTATCGTTTGACCTTCGTGCTATTTATTATTATTATATATTTTTTTTCTTTCTTTTTTTTCTTGCCCGGCGAACGAAAGATGTCCTGTCACAGATATAACCCTCCCAACGGCTACACCGCTGAGAATCGGACCCCAACAACCCTCCGGGACCGGACCACAAACCCAGCCCTGGAACGGGCCCTGGTGACCATAGCCTACCAGGACAATGTACTGCAGCCTATCAATAAAATGAGCTTTACATCCCCACTTCAGCCTCATCAATATACTTAGGATAATTACTTTAATATATAGTCGAACCTCTTTAATTCAACACCCCAAGGGATCAGAGCTTTCGGTTGAATTAAAGGAAGTGTTGAATGAAGGTTAGATGATTAGCAAATCATCTAACTCGCTAAAATAATATGTTTTTAAAATAGCTTTGTAATATAAATTGAACATATTAATTAAAACCAGGGACAAAAAATGGCAATACTACATATTTTTTGAAACATAAATAATTACAAATAATATTTTATTCTAATTGAAGAATATAGCAGTTGAAAGGAAATAAATATGGAAAATAAAAAGAAAATTAAAAAATAATATTTAAAAATAATCATGAAGATCTTTTTAAAAATTCCTTTATAGATGTCTGTTTTTGCACTAAAATCCTATTCAGGATATATTCCAGATGGTCTATTTTTTAAAAAACATGCATGTCTTTCTTCCTCTGGAATGTGTTTTAAATAACAATTGTATTAAAGACATCCACTGCTGCTGCAGGTGTTATTGATTTTGTGTTTAAATCTTTTATAATAACATGGAAATAGAATATTGAAATAAAATATTATCATAATAATTGTGGAAGAGGAACCCAGGCAACCAGAGAGAGAGAGGGAGAGCCGGGCGTCCGTTCGTGTCGCACACAATCCCCAACTGTCTTAAAAGTCCCAAGGTGTTAACGGCCCCATTTGCCGCCCCTTGGAATGTTGCTGCTGTCTCAAGTGACCAAACTTTACATCCCGTCTCTCTCTGGGCTGACTCTAGGTTTGCTTTATTATTCCTGGAAAAGTATATATTATGACATATGCATAATAAAATATATATAATAATTATATATAATTATAAATAAAGATTTTTATTCATACATTTATATATACACAGTAGAACCTCCCTGTAAAGGACAACACCTAATTGCAGAGCCAAAATGTCCTTTAGGAAGAGGTGTCTTCTTAACGGAGTTTCTAAATAGTAAAAAGGATTTTTGCAAATGAAAACTGTCCTTTGTGGAGAGGTGTCCTCTAGCGGGGTGTCCACTAAAAGGTAGCTCTACTGTATTTAAATTCCATTGCACAAAATATAAGAAAATTATTTTACCCAACATCTAGAGCCTGGTCCAGGTTCATCTTGTTAATCCAGATTGTTCAAGGTCATCTGGGGATATTTCTAGTAGTAATTCTTCAACCTCTCGCCAGTATATCTATTCTGGATATATCTCATAAATATCTTTATTCTTTTTATAACACTCTTTCTCACTTGTGTGAAGTTGGAATTCTTTTTTAAATAGATGTGTGTGTCTCTTTGTTCTTTATTTTATCTTCCACAAAACCCTACCGTGTCTAGAATCAAATATCCTACAAAATCAGTCTCATCATTGTTTATATCCAAGTCTCCTTCAGTGATAGCCATTCATCTAGATCATCTTAGATTTTAAATGCCATCTAGCAATAAATTTCACACAGTGTGCCTATATGTTTGTTATATCATTTATATCACCAAATTACCTCAATAAAACCTTATAGGCAAGGATAGAAATTATTAGATAAGGTTCATCTGTGGTGACCCTCTCACTCTGATCAGTTTCTCTGATTCATGTTTGGATGATTACATTTTCCTCTTGAAGTAAATAGTACACTATAGATGTTTGTCTTGAAGAAGGAATCAGAGTTTATGGCGACGTGTTTCTTTTATTAGTGCTGTATAATTGGCAAGCTTTCAGACTATGATGTCCTTCAACAGGCAACTCTAGATGATGTCTTCCTTCTCTTGTAATATGTTTGTCTATTCCAAAAATATTTAAATTCTTTCTAAAAATGTTTGTTAAACTTCTGTCCAATGAGGGGTGGTGACCCAGACACTGTGTGTGCACCACACACCACAACCTGGTGACAACAACCCAGATGTGTGATGTGGCAGTAAACAAGGTGACACAGTCGTCAGCATTCTCATCGACCTCAATGGCTTCTGGTCGTACGAGAACAGAGAGCTCTTCCCATCTGAAGTCTCGGAGGAAGCCCATGTTTATAAACTCCATGTTTTTATAATTTATATGTTGATGTGATACTCCTGTTGAAGAACTGACAAGTCTGAAAGATTGAAAATTAAAGGTCTGCACAAGAGCCCTGGAAGCTTTATTTATTTTATTATAAACTCCATGTATTAAAATATCACAACATTTGGTTGGCACTCGTTTATTTTGTTTGTTTGTGTAGTCATTAGGGTAGAACCTCTCACTTTGTCTCTGCAACTGGGTGTCCTTTAGAGACCTGTCCATGGAGTAGGTATTTGGTAAAAATATCATTTTAGCTATGAAATCTGTTCTTTGTATAGAGATGTTCCTTCATGTATATTATAATGTATGTATTTTAGAGTGGAACCTTGCTATAACATTATCATAATTATAAAATCCCATTTTTTAAAACTGTGGCTAAACTGTTGTAAATATGGTTATACACAGGATACTCATTCCCAAGTGATGAAGTTCTAACAAGGTTCAACTGTAATATTAGAATTGGTAGAAAAACAAAAATATAGGTCCCCCAATTATAATTACAGTACAACTACCTCTCTGTGAAGGACAACTAATTTCAGAGCCAATGTGAGATGGAAGCATCTTCTAATTGGAGAACAATTAATTAATAAAAATGGTCATTTTGGTGATGAAAATTGTTTTTGTATAGAAATGTGTCCTCTAATGGAAATGTCCTCTCATGGAGTATGTTCTACAGTACCACCAAATAACCCAAGTTATTTAAATACAGTGGACCCTCGGTTTACGAGCACCTTGGAGTACGAGCTTTTCGCAGTACGAGCAAAATTTTTTGAAAAATTTTACCTCGGATTACGAGTGAAATTTCGCATTACGAGCAACTCGTGATGGTTGCCCGTAATCGTGATGGATGAAAATTCACTAGGATCCCTCCCTTCAGATCAGATTCGGGAAATATGTAAAATGTGGGAAACTGTGCAATTGTTCGTAGCAAGAAGAATTGCCCGAGTTTCAATTATTAAAAATAAGAAATTAGTTTCGCACTACGAGCGTTTTGGAGTACGAGCATGGCTCTGGAACGGATTATGCTCGCAAACCGAGGGTCCACTGTAGGAGATAAAGACAACTTCAAATCCACATTCAATATTTGGGATTTTCTTTCCCAGCTAGTTTCAATTAACAAGAACTGCATTCATTAGGTAATATAAGGTACAAAGATTAGAAACAGAAGGTAACAAGAACACTTTTAAATAAATAAATAATGTGTGACATTTTGTCTGAAGTGGTAACAATGCTGTTACCGAAATGTTACACATAATTTATTTATTTGTTATGGTCTTATTATCTTAGGTCATATGTATAGCTATAAAAGCATTGGGCGCTTCTCCCATCAAAATGAACATCAAAAACTAGATGCCATCTATTGACTGTCACCACAAACTAGCGGCCTCAGGTAGGTGACAAAGCCACAACACCAGCTTTGGCAAACTGAGAAGTGTCCACCTAGAGACCATGGTTTCAGCTAATGGCCCTCGTCAGTCTAGGGCAGACTAGCTGGTGTTGTGGCTTTGTCTCTGACCTGAGGCCACTAATTTGCCTCGACGGTCAATAGATGTTGTCTAGTTTTGACATTCATTTTCTTCTCTTCTTTCTTATCTCCACACTGGGTGAAGTAGAATGCGTCTGTCTTTGTCATTAAGACTGGGAGTACAACTCAGTGGCAGGCCGACTTAGCTCCAAAAGAAATGGTCGCCTCTGACATGAGGAACAGACGCCATGTGCAGCCGCTCCTAACATGGAGTACAAACGTTGCTCATCTTGTATCCCTGGATTAGGAGCCCTTACAGGGTGCTATCAGTCAGGGCAGCTGTGCCCAGGTTTTTTAGTGAGCTTGTTACTGCTCCCCCCCCTCCTTTTTTATCTGGGCTTGGGACCGGCAAAGGCGGAGTTGACATTCATTTTATATGGGAGAGGGACCCTATACTTTTATAGATCAATTTCCTCCCGGCAAAATTTCATCTATATATATAGCTACTGGCTGGGATTCCTCACAACTTCACCAGCCATCTTTGGACAACCTTGTCAATTTCTCCTGTCTCAAATCACAGTACTGATAATGGCCATAGCCTACACTACTTTTGTTGTTTGAACTTGCCAAATCTGTGGCCCCATCTGTCCCTTCTTCACAAAGCAAAAAGGGAAAAATTATTAGGTAGGTTTAAAAAAACCAGTTTATATTGAAAAATACATTCTTATATTTTTTTAAAAGCAACTATAAACACAAGGTTATTTCTTAAAAAAAAAAACAAGAAAAATCATTTTTACAATTTATAAAATGCTTTAGGGAGGAAGAATACATATTTCAATATATATGTATTTTATACAATATGTAAATATATACATAGTTATGTGGTAAAAAAAAATTTGGTAAGTTAAATGTCAAAATAATCATCAAATTCTTTCTGTGTGATTTTCTTCTTTTTGAGTTGTTTAATCATCCTGGCTTCATTAGCCAGTTCGTCCCATTCCTCGAGGCTTATTGCTTGTTTCTTCATTTTCTTGTTCTTTGTCTTCTTCTCTGGTTGATTTTTGGGAAGTTTTCTCTTTGTGGGAGGCTTCTTGTCTGGCCAGTGGCCTTGCTCGGTGAGGAAGGCCAGTTTCTTCTGCCTCTCTGCTTCCCTATCTTTGTCCTTGTAGGGAACCTCTTTGAGGTTTATACTCACCGGCTCAAATCCTTCCACCTTCACCTTCTTCAGCTCCGGCATCTTGGGCATCTTCAGTAGACCAAAGCCCATGGCTAGTTTCCCGAAATCCAGGTCTTTCAAGATGAAGATATGGTGGCATTCATGCTTGGAGTAGTACTGGATGAAAGCTACAAATGCCCGCATGCTGTTGTCATACAATTCACGATCTTCAGCTGCCATGGTTCTGATCTTTGGGATTAGGTCTTGGATTTGAGGAGGTTCTTTGTCGTCATCTTTGGCGTAGTCTGGGAATTCTGTCAGTTGGACCTTCTGGTTGAGCTCCAGGAAGTTGAGGTAGGTGTCTTCAGTGGGCAGCAGCATGAGAAGAGCATTTCCTAAATTTCCAGACCGCGCTGTGCGTCCGCAGCGATGTACAAAGGCGCTTGCATTGCTGGGTGGGTCGTACTGGATGACCCAGTGTACCAGAGGGATGTCCACACCTCTAGCCAGAACATCTGTACAGAGCAGGATACCATTCTTGAGCTTCTTGAAGTCCTCAAACACAGTCTGACGCTTCTTGTGCATCTTGCCATGAAGATAGAGGAGGTTGGCCCCAGGCAGCATGATCGACAGCAGCTGGTGAAAGTAGGAAACTGAGGAGCATGTGGAGAGGAAGATCATGTGCTTCTGGGACTTCCTGGCTTGGAGGAAGTGGACCAGAGTGTTGAACTTGTGGTCAGCCTCCACGATGGTATAGTAGTTGGTCAGGGTGGCAGGAGTGCGGAGAGACTCTCCTGTCTTGGCAGCTATGTCCTTCACCACAATGGACACAGGGTTGCGCATCCCAGAGCGTTTGAGATCCTCCAGCTCCTTGGTCTGTGTGGCAGAGAAGAGGCCGGTGCGCCTCTGTTTCGGCAGGTAGGAGAGGATGGAGCCGAGGGCGGCCTCAAATCCCATGTCCAGGAGCCGGTCAGCCTCATCCAGGATAAGAATCTCCAGGTTCTTTAGGTAAACTGGGAAGTTGGAGCTTTTACCTATCACAAGACTTTGCAGCTTCCCAGGTGTCGAGATGACAATGTGGCCACCTTTGGCCTGGAACCTGGCTATGTCCTTCTTGGCCTTGGAGCCTCCCAGTAGGAGGGACTGACATAACTGGGGGAAGTGCTTGTGTAGAAACTTGTGGAGCACCTCAGAGATCTGGGAGGCCAGTTCCCGGGTGGGGGACAGGATGAGGGCCTTGACATCGTGGATGCTGGTGGGAGGGGTCCTAGTGAGGAGGGACTGCAGAATGGGCACCAGGAAGGCCAGGGTCTTGCCACTGCCAGTCACAGCCTCCACGGCTACATCCTTGTGAGCCAGGAACTGGGGGATGCTGGCGGCCTGCACTGGGGTCATCTCTGTGAAGCCAAACTCTTCTTGGATGGCCCTCAGGATTGTGGGTTCAATGTCCAGACTCTCCCAGCTCTGGTTGCCCTTCTGTGAAGCTGCCATCTGGGAGCACACATTCCTTGTCAGAGCCTTAGTCAAATCCTCACACTGCCAGTTTCTTTGAGAAAAAAAATAAGGGGGGGGGGGGCGTAATTTAGACTTTGCCCAATAAAAAGATAATTATAACTATATTCAGACACAATATATTGTTGATTGGTAATGGGCACTAATTTTATATAACTCCGCCTTTGCCGGTCCCAATCCCGGATGAAAAAGGAGGAGGGGGAGCAGTAACAAGCTCACTAAAAAACCTGGGTTCAGCTGGCCCGGCTGATAGTACCCTGTAAGGTCTCCTGATCCAGGTATACAGGATGAGCAGCGTTTGTACTCCATGTTAGGAGCGGGTGCACATGGCGTCTGTTCCTCATGTCAGAGGCGGCCATTTCTTTTGGAGCTAAGTCGGCCTGCCACTGAGTAGTGCTCCCAGTCTTAATGACAAAGGCAGACGCATTCTACTTCACCCAGTGTGGAGATAAGAAAGAAGAAGAAGACTAATTTTATTTGGAGTAAAAAGACACAATTTCAAATAAATAATCTACAACTATCTTTTTTTTTTACAGAAAAACTCCATAAGTGGGCACTCTCACTAGTGGACATCTCTAGGACAGTTTTCATTGCCAAAAGGACCATTTTTACTATTTTGCCTCTCTCCAGAAAGAAGACCCCTCTGTCTATGGAACACTTTGGCTCTGCAAGTAGATCAAGCTTCTGTTGTGGTTTGTAATTAAAATAAAGCAAGGTTTAGCCAATTCCCATAGATGTTGCAAGCCATCAGCAACATTCTGATGAACAGTCATTACTTTTCCTCCTTAAACACAATCCTGGGTTGTTTCTTGAGTAACAAAATGGATGAAAAGAGTTAATAAATATCACAAAGAAGATATCACTAAGTAGGAACCAGATTATCTAATAATTTGCATTATTGAAGTTGGCAAAGTTTTCTTTATTTCCCCAAAATTAACTCGGAGTGCAATTTCAGGTTTATTTAATGGATTTTGGTCTTTTTATCTTCTTTCTCTCAGTAATAATTATAATAAAAATCAAATGTTGTATTTTGTCATATTTATAAAGTCAAGGCTACTTCAGATGTTTATTAAACGATGATGATAGATTACCCTATAAAAAATACTAACCGGTTTCTTTAGTGAGGGTTGATATTTCTAAAAGCTAGCCCTTTCTATGACCGGGTCTAGAATGAAAGTCATTTCTAAGGCTTATTAGAGTTTTTAACCTAAAAATGATAATAAATAGAGTATATATGTGTGAGACTATATACTTCTTTAATAGAATTCGACTCTGCATTATGAATTGAAAAAATTATGAAAAAGGCATCTCCTTATCGTGCAACTGAAAGTTGCTGATGGCTTGCGCCATCTATCGGAATAAAGCCATCAGCAACTTTCAGTTGCATGATAAAGAGATGACTTTTCATAATTTATGCACCTTATCGCAGTACATTATCACATTTCTACTATTTTTTTGAATTGAAAAAAGTTGATTATCAAGATAGAATCTTTCAAATAATTATTTTATCTCAATATAGCCGGTTCAAAATCACTTTATTAGGTACCGCTCAACAAGAGCAACCTAGTTTATGATAATTGAAACAATGAATAATATATGGAAGTTATTCACATACAGTATAACCTTGTTAATTCGACAACCAACCTTAATTAGACCATATTCTGATGTCCCGACCTCCGGCCTATAAAATAATAAACCGTAATTTGACAGTATCGATAATACGACAGTTCCGATAGTTCAACCATTTTAAAATTCGAATTTCGACAGTTGAATGTTTTTTTACATACGACTTTACCTCTAAAAAGGTATTACGGGGGCGATCGGCGGGTGCCGATTAGATCGCGCCTGCGCACTTTTGGTTTCTGTTAGTTTAAGTTTCACTTTGCAGTGCCATTGCGCAATGTCACGAGTGTTATTATTATATATATTTTTTTTTTTACGTGGGAATTTAATGCATCGTGCGCTGATTAATAATATTATTTTCTTTTTAAATTTCAGCATTGAAATGAGGGGGTCGGTGGAAGGCTGGTTAAACCGTTCGGTTTACGACCACTACGACCCGGGTTCGATCCCCGCATTGGACACTTTTTTCTGTTTAAAGAAAAAAAAAATGCTCCAATGGCCCCCCGATTCTTGCAAAAGTCCAACCCCACCAGCGAGTGCAAGTAACCAAACGGGGCTCTGGCACATTTGTAAGTGCAAAGTCGAACTGCTTTCACATGTGTAGACATGTGGTGCGCTTACAGTAAAAAAAAGCAGTCGCTAACTACCCACCATGATTATCATGGCCTGTACCACGTGTACTAGGGATAAGCAAAAAAAAAAAAAAAAGCATTGAAATATTTTAGTTATTTAAAAATTTACAAATAATTTCCTTTTAAATAAAAAATCTTCATAAAATATGTAGCCCCAATGATTATGATAACATTTTATTTCAATATTCCATTTCCGTGTTATTATAAAAGATTTAAACACAAAATCAATAACACCTGCAGCAACAGTAGATGTCTTTAATACAATAAAAACACTTTGTTATTTAAAACACATTCCAGAGGAAGAAAGACATGCATGTTTTTTTAAAATAGACCATCTGGAATACATCCTGAATAGGATTTCAGTGCAAAAACACATCTATAAAGGAATTTTTAAAAAGATCGTCATGATTATTTTTAAATTTTCTTTTTATTTTCCTTATTTATTTCCTTTCAACTGCTATATTCTTCAATTAGAATAAAATATTATTTGTAATTATTTATGTTTCAAAAATATGTATTATTGCCATTTTGTCCCTGATACTAAAAGTTAATTATGAAAATAAAAATACAAAAAAGTACACACAATGTGGTTTCAATTAATATCATTAATCTATATTACAAAGCTATTTTCAAAAAATATTATTTTAGTAAGTTAGATGATTAGCTATAATCATCTGAATAACTTTAATTCAACGCTTCCTTTAATTCAACCGAAAGCTCTGATCCCTTGGGGTGTTGAATTAAAGAGGTTCGACTGCATTAAACAAAATGTTAACGGTTCATGAATATCGAGGGTGTCACCCACTCGTCCACTGACTTTTTTTATATCTCAATATATATGATGACATCCGCCACCATCTTTTTTTTTAAAGCCATATAAATTGGGATTTATAAAAATTTGACCATAGCAGCCTTTTCAACTTGCTCCCTCGCAATGACAATTCTATTATTTGGATCCTATTTCAAATATAAGAACACCAGGATCCATTTGATTAACAATTTGCATAATTATTTGATGTAGATCAGAACTCTTTTTAGAAAAAACTTGAAATTTCAAAAAATTATAAAAAATATATAGAGATATGATAAAGCACAATTTGGATTATAGCTACAAGGTAATAAGACCTAATCCAAATAAATTAATAGTGTGTGACATTTCAGTAACAGCATTGTTACTGTGACGCATCAAGCACTATTAATTTATTTGGATTAGGTCTATTTTCTTGTAGCTATATGTAGATATTTATGATATTTTAGATCAGTGTTCTGATTATTTTTCTTAAATTCCCAAAGGGGGTTCAAGAAAGGAACTGGAAATGTATTATTTGTTCCTCCTTTGAAGTCCTAAACAATCATTCCAGAAAATGTTCAATTGTTAACTCCCAATTGGATCCAAGTTAAAATTGTGCATCACTAACAAAAACATTATGTGAATTAACCAAAGCTTGTACAGTAAAACCTCTCTATAGTGAACCCCAATGGGACAAAGCTTTTGGTTCACTATAGCCACGGTTTGGCCATTTTTTAAAACTTTTCTAAATTTTTAGACCATATAATTAAAAAAGAGCCATACACACTGGAAAAGGCAGCCACTTAATAATGGTCACTTTGTTTTAATTCCCTAAATTGACCTATTTCTTTACAGTAATGCTGAATATCAAAAGTCATTTGATAATAGGTTCTTCTTATCATTAGCATACATGTTTATATATAAACCTCTATGTATAATTTTAAAATTAAGCCAAATCCCCTACGCAAAACTTTATTAATTATATATTTAAAAGGTATAAGAGTATTTTAGAACATCTTTCTCAAATAATACAATACTAAATTTATTTGAAAAATTGCCTCTAATACCTTGTTGTTTGAAAGTGAAAAGTAAAATTTGAAAATCAGAATTGTCTTAAAATAACGTTATTTCCATCAAAGGTATAAAGCTCCATGTATTCTGAATCAATTAAGGATGAATCAAAAGTACCCAATTCAGAAAAATCGGACGCGAAACATGTTGATACGATAGCCCGATCGTTAAAATTGCGAATAAAAACGTCAATTTGCAAACACAAAATCGGTGGTAAAATGGCCGGCCAGGGGGAATATTCGTGAACTCTGAATGAGTCATATACCTAACAAGAATTCCATTCAAAAATAGAACTGTAGTGGTAGTTTTTGAGAATTTAAATGTCGATTTTTTTGTGGCCCATGAGACACGGGGAACTTGGGGGAACTGTTTTTTTTTTTATCTTCCACTATTTCCACATATTCTTCTGAAGTGTGTATTAAATTTTGTTTTTAACCTGTTATTCAAACCATTTCTGGCTTTAAAATTATTTGGAATTATTTTTTAGCCTAGGTTAAACTTGATATAGAATGCTTCTAAAAGGGCATGCTGCCACTTTTTTTTTTTTTTTAGTACGCCATTCTTTGTTTCTTTCCTTTATTTTGGAAGCCATTTGTATTTTTCTTCTATTTCAAAATTGTCGAATGCAAATATTTCTATTAAATAAAAGTAAAAATTTACACAACATACAGCAAAAATAGAATTGAAATGAAAACAAACAATCCCGCTATTTTTTTTGTTTTGAAATCGCGATCTGTGAGCTGAAACATGCTCAAAATTTTGTTGTTTTAAAAATTCACAATTTAAGTTTGTTATAAGCCTAGTATTTTTAATAGATTTTATCATTTTAGGACCCAAAATAGTTCGTTGTAGGGCTAGTTCGTTATTTTAAAAATCGCAAAGTTCGTTATAACGATGGTATTTTCAATGGAATGGAATTGGGAATCGCCGTGGGTTCGTTATATGGGAAGGTTCGCTATATCCAGGGTTCGTATTAGCGGGGTTTTACTGTATTTAGAACAATACATGGTCATCTTTTATAGGTTTTATACAAACCTGAAAACACAACTAGAGTCCTAAAGCTATAAATAATATGTGAAATCTCTCGTATATGAAAATCTACCTGACATAAATAAATTTGCAGAAACTGAATACCAAGTTATTAATCTCACATAACCTACAAAACAAGAAAGAAAATACAGTCGAACCTCTTTAATTCAACACTCCAAGGGATCAGAGCTTTCGGTTGAATTAAAGGAAGTGTTGAATTAAGGTTAGATGATTAGCTAATCATCTAACTAGCTAAAATAATATATATATCTACTCATATATTTGCCTTATTCTGTCTGTTTGTCTGTTTGAAGCTCACGGATGGGATTTTTCATAACCATCGGTGGTTCAGTGGTAGAATGCTCGCCTGCCACGCGGGCGGCCCGGGTTCGATTCCCAGCCGATGCATTTTTTTTTTTTTTTACAATTTTTAAAACTCATTTATATATTATACAAGAATGACATCCATGGCGCCAATTTATAATTGTAACGAATAGTATTTGAATAAAAGCATTTAATCGGGTAAAACCCGGGCGTTGCCCGGGTCATTCGTATAATATAATTGCCTTATTCTGTCTGTGTGAAGTTCACTTTGTGAAGTTCACGGATAGATTTTGGTCAGAATGGATAAAATAAAAAAAGTGTCAAGGGATGGGAATCGAACCCACGACCTTCCGCTTACCGGGCAGATGCCATGACCACTAGGCTACCCTGGACATATTTTTCCGTTCACATTTTTATTTTTATATCTTCAAGACACACACAGTTTGGGGCGGGACGTTTCACAAGAGAGACATCCATGGCGCCAATTTATAATTGTAACGAATATATTTGAATTAAAACGTTTTTAAAATATATACGCACTCGGGTAAAACCCGGGCGTTGCCCGGGCCATTCGTCTAGTTTTTTTATAAATAGCTTTGTAATATAAATTAATGATATTAATTGAAACAATTGTGTGTGTACTTTTTTTATATTTATTTTCATGATTAACTTTTTGTATCTGGGACAAAATGGCAATAATACATATTTTCGAAACAAATAATATTTTATTCCAGTTGTGTGAATAATAGTTTAAAGAAAATAAATATGGAAAATAAAAAGAAAATTAAAAAATATTATTTGAAAAGAACCAAGATTAAAAAATATATATATTTTATAGATGTCTGTTTTTTCTCTGAAATCCTATTCAGGATGTATTCCAGATAGTCTATTTTTAAAAGACATGCATGCCTTTCTTCCTCAGAAATGTCTTTTAAATAACAAAGAGTTTTTATTGTATTAAAGGCATCCACTGCTGCTGGCAGGTGTTATTGATGTTTTGTTTAAATCTTTTTCTGTTGGCTCTACCTCTTCATCTTTTTTCCCATTACCTCCTTTACAATTTCTTCAATGGACTGTTCCCCAGCAACTTGCACATCTTTATCAACTTCCAAGAAGTCAATATAGTTGACATCAATGGCTTGATGTTTTTTTAATGCCTCAAAACATCTGTTCATTTCTTCTTCAACAACTTCTTCCATTGCTTCATCCATCACAAATCCTGAATGAGAAAAACAATTTTTTATTGTGGAAGAACTAACCCCAACCCATGCAGCCTCTAGCCAGCTAATTGCAAAGAGTAAATGTACTTGAGCATTTTTTTTTCTTCCATGCAAGTGAGAAGATACGTTATCATTCGTTTCCTATATTGGTCTTTTAGGGCTTTAATGATACCCATATCACAAGGTTGTAATGCACTTGTAGTTAGGGCGGGCAAAAATCTTATTTCAATGTTCTGTAACCCTTCAGGTATTTGGTGGGCTGGGCAATTATCAAAAATTAATAAAAATTTTCTTTCTCTTCTTTTGAATATTTGGTCCAATTTTTTCAGCCAATCCGTAAAAATTGCCCCAGTCATCCAGGCTTTTTTATTAAAATGATAATTTGAGGGAATATTCATGCCATGGAAGCATCGTGGTCTTCTATATTTCCCAATATAAAGTAAAGGCAGTTTTTCACTTCCATCCATATTACAGCATACCAACACTGTAATTCTCGCTTTAGACTTCTTACCCCCTTCACATTTCTCACCTCTGATAGTCATTGTTTGATTAGGCAAAAGTTTATAAAATAACCCTGTTTCATCAGCATTGAAAATGTCCTGTGGGCTGTATTTAGCTAAAAGAGAAGGAATAATCTCACCTTTCCAAGTGGCTACACTATTGGCATCCACACTTCCAGCTTCTCCATGAAGTCGTTTAAAAGCAATATTCCTTCTGGCCTTAAACTTTTCAAGCCAGCCATTGCTAGCTTCAAAATTATCTTGACCCATTTTCAAGGTCAAGAGTATAGCCTTTTCTTTCAAGATATTGCCATTTATGGCAAGTTTCATGGCAATTGCCTGCCTTATCCACCTAAACAGGGCTTCTTCAATCTCTGGGAATTCCCCGTCACGATCACGTTTCAAGGTAGAGCTAAAATTATATTTTAAAAAGGCAGATTTTATGGCGAATTTATTTTTAAAAATTGTGCTAATGGTGGATCGTGGAATATTTCTCTCTCTGGAAACTTGACTATGTGATTTTCCTTGTTCTATTTCTTCTATAATTTTCATTTTTTCCACATAAGTGAGCTGGTGATACTGACTACGTTTCCAATTTTTTTTTGGCAGAACCTGACATTCTTGCCCCACTCATTTATTCAAATTAACACAGAATATTGAATTAAAATGTTATCATAATCATTGTTGGATCATTTTATAAAGATTTATTTATTTAAAAGAAATTATTTATAAATTTAAAAATAGCTAAAATATTTCAATGTTAAAAATAAAAATTATTATTAGTTAGCGCATGATGCCGAAATTCCCGCGTAAAAAACAACAACAATAACATCCGCGAAATTGCGCAACGGCACTGCAAAGTGAAACTTAAACTAACCAGAAACCAAAGGTGCGCAGGCGCGATCCTATCGGCGCCCGCTGATGCCGATCGTCGCCGCCGTAATACCGTTTAGCGGTAAAGTTGCATGTAAAATAACATTCAACTGTCGAAATTCGAATTTTAAAATGGTCGAACTGTCGTATTATCGATACTGTCGAATTAAGGTTTGTTATTTGATAGGCCGGAGGTCGGGACATCGGAACATGGTCGAATTATCGCCGAGTGTCTAATTGGAGTGTGTCGAATTAACGAGGTTACACTGTATATATACAAGATGTTATTTGGAGCAGATTAATAAATTACAACAATCAATATTGATTTTGACAGTTTTTCGCTTGTAATTCCAAGGAAGTTTGTGATAGTTTTATCATCTGAATTAGGTGTTTTTTTTTTGTGTATTCCAAATCTAAAATACCAAATTATCACACCTCAAGTCGCAGCTGTCAAAGGAGGCCAAACAGGGTGAGTTTTCCATGTAGGTGAAAAGAAAGAAATTTTTCCCCATTAAATTATTTTATTGGTCAACAAATGTCTCACAGCATCAATCTAAAGAAACTGCCCTGGAACACTAACTACTCAAGATCAAGTATCCTTTCCAATTGAAAACCAAGGCAAAGATAGCCAAAATATCTCTATCAAGCCTGCTTAATTTTAAAAGTAATTTAACAACAAAGCATAAATTCACGTTGTACAAAACCTGTATTCTACCCATCATCATGTACGCACTACCAGTCTGGGGCAAATATATCACACCTACGGATAAAAAAAGAATAGATGCCTTCATGAGCATTTGCTTACGAATCACTATAGGAACCCCATTCAATCTTTCAAACAAAATTCTCAAAGAAGATCTCAACCAGCCTAATATAGAAGAGATTTATCAAGACTCTGCGACAAGACTATTCACGCAATTTCAAAAATCAACCAATCCAACTATACAAGAAATTGTACAAAATCAAGGTGACCTCAGCCACCGAATCCGACGACCTGGACCCAATGGCTAGCTGACAGCCAAACACCCAACAACTGCCCTCCTGTAAGGTTCGGGGGGCCACTCCAGCATTACAACTCGCCATGTGTAAATAATCTGGACAAGGTGACTCGCAAGCTGTGCTCGAATGTAACACCTGCAAATTGAGATGAATTGAGATTGAGAAATCTCTTTTTGTGAGCAATAATTTATATTCTTTGTCTTCTTCTTTCTTATCTCCACTCAATCATATTAAGGTATCAAGCTTGAGACTTTTGATGGTGTCTGTCGGGGAAGAGTAGATCTCATCAATGGATGAGTCAATGCAGTCAAAAGTATGTTTTGGGGGTTGCAGGCTGAGAATGGAATATTCTTTGTGAATAATAGATGTCTCGAAATTTCCTCTCAACACTGCTCAGATGGCCATTTGTTTCTTTATATAATCCTGAGATTTTAATTTAAGAAAACATTGATAATCCCTGATATATAAAGCACAATTTGAATTATAGATTATAGCTAAATGGAAATAAGACCTATTCCAAATAAATTAATAGTGTGTGACATTTCGGTAACAGCATTGTTACCATCATCAGACTAAAGCCAGCACTGACATCGTGTGATTTATGAATAATCATATGTGTTGGTCAATTTGATTGGATCAACTTGATAACCTAACGTGCAGCCACTAGTCACTGGCATAAACAATGAAGTGTCTTTGAGAGTAACATTCTGCTATTTGAAATAACATAGGAAGGATGCATGCCTTTTTGATAATCTAGAATGCACACTGAGAATGAGGTTTTAGATAAAAATCGAACAAATTTATAGGACCTAATTTGAGCTTTGTACTTGAGTTTGATTTCCTGAATACAGATTCCATCCACTTTGTCATCCAGCAGTAAGAGTTCAGTCTACCAAGTGTACCATTTAAATTACATTGAAGAATCCCAATATTGATGTTTGGGGTGACTACCATATTTCTCAACCTTGCTATCATCCCTGGAACATAGGTTGCTTCAGCTTCTCTGGATGCGTTAGCATTTCTACCAAAATTTGGCCCATAAAGTCTTCAAATGTCATGATAGAACACAGTGGCATGAACTGGTTGCTAATATCCATTAGCTTCGTGATACTTTTCAGGTGTGTGTATTGAAATAAACTCTTTTTTAAACCTACCAATTCAGAAATGAAGATCCGGTATTTTATTCTGATGATAGTAACAACAATGTTACTGAAATGTCACGAACATTTTTATGAATTTGGATTTTGTCTTGTTATCTTATATAGAAATATAGCGTTATTCTAAAAGACAACTTTTTCCATCAGTTAATCAGAGGAATACTTTTTATATTGGGAGAGAGTGTAAAAAAGTATATTTCTTCATTCTAGACGATTTATCTTTCCAAATTTAGCCAGCACATCGTCAGCGGATTTATATAGCCTTTAAAGGGTATATAAGAAGTTATATACAGTGGACCCTCGGTTTACGAGCACCTTGGAGTACGAGCTTTTCGCAGTACGAGCAAAATTTTTTGAAAAATTTTACCTCGGATTACGAGTGAAATTTCGCATTACGAGCAACTCGTGATGGTTGCCCCTCTTCTCCATTTCCACCTTTAGCGGCGGGATGAGGGCATATTTTTATATTAAATATTATTTTATTTATGGATTGTTATTAATCATTATAATATAAGTACAGTATATATATTTAATACATACTATAATGTATATATTCAAATCGATACAAATTCAAATCGATACATATATATATATATACATGTACAGTATAACCTCGTTAATTCGACACACCCCAATTCGACACTCGGCGATAATTCGACCATGTTCCGATGTCCCGACCTCCGGCCTATCAAATAACAAACCGTAATTCGACAGTATCGATAATACGACAGTTCCGATAGTTCGACCATTTTAAAATTCGAATTTCGACAGTTGAATGTTATTTTACATGCAACTTTACCGCTAAACGGTATTACGGCGGCGACGATCGGCATCGGCGGGCGGCGACGATCGGCAACAGCGGGCGCCGATACGATCGCGCCTGCGCACTTTTGGTTTCTGGTTAGTTTAAGTTTCACTTTGCAGTGCCGTTGCGCAATTTCGCGGATGTTATTGTTGTTTTTTTTACGCGGGAATTTCGGCATCATGCGCTAACTAATAATAATTTTTATTTTTTTATTTTTAACATTGAAATATTTTAGCTATTTTTAAATTTATAAATAATTTCTTTTTAAATAAATAAATCTTTATAAAATGATCCAACAATGATTATGATAACATTTTATTTCAATATTCCATTTCTGTGTTATTATAAAAGATTTAAACACAAAATCAATAACACCTGCAGCAGCAGTGGATGCCTTTAATACATTAAAATTTATTTATTAAAAGACATTTCAGAGAAAGAAAGGCATGCATGTTTTTTCAAAATGCCATCTGGAATACATCCTGAATAGGATTTCAGTGCAAAAACAGATATCTATAAAGGAATTTTTTAAAAGATCTCTTCATGATTATTTTAAAATAATATTTTAAAATTTTCTTTTTATATATTTACCATATTTATTTCCTTTCAACTGCTAAATTTTTCAATTAGAATAAAATATTATTTAATATATTATATTTAATATTTTAATGTCTGTAGAGTTAATATTTGATTATATTACTGAAAAGAAACACATTGCCAATAAATTTATTTGTTACAATTATTTATATTTCTAAAATATGTATTAATGCCATTTTGTCACTGATACTAAAAGTTAATCATGAAAATAATATAAAAACACACAATGGTTTCAATTAATATCATTAATTTATATTACAAAGCTATTTAAAAAAAAATATTATTTTAGCGAGTTAGATGATTACCTAATCATATAACCTTAATTCAACACTTCCTTTAATTCAACCGAAAGCTCTGATCCCTTGGGGTGTTGAATTAAAGAGGTTCGACTGTATATAGTATTTTAAAATTAAAGAAAACTTTTTAATTTTTAAGATAACTTTTTCCATTTGTAAACAAAGGCTCGAAGGTGTTATTAAAATTTAAAAAGTTGCTATTAAAATTTAAATTTAAATATTAAAATATCAAAGAACTTTTTCAGAGATGCTTCGAATTAACTGAAGAAACAAACCTTACTCTCCGAGAGTTTTGGCAGAATCATTTCAACATTGTCCACTGCCTTAAGATCATTGATAAAGCATGGAATGGAGTCTCCCAGAGAACTCTCGTTTCTGCTTGGACAAAATTGTGGCCTCACATCGTCCATGCATATGATTTTAAGGGGTTGTCTGGTGAACAGGAGCCACCAATTATCGATGTTATTGTGTCTCTGGGGAAAACTTTAGGACTGGAGGTGAATGAGCCAATCATTCAAGAGCTTGTGGAGGAAGAAGATCAGGAGCTTAACACAAATGAACTGATCGATCTTCATCGCGAGCAACACCAAGAGGTTAAGGAGGTGATCTCGTCTGGGGAAGAGGAGGATGAAAATTCACTGGGATCCCTCCCTTCAGATCAGATTCGGAAAATATGTAAAATGTGGGAAACTGTACAATTGTTCGTAGCAAAGCACCACCCGAATAAGCCGGCTGCTTTGCGAGCGACGGATCAGTTCAACGATAATGCGATGTCGCATTTCCGTGAAATTCTCAAAAAGAGGCAGAAGCAACAGTCATTGGACCAGTTCTTCGATAAAATTGAAAGAAAAAAATAAAATGTTATAAAATAACCCTTTTATGCCATTTTTCCCTCAAATAGTGTTTTTTTTTAACGCAATTGCATCAGCCATCCCAACATTATCTTTTATTTTTGTTTATTTTATCTTTTTTTATACATTTATTTATGCATTATCTTTTTATTTACTTATCACTAGGTTTGAAATTCAGTAACTATCACGTGTAAAATTTTTCTTTCGAATCTTTCATTAAAAATATGATAGCTATGATTTCAAATATTGAATGGAGTACAAGCTTCTCTTATACTTATCACGAAGTGTTTACCGACTCTAATTAACACACTGAGCCCGTAGGACGTGGATCCACGTCCAAGCAATATAAGCTTAAAGCCCGCAGGACGTGGATCCACGTCCTGAAACTTCAAAATTCAATATAAAATCGTGGCATAATTCACGTCCTTCGGGCTTCTGCCATCAAATAGCTGCATCATTAGTCTACGTCAGTGCTCAAGGTCACACGCGGGGGAGGGTGAAAGGGGGCCCTTTGGGAGATTTTTCCATGACGTCACTTCTTCTCACGTTTCATCCTTCTGCCGCTAGCTTCCTGGACGGTTGTTATTTTATTTATTGCCATTTTTTTTTGCGTTCGCTTCTAAAATGGATCTTGATCAACCCAGTACCTCGGGAATTGCTCCAATTACAGAACCTGAGGAGTTTGGTGATGAATATTTTCAAAATTCTGGTTTAGAATTGGATGATTCTGTTATTGATTCTCCTCACGGCCCAAATAGTGCCTATTTTCCCGACACTTCTCCCTATTCAGTATTCAAGTTATTTTTTAATGAAGAGTTTTTCAGAAATGTAAAACTTGAAACTAATAAGTATGCAAGAGCAAATATTGATAGGGAAAGGAAAAAAAGGCCCCTTGAGCCCTAGAGGTTTTTTGGATAAATGGAAAGCCATTTCGGTAGGAGAACTAAAACTTTTTCTTGCCATTATAATACATATGAGCCTTGTTGTGAAGCCAAGGATAAGAGATTATTGGTCAACTCACATAGGCATCAAATCATCTTTCTGCAAATCAACAGGCATGAAAAGGGAAAGGTTTGAAGCCATTCTTTCTATGCTGCATCTCAATCACAATGCAACTTACATTGCCTATGGACAACCTGGATATGACCCTCTTCACAAACTACGGACATTTTTCGACCCTCTCGTTCATAAATTCAAAAATGTTTACCAACCAGATGTGAAGCTTACCATTGATAGGCTATATGCCCATTTCGTGGGAGAATCCATTTCAGAGTGTACATCAAAGGAAAGCCTCACAAATATGGAATAAAAATGTACCAATTGTGTGAGGCCAGCAATGGATACACATGCAATATTGATGTGTATACAGGAAAACACCCTGATAAAGCTGCAGAGTACAACTCCATAATGAGTTTGGTCGGAAGATTGGCTTAATCAAATTTTGAAAAGGGGCATATCATTTACTTTGACCGCTGGTTTTCTTCTCCACAACTGTTTGAACACTTATGGAGCAAGAAAACTATTGCTGTTGGTACAGTAATGCAAAATAGAAAAGGCTTGCCAAAAAAGGCTTTTTCTAAAAAACTCAAAAACGGTGAAGCCATCATCCGACAAAAAGGACCCCTTCTTGCAATGAAATGGCGGGACACCAGAGAGGTATTTATGCTCTCTACAAATCAAGAGGCAGAAATGATTCAGGCACCTAAAAGATCTAAAAGAACTCCAGAACCAGAGCTAACAATGAAACCAGCAGTGGTTGTTGATTACAACAAAAATAAAGCTGGTGTTGATCGAAGTGATCAATACATGTCCTATTACCCTTTCTATCGTAGGACAATGAAGTGGTGGAAAAAGGTATTTTTCCACCTTTTCAACCTTGGTATCGTAAATTCACAAATTATTTACAATAAATTGAACCAGGACAAGAAATTGAACCTAAGAGAATTCAATTTGAGAATTTTAGAAAAATTAGTTGAAGAGGCAGGTGTTGAAATGTTGGATGAGCAGCAAGGTGCTTCTGGTTCCCCAGATAGGCTTTTGGGGAAACATTTCATAACCAGAATCAAAGTGGAAGGGAAAGAAGGCACATATATTCAGAGAAAATGTAAAGTCTGTTCCCAAAAAAGGAAAAAGAAAAACAGGAAATAGAGCAAGGAAGGATACTGCATATATGTGTGAGACCTGTTTGGTCCCACTTTGTCTAGTTGACTGCTTCAAGATTTACCACACCAAAGAAAATTTTTGGGCTTAATCTCAATATTACTTGATTTCTTTATTTTATTTCCCTACATATTTTTTATTTTCTTTATCTAGATATGCTATATACATATATTTTTGCAACCATATATTATGGAGTGAATTCGATTTTTTGTATATTTTTACCTATTTTATATGTCTCATATTAATTTTTTAATCATTTATAAAAAAGATTTTGCAGTCTTATAAGTTACTAGAAAGGGTATATAAGTAGTTTCAAATAAAATAATTAATGTAAGTCATCAATTTTGTGATTTATGAATTTTTAACAACACTCAAAAAATGCGCGTCCCAGCGGAATTTGCCCTTCTTTTTCTCACGGGCTCAAAGTGTTAAACTAAAATTCATGGAAGAATTGCCCGAGTTTCAATTATTAAAAATAAGAAATTAGTTTCGCACTACGAGCGTTTTGGAGTACGAGCATGGCTCTGGAACGGATTATGCTCGCAAACCGAGGGTCCACTGTAAAAGGTTTATGTATAAGGCGGCATAGTTCGTTTTAAATGCTCACAAATTCTAAACACAAATTATGAATATATAAAACAAAATATAATGTTATGGCATTGAATACATACATTTATATATTTATATGTGGAGATTATTTAAATTATATATTTTTTTTCAGATATAAACGTTTCCCACACACAACACATGTTTGTTTACAAAAATACCATGCTTTAATCATCATACTTCTAAAAATAAAAGCTAAAATCAGTGATAAATATTATTCAAATTAAATTATAAATAATTAAATATTTTTTAAATATTTTCTAATTAAAACGGAATTTATTTATTATAATTATAATATTTTGTCTGAGAGAGAATTAGAAAATTTTGAAAAACAAATACTCTATTTTTTTTTAAATTAAAAATGCATACATTGGATCAAAAAATGATTTATTTTACCAATATTTCAGCTGGCTGAACGCCAACCTTTATCAAGGTGTTATAACATTTTAAATAAATACTCTATTTATATTTCGTGTCTTTTATCATCATATATTATTTTAAACTAAAGTAAATAAACAAAGCTGTTACGAGCTTAAGTGAATTGTAAAGATAAAGGAAATGGCTAAACTAAACAAAGCCTCGAAAAAATCTAACTCCAGTCAAAATAAGTCAAACCAAGGTATAAAAGAACCAAATAAACATCAAATTAAAGGCAAACAAAATGAGCCAAAAGATATAAATCCTTCAGAGACCAAGAACCAAAAGAAACAACCAAGCCATCATGATGATTTATCAATAAAGGTAACAATTAAATTTTCTATTAAAAAATCTATATCTACGAGTATTGACATGACGTTTGCATTTTCATATAAGAGCATTTACATCAATTTAAAAATACATTGGCCTTAAGATTTTAAACACATTCACAAGGTAATAAGACCAAAGCCAAATAAATAGTGTATTACGTTTCGGTAACAAAATTTTTACCATCATCAAATTTTATTTTTACCTTGTGTTTTTAGTCTATAATGCAAATTTTGCCTTATCATTAAACATTTTCATTAAAAAAAAATGACACTTAAGCCAATAAACTTCACCAAATCAAAAAAATCAATTTGTGCATATAATTTACTTATTTGGTTTTGTTATTAAATTGTGCTTCATCATCCTGAAAACTTTTTTATTTTTATCAACTCTCAATCAAAAATGTTGACATCAGGGTAATATATGAACACAAAAATCTAGACAAGGTTTAAAATACATTTGAGATCCTGACACATACTTTTGCCCAAGTGATGACATATATTATGAAAAACCCTTCCTTATCGTGCAACTGAAAGTTGCTGATGGCTTGCGCCATCTATCAGCATATATATATATGTCATAATTTGTATATAACTGGATGTAACCCCACCACAATATGTATGCAATGTATGATCTAAAGATTTTATTAAAAGCTAGGCTTAGCGAATCTGGGAGAAAGGCCATCAGAGAAAAACGATCATTAGCAGGTTTTCATTATCCAGGAAGCAAAAGTTATTACCCAGGAACTCATAAAACTGAGTTCAAGAACCTCTTCTTCCAGGAGCATGTTAAAACAAGACAAAGGAATAGCTAAGATCCAATCAGAGTCCAGGAGTACTAGCTAAGATCCAATGAGAAGTCGCCACGGGAGAAGAATCCTTCAATGAGAGCACTGAAGAGTTAACGAGTTAAATCTCGGACTCAGGTTAATCAATCAGGAACTCGGCACCATCGGAACAAGTTAGGAACTCGGCACCATCGCAACAAGTTGGAGCTCGCCACCATCTTTCTCAGCACCCAGATAAGTCCCATGTTCAATATGTGAACAGCCTAACCTTAGTCAAGAATCCCATAGTCTCACCCCTTTCTCCCTTGATCACTGGCCTATTTCAATCCAATCCTGTGTCCTCGTTATTTTCCCCTGTGTGAATACCTTACTATTTCAGCAAAACGACTGCGCCCACATCAATTACAGTAAGTCAACGTACTACTACAACAATCATCAATCACTCAATCAATCAAACAACTCAACCACCAAAAAGCACCGTATATTACATATATATATAATTATCTTTTTTAAATAGTGCAGACTGTGCACTTTTGCATGTATTGACACTTTTAAATTGTCGAAAAATTGTTTATAGGAATAAATATCAACTATTCATTGATTTTTAATCATTCCAGAATTGTTCAAATACCCATTCTTGATTAATCAAGAAACACGTACATACTTAGCTTTTCTTGATTAATTAAGAATGGTTTTTTGGCTGAAATAATTAGAAATCAATGAATAGTTGATATTTATGCCAACAGATGGCGCAAGCTCTCTGCAACTTTTAGTTGCATAATCAGATGCCTTTTTATTAATACATATACTTAGGATAATTACTTTAATATACAGTCGAACCTCTTTAATTCAACACCCCAAGGGATCAGAGCTTTCGGTTGAATTAAAGGAAGTGTTGAATTAAAGTTAGATGATTAGCTAATCTAACTTGGTAAAATAATATTTTAGTAACATAGTAAAGTAACATAGATTAATGTTATTAATTAAAACCATGGTGTACTTTTTGTATTTATTTTTTTATTTTCATAAATAACTTTTAGTATCAGAGATAATATGGCAATAATGCATATTTTTGAAACAAATAATATTTTATTCTAATAAAAAAAAAAGAATATAGCAGTTGAAAGGAAATAAATATGGAAAATAAAAAGAAAATTTAAAAATATTAATTAAAAATAATTATGAAGATCTTTTAAAAATTCCTATATAGATATGTTTTTGCACTGAAATCCTATTCAGGATATATTCCAAATGGTCTATTTTTAAAAGACATGCATGTCTTTCTTTCTCTGAAATGTCTTTTAAATAACAAAGAGCTTTATTGTATTAAAGGCATCCACTATTGCTGCAGGTGTTATTGATTTTGTGTTTAAATCTTTTATAATAACATGGAAAGGGAATATTGAAATAAAATGTTATAATAATCATTGTGGCTACATTTTATAAAGATTTATTTATTTAAAATGAAATTATCTGTAAATTTTAAAAGAACTAAAATATTTCAATGTTGAAATTATTATAATATTATTAATTAACGCACAATGCCAAAATTCCTGTGTAAAAAATAATAATAATAACACTCGCGACATTGTGCAACAATGGCACTGCAAAGTGAAACTTAAACTGAACAGAAACCAAAAGTGCGCAGGCGCGATCCTATCGGTGATCGCCGATCGTTGCCGCTTGCCGCCGCTGTAATACCTTTTTTTAGCAGTAAAGTTGTAGGTAAAAAAACATTCAACTGTCAAAATTCGAATTTTAAAATGTTCGTACTATCGGAAGTGTCGAATTACAGTTTGTTATTTGATAGGCCAGGGGTCGGGGCATCTTAAGAAGCTCGAATTTGAGTGTGTAGAATTAACGAGTTTATACTGTAATTGGGATAATGTTTTTTTTTTTACAAAAATAAATGCCATGATCTCCTGCCAGTGTCTAGTGTGGGTATTTTCAGGGTAAAAAAAAGTTAAAAAGTACTTATTACCTTAAATATAGTTTATTACATTCCTATATGAAAAAAAAAAAAAACAATTATCAAAGTATTAATCTAATATGTGTGAAAATTAACTAAACCAAAAACAACAAGGTTTCCTGTTATATGTACATCTGCTCTATGTTCTAATTATTAATTATTTATACATTTATATAAATACAGTAGAACTACCTCACTGTAAAGGACAACACCTAATTGCAGAGCCAAAGTGTCCTTTAGGGAAAAGTGTCCTCTTACCGGAGAGTTGCTAAATTGTAAAAATGGTAATTTTGCAAATGAAAACTGTTCTTTGTAGAGAGGTGTCCGCTAGCGGGATGTCCACTAAAGGGAGGTTCTACTGTATTTAAATTCCATTGCACAAAATATAAGAAAATTATTTTACCCAACATCTAGAGCCTGGTCCAGGTTCATCTTGTTAATCCAGATTGTTCAAGGTCATCTGGGGATATTTCTAGTAGTAATTCTTCAACCTCTCGCCAGTATATCTCTTCTGGATATATCTCATAAATATCTTTATTCTTTTTATAACACTCTTTCTCAATTGTGTGAAGTTGGAATTCTTTTTTAAAATAGATGGGTGTGTTGGATCCTATAGTTAATAATTTCCTTAAATTCAATTTTATATATGAAAATTAAGCCAAAATATTCTAAATTCAATTGTACAATATAAATCTTTAATATGTAAATTTTAAAGCAATCAGTATGTATGCAAATTTCTAGTTTGGTTAATTAATAGTTTTTTGTTTTCTCTCTCTCTCTACCACTAGTATCATAATCTAAGTCAAATTCATGTAATCTAAAATCATGTGGTAGCTACTCCTAACTCTAAAACCAAAAGACAATAAAATAATTCAAGACAAGTGGCAAAGTGCTTCTTAGTATTTTTTACTGAACATCCAAGCCACAAACAGTATGGTCCCTCGAGCCGGATACTTTAAAAAATTAAGGTAAGCCATTTGAAAACTTAAAATTCTTAAAATAAAGTCATGCCCAAATCAGAAGTTAAAATTCGGCACAAATTCAACTTTATTATTCAGGAAATAAAGGATCTGGAATCAAAGAATAAAACTATTGTAGAATCCAAAAACATACATAGATTAAAGCTATTCCAACAAGAAATTAATGAAAGGAAAATTAGCCTAAATCAAGTTATCAACACATTATTAGAATCAGAGTTAGATGAGACACAATATGAGGATTATTCAAAAGCCAAAGATGATATTTTTAATATGTTGGTGTCTATTGAAGAAGCTTTATCTTTGATTGGAACCAAAGAAAATGCTCATAGTGATAAACAACTGCCCGAATCCAATGTTAATTTACCTAAGATAAATTTACCCATTTTCAATGGTGATTCAGCCAATTGGCTTAGTTTTAGAGAAATATTCAACTCCACCATTAATTCAAATCAAACACTAACGGAAATACAAAAATTTCAATATCTAAATGCATCTGTTAAGGGTCCTGCGGAAAAGTTGATTCGGGGTTTTCCCATTTCTGACAAAAACTACCAGCAAGCATGGGATACCTTATGCAATAGATTTAATAACAGAAGAGAATTGGCTTTTTCACAAATCAACAAAATATTCTCCATAAGGCCATTAAAATCTATTTCGGCTGGTTCTCTCTATGAAATCCTTGATGTTTGCAATGAAGGCATTAGAAATCTCTCAGTGCTAGGACTTGAGAAAAACACATTAACAGATCTAATCCTGATCAATTTTTTTGAAAAAAGAATTGGTGAAGCCCTCAGGAAAGAATGGGAATTAACTCTTCAAAATGAAGAATATCCAACATTTGAAAACTTTGTGAATTTTTTAGAAAAACATGCTAGAAGCCTGCAAGGTATGAGAATTCCTTTGTTCCAGGAACAAAAAACCTCTAGCAAAAATATGATGGCTCACGAGCTTTATGTCAACAAAGGTCAAAATTGTATTTTATGTCATCAAATTCATAAACTAAATGACTGCCATAGATTCATAAATCTTCCCTTGCCTAAAAAATGGGAATTAGTTAAAAAACATAAACTTTGTCAAAATTGCCTTAGAGCAAATCATGAGATATCCAAATGTCTCATCACATCAAGATGTAAAAACTGCAAGCAGAACCATCATACTCTTCTGCATGAATACAACTCTGAACCATCCATTCCACAACCAACAACCTCTCAAGAGATGTTGATTTCAACAAATACCATCTGTAATGTGATGCCTTTGGAAACGGAAACAAATATTCTACTGTCAACAGCCCTTATTAAAGTCAAGGCGAAGGATGGCTCATTTGTGCTATGTAGAGCATTAGTGGACAATGGGTCCCAAACATGCCTAATTTCAGAACAATGTTGCCACAAGTTGGGACTTGAAAAAATGAAAAATTCTTATACACTAAAAGGTGTAGGTGACATTGTTGTCAACAGGACAATATCGCAGGTTGAAATAGAGTTCACCCCACATCATAATGATCAATTATTTTCTGCCAGAGCATTTGTGGTTGGGAGGGTAACTGCAGACCTTTCAAACTTCCAAATTCAGTCAGCAGACTTTCCTCATTTAGAAAATTTGCTCTTGGCAGACCCAGAATTCTATGTCACCAAGCCCATAGACCTAATTTTGGGTGCAGATACCTTTGTAGAAATCATTCTAGGTCAGAAAACAGATTTAAAGCACCATCCTATAGCACTTAATACCAAGTTAGGTTGGCTTGTTTCTGGGAGAATCCATTCAAATATTAAGTCGAATACTTCGGTAATCAATCACTGTACCACTGAACTTGATTCCAGCATAAGAAAATTCTGGGAGCTTGAAGATGTCCCAATTTCTAAGGCCCAGTTGGGTACAAAGAAGGCCTGTGAGATATTATTCAAGTCAAACCTCAAAAGAGACATTGAGGGCAGATATTCAGTCAATCTCCCTTTTAAATCAACACCCAATTTAGGTGATTCAAGATCTCAAGCATTGGAAAAAGGGCTACAGGAAAATCCAAGTAAATCTGAAGATAATTCAAGTAAATCTGAAGAAAATCTAAGTAGATCCGAAGATAATCCAAGTAAATCTGAAGAAATTCCAAGTAAATCTAAAAAGTCACGTATCTCTAAGTTAACTCCACAAATTACTTCTAAACAAAACCAATTACTTCCTTCTGAATCAAGTCAACCATCCACTCCAGAACAACCTCTCGCTTCTCAGTCAAGTGAACCACTCTCATCTAAGAAAGAAACTTTGATTATTCCTAAGATAAAGCCACCACCCTATTATAGGCGAAAACGTCAACTTCCTGCTGAGAGAACTTCATGGGATGAACCAATTGAATCAGATATAAAGTCAAATTGGAATAAATTCCAAACTTAACTATCGTGCCTAAAGGAAATCAAAATACCAAGATACCTGAACAGTTCATCTTCTGAAATAGAAGAATTACAACTACATGGATTTTGTGATGCATCCCTTAATGCTTATTCAGCAGTTTTTTACTTGAAAACTAGATTCAAAAATCAAAAGATCAAAATCAATCTGATAACCTCAAAAACTAAGGTTGCACCATTAAAGACCATTACAATTCCAAGACTTGAACTAAGTGCAGCATTGCTTTTGGCTCAACTGAATCAAGTCATTCTTGAATCATTTCCTTTTCAACCTGACAAAACCTTTTTGTGGACTGATTCACAAATCTGCATAGATTGGATAAGATCAGATGCCAGCAGATGGAAGGCCTTTGTTTCGAACAGAGTGTCGTCAATTCAAAATTTGACTCAAATCACTGATTGGTTCCATGTATCCAGTCAAGATAATCCAGCTGATTGCGCATCAAGAGGAATCATGCCTCAAGACTTGGTCAATCATAGAATTTGGTGGCGGGGTCCTATTTGGCTTCAAGAAAATAATGTTCCGATATATTCCTTCTTGACCAACCCAAGTAAATCTCAATATCATTCAAGAAGAAGTCGGTGAGGGTCAAGTGTTGGATCAAACAACCTTAATTCAAAATTCAGAAACTATGTTAAATCTAGAATTCATTGAAAGGTATTCCACAATGACCAAATTGTTCCGAATAACAGCTTGGTGTTGGAGATTCTACTACAATTGCCTCCTCTTTGATCCAATTCGTCAGAAAGGACCTTTGACAACAAGAGAATTAACAAAGGCAATTCAAGTCTTAGTCAAATCAATTCAGCAAGTTGAATTCTGCACGGAAATAAAATTACTGAAGTCAAACAAGCAACTACCTCTGTCCAACAAGCTAACTTCTCTAAATCCCTTTTTAGACACTCAAGGACTTCTAAGAGTTGGAGGTAGACTCAAGTATTCCTATTTAAATGAAAATCAAAAATTCCCTCTCTTACAACCAAAACCCCCACGCCAGGAATCACTTATCAAAAATCTCTTAACTGAGAATGCCGACATTCCTGAGGCTATTGATGAGACTCAAGAAGATTCTTCAATTTTAGAAACCACTTTTGTCATTGAAGACGAAGAGTCTAACAAAGATATCGGGACTCCAAAAATTGAATTCTCCGAAGTTTCGGTTATTGATAAATCGGAAGGCAAATATTCGAAAGAACCAGTGGTCAGTGTAGAAGCTCTGGATAAGAAAGAACTGTGCCATGATGACTCAGCTCACCTCAATGTAGTTGAAGCTGATCTTAATCGACCTAAAGAGGCTACCAGTGGCATAATCAATGTTTATACAGAAGCTAATGAATCGTCAAGCAAAGAGAAAGTTGTACCTGTTGAAATTGTGGATACATTAACAAAGGATTATCTACAGAGCGGTGAAAAGGCAAAATTATCCCGCTGGAAGCCCATCGATTCTCTATGCTTAGAAGACGTCAAGGAATCTGAAGACGACGATGAAAATTACAGTTCATCGGCATATATAGAATGGCCAGAAATCTTGAAGAAAGAAGTCTTAAGACCCGAAGCTTTAGAAAAGGCAGTCAATCTGGAAGATTTTGAGAAGGCGGCAGAAAGTCGACAACTCTCCAAAGAACATTTTGAGGAATCGACCGAACAAGGCTCATGCATAAAAGCTGAATCAAAAACTTGGGAAGATCCTATTGAATCCGACTTAGCAGCCGCAGAGTCTGATAATCCAGCAGTTCCCGAAAGAGAACTGGCCAACGAATCTGAAAATCTCATCCAAGATTCACCTCAATCGGATACTCAAAGATGGAAGCTGATTCAAAAACTAAAAAACTCATTCTCGTCAAGATGGTCCAAGGAATATCTGAGCAACCTCCAAGGCCGTGGTAAATGGCGAATCAAACAAGACAATATCCAAATAGGTCAACTAGTTTACCTCAAAGAGGCTCAAATATCTCCACTTCACTGGCCTTTGGCTAGGATTCAGGAGATATTTCCAGGAGAGGACAAGAATGTCCGGATAGTCCAGATAAAGACTTCAAAAGGAGTCTTCAAGAGAACCATTACAAAGCTGATTCCATTACCTTTCAAACAATGAGAATTGTAATCTTAGCTACATAGTCGGAATCAATTAGTCCAGCATCTATACTATTGGAACTCGTTTTTATTTTTATTTTTTTTTATTTTCTGGTCATCTCTTCCCAGCCGGGGGAGTATGTTGGATCCTATAGTTAATAATTTCCTTAAATTCAATTTTATATATGAAAATTAAGCCAAAATCTTCTAAATTCAATTGTACAATATAAATCTTTAATATGTAAATTTTAAAGCAATCAACATGTATGTAAATTTCCAGTTTAGTTAATGAATAGTTTTTCTTTTTCTCTCTCTCTCTACCACTAGTATCATAATCTAAGTCAAATTCATGTAATCTAAAATCATGTGGTAGCTACTCCTAACTCTAAAACCAAAAGACAATAAAATAATTCAAGACAAGTGGCAAAGTGCTTCTTAGTATTTTTTACTGAACATCCAAGCCACAAACAGGTGTGTCTCTTTATTCTTTATTTTGTCTTCCACTGATATGGCTGACACACCTCTTGGAAATGGTATCTTAAAGGAACTATGGACATAAGATTTGAGGGGGGGGGGATAGTAGAAATACATATAATTATAAATATATAATATGCTTTGAGCAATTGCATGGTCAGTAAGGGTCCTCAGTGTGAAGTCAGACATTGTGGACTTGCTGGCCCATACTTTTTGCCATTTTGGTTGCGCCATGATATCATCCTTGAAGAGTAGTGTTAGGAGATATCCTAACTTTATACGATTTCATTATCTTATCTCGTCATCAGATCATATTCCATAATTTCTCCTTGGAGCAGTAGTGATCTATCAATTTATTTCATTCTGTATTACCATGAGAAGACAAGCTTTCGCCAGGTGACACCTCTCACTGAAGAAACACTTTGGTTCAGCAACAAGATGTTGTCCATCAGAGAGGGGCTCTAGTATAACTCTCTAATCTAAATTGTGCCCCTGACTGAGCATACTCACTGTGAGGACAGAACCCCCAAGAACAGAAGGAGCCCACCACCTCCAAGTATAAGAGGAGGACCATCACCAGCAACTGGGATCGCTACAAAGAATCCGAGGATCTTGCAGAAGAATCTGATAGCCACAACAGAGGGGCAGATTTTGCTGAACTTGCCAAGTCTAAAGGTATCTCACCCCACATCTTTTAACCCTACTTAGGTCTCACCACTATTTCCCAGCACTTCAGCCTTGAATTAGAGCAATGGGGAACACTTATTTTAAAATCTATTACAAATTGGAAGAGATATGTATCGAGTCAATTTTTAAAAAGTTGTTCAAACACACAGTTCCAATGTACAGTTTAAGCTCCCACAAGAGACCAAACAAAAAGCATTACAATTCTTGGTCTCTTCTAGAGGTTGTTGGTCTTACATCAGAGGTTTTGGCATGGTACATGCTCTTAAGATGACTAACCACCATACCAGGGCGTGTAAATACGTTCTAAGGTTGTGTCAACTATTGAAAATGAAGGAACCTACGAGGGGGGGATTCACACCTTTGCTCCATACACTTTCTACATGTTTGATAAATTTAGCTTATATTTATAGGTATCAAGTGGAAATAGATTTGCACTAAGTAGCCAAAAACTCTATATTTTACACAAGAACTATATATGTATATAAGGAAAATATAAGAATAACACAACAGGTAAAACAAAAGGATGTTTTGTACTCTCTTAGAATGACAAAAACAATTTTTTTAACCTTCTCCTCCAAAAAAAATTAAAATAAAAAAGAGAAAACTTCAGAAAATTATATATTTAATATAGAACTTTGTTTTTTGAGATTAAACCACTGAGCTAAAAAAAACATTGCCTGCTGATTGGCTAATGAGAACAAAATGTTAAATTATCATATGCTAGTAGAGAACCAATCACTGTACACCAATATACCAAGAAACTGATCTAAGCTAGATAATATAGTAGAGTATATATATCCCTAGTACATACTTGTGATGAGAGAATGATAAAGCACAATTTAGATTATACCTACAAGAAAATAAGACCTATTCCAAATAATAGTGTGTGATGTTTCAGTAACAGCGTTGTAACTGAAAATTCACACACTATTAATTTATTTGGATTAGGTCTTATTTTCTTGTAGTTGTGATGAGAGAAGTTTATTAAAATATCATATTTATATTTTTCTAGCCTCAAAATTATGCAATTTAGTTTTTTTATTGGATCTATTTGTGTAGACTTTCGATAGCCTATATGGTGAACTATATCTTGAGCCATGTGTGTAAAATTTATTAACAAATTATTCAGCAGAATAACAAAGCATCTATTTAGCATTTCAAAAACAAGGTAATAAGACCAAATCCAAATAAATAAATAGTGTGTAATGTAATCTAACTACCTTGTTTTATAATCTATAATACAAATTGTGCCTTATCTATTTAGCAGTTCAGTTATATGCATATATATATAACACAACATATAGTTGCTGTATTCATGTAACAAAAGAGGCACCTCTCCCTTTAAATATACAATAGAACAATGCATTTTGTTTATCACTCCAGTTCTTCTTCTTCTTCTTTCTTATCTCCACTCAATCATATTAGGGTATCAAGCTTGTAGAGCTTGAGATCATGACTGGGTGAAGTAGAATGCATCTGCCTTTGTCATTAAGACTGGGAGCACTACTTAATGGCAGACCGACTTAGCTCCAAAAGAAATGGCCGCCTCTGACATGAGGAACAGACGCCATGTGCAGCCGCTCCTAACATGGAGTACAAACGCTGCTCATCCTGTATACTTGGATTAGGAGCCCTTACAGGGTACTATCAGCCGGGCCAGCTGAGCCCAGGTTTTTTACCGAGCTTGTTACTGCTCCCCCTCCTCCTTTTTCATCCGGGCTTGGGACCGGCAAAGGCAGAGTTATCACTCCAGTAAACAACTTAAAGGTGGTGCTTAAAGAATAAAGCAAACTGGTGTTTGTGACTCATTCTTTGAAGTTTTTCACTGAAATGATAAAAAATAATGCATATCGGGGTATGTATGTATGTATATATAGGGATTCCTCCAATATTTCCAGAAACAATTTGGTTTCAAGCTTAGAGAATGAGTTTTGCATGCTGTTCCTAAGTTTTTATAAAGTTGTCTCACTGTATTAAATAGATACAATTTGGATTAATAGATTAGAAACAAAAGGCAATAAGACTAAATCCAAAAAAATAATACTACAGTAAAACCTCTCTGTAAAGGAAACCTAGTTGCAGAGCAAAAGTGTCCTTTATGAAGAGGTGTCCTCTTAACTGAGAGTTGTTAAATAGTAAAAATGGTAATTTTGGCAATGAAAACTGTCCTTTGTAGAGAGGTGTTCTCTAGCCGGAGTGTACTCTCATGGAGGTTTTACTGTATTTATTTATTTGGATTTTGTCTTATGTTTGTCAGTGTATAATGAGCAGCCATGGCACACCTATTGTTGAGTCAGACAATACTGTGCAGTAGGGGGTCGGTGGAAGGATGGTCTAAACCGTTGGTTTTCAACTGCTACGACCCGGATTCAATTGCCTCATTGAGCACATTTTTCTGATATAAATAAAAAACTGCCCCAATGGCCCCCAATTCTTGCAAAAGTCTAACCCCACCAGCGAGTGCAAGTAATCAAACGGGTCTCTGGTACATTTGTAAGTGTAAAATCGAACTGCTTTCCATATATGTAGACATGTGGTGCACTTACAGTAAAAGCAGTCGCCTACTTCTACCCATCATGATTATGATTATCATGGTCTGTACCACATGTACTAGGGATAAGCAAAAAATACTGTGCAGTGAACAGCAGCCAGTTCCTCCAGCTGAGAGAAGAGAAGGACTGGCTGGAAGAGGTGAAAGACGCCACCTTGACTGTGGACTGCCGGAGGTTGGAGAGGGTCTTGAGTCAGGTTGCCCTCCACATCCGGCTGGATCTCCCCACTGACATCATTGAGCCCTCCTCTTCCCCTCTACCCCAGGTACATCTCCTGGCAGCCTCTTGTCAAAGTTGACCAATCTCCTCCTTGTAATCAAACACTACAGTGTGTAGAGTCTCTGATAGAACATCTGCCAAGTTTCATAAATGCAGTTTTTTTTAAATCTCTTTTTCACTTGAAATCTGTTTTCACTTTACTGCCATATCCATTTACAATGTTGCTTTAAAAAATGCTTTTAAAAATCCTGAGTTCAACTGACCCAGTTGATGGTCTTCAACAAGGCTCCCACTCCAGGAATACGGAGGAGCTGTGTCCGTACTCATGTTAGAGTGCAGCAAAGGCTTCCATGTTAGGAACAGCCTCAAACTACAGGCAAAGTCAGACTTTCACCAAAGTGTGCCTGGATCATGGTGCCATGATCAACGAAAGCTGCACCCCTATACCCCATTCCATGAGATCATGAACTCATGGGATTCGTGTAATCTTTACACAAGGGGATAAGAAACAACAACAACACAATGTTGCTTTTAAAAATAATGTAGTAGTTTACTTATTTTGGTCTCTTTCACTTTCCATAATACTTCCCAGATATTCTTTCAAATCATGTCAAGATGGCTTTGGTAACTACACATATTGGCTCCAAAGTAATTTTTCCATCTACCAACCAATTTGTGTGGTATCTCTCTATTTTGACTGGAGAAGTAAACAGTTTGGGTTGCAAGCCCTATGTTCTCACCTCCAACAATGTAAACAGTTGGGTTGCAAGCCCTATGTTCTCACCTCCAACAATGTAAACAGTTGGGTTGCAAGCCCTATGTTCTCACCTCCAACAATGTAAACAGTTGGGTTGCAAGCCCTATGTTCTCACCTCCAACAATGTAAACAGTTGGGTTGCAAGCCCTATGTTCTCACCTCCAACAATGTAAACAGTTGGGTTGCAAGCCCTATGTTCTCACCTCCAACAATGTAAACAGTTGGGTTGCAAGCCCTATGTTCTCACCTCCAACAATGTAAACAGTTGGGTTGCAAGCCCTATGTTCTCACCTCCAACAATGTAAACAGTTGGGTTGCAAGCCCTATGTTCTCACCTCCAACAATGTAAACAGTTGGGTTGCAAGCCCTATGTTCTCACCTCCAACAATGTAAACAGTTGGGTTGCAAGCCCTATGTTCTCACCTCCAACAATGTAAACAGTTGGGTTGCAAGCCCTATGTTCTCACCTCCAACAATGTAAACAGTTGGGTTGCAAGCCCTATGTTCTCACCTCCAACAATGTAAACAGTTGGGTTGCAAGCCCTATGTTCTCACCTCCAACAATGTAAACAGTTGGGTTGCAAGCCCTATGTTCTCACCTCCAACAATGTAAACAGTTGGGTTGCAAGCCCTATGTTCTCACCTCCAACAATGTAAACAGTTGGGTTGCAAGCCCTATGTTCTCACCTCCAACAATGTAAACAGTTGGGTTACAAGCCCTATGTTCTCACCTCCTATCAATGTAAACAGCAGAGAATGTGTGCAGGAAAAATCCTGGCAGCAGGAAGGTGGGCCAAAGTTCCGACCTTTCTTCACAGGCCTCCATCAGAGTCTGAGGAAGGAGGTTACAGACTACCTGGACCCAGCCATCAGGTTGTGTTTGCCTCGCAATGAGACTCCGGAGAGTCTGCCGGGTTCTCTGATGGACTCCCTCTTCATCTCCGGCAGCTTGGAGTCACTCTCAGAAGTGGATTACATGTCTCCACCAAAAAACCCCTCTCCCAGGCCCTGCGACAGCCCCAACCTCCCTGATGATGACATCCTGCCACTCACCATGCCCAGCTTCAAGTCTCTGCAGCCTCTCAAAGAACCCTCTCCTGTAGAAGAAGATGATGATGATAATTTGGATGCCCTTCTTGATCTCACCAAGGCCTCTTTGGAACAGCAAGGCAGACGTGAGTCCTCTATCTTTGAATCCTAAAAATTTTGGCTCCTGACGGTTTAGCTTAAAATCTACTTATTAAAAGAGGACATATACCCTGACACGGGTGATTCTCAATTTAAGCCCAAGCCTATAAATTTCAGGCCTTAATCCAATTTGGTCTTATTTATGAGTGGTTATTCTACTAGAATAGTATTTGGGACTGGAAAATCTGGTCTTTTATAAATGAGGTTTGATCAATTTTTTTTTTCCAATTAGTTATCGTACTGTGGAACACTACCTCTCTGTAAAAGACACCTTGTTGCTGAGCCAAAGTGTCCTTTAGGGAGAGGTGTCCTCTTACCAGAGACCATTTATTAGTAAAATCGGTAATTTTGGTGATTAAAACTGTCCTTTGTAGAGAGATGTGCTCTTATGGATGTTCTACTGTAAGTGCAAAGCAACTGATTTCTCTACACACCCATATAGAGTGCAGCTACCTACAATGGGTGGTGAAGTCAACATCTCAATTTGGCAGGTACAGGAAAATCTTCCATAAGGGACCACATGCCTCTATGTTAATAAGTTAACTAGGAAGAGAAATAGGCTTTTATGATTATCACTAAAAAATATTCCAATTTTTGATACAATCTGCCATGAACAATAATGAGTAATTACTTTACAAAACTATTTTAGAGGCGTAATATTCTTTTTTTTTTAAATAAAACAATTTCTACTGTCCTTACTGCAATGGAAAAATTAAAGGGAGGGCCTGGCTCATCAGTGGTGAACCCTCCCAGCGGTTTCGCCAGTTTAATCTACCATACCGCTGTTATATTGCATTTTTTTGGAACTTCCTTTTATAGTGATACTGATGCTTGACTCTTCGAATGGGTATTTTAGATGAACTATGGACATAAGCTTTTAGGACAGCAGAATTACATATAATTATAAATATATAATATGCTTCGAGCAATCGCTCTTCCGCAAATATCAAATTTAATTTTTCCATTGCAGTAAGGACAGTAGAAATTATTTTATTTAAAAAAAAAAAGAATATTACGCCTCTAAAAAAGTTTTGTAATTTGATAACAGATGGCGCGCTATTGCAAGTAATTCCTTTATTTAAAAGTCAATAATTCCTGTGGTCCAATGAGAGGCCACCTCCAGGAGAGACGAAGTTGTTTTAAGGCAGTTTCTTACGGCAGGTTGTTGTGTACAAAGACCATGGTACACACTAAATAGTGACAATTAAAACACAGTTTATTGACATCTAGTCAACAGAGAGGTTACAGTTTAAAATAGGGAGAAATATTTACAACAGACGTCTGGATTTCATCAGGAGCAGAGAGCGGTCCTAAGTTTGGACAGGACAATTCTGGGATCCATGCTACCAACATGCTGGTTGAGAGTGTTGAGGAATTTGGCGAGAATAGTCTTGTGCTCAGGCGAGAGTACCCCGAGGATATAATCCCTATCATAGTGTAACAATCAATTTATTTGAGGACAACACCTATTAACAACAATGGGGCTTTAAATATTTGGGGGATTTGGTCACAATTATCAGATTGTTTTTGTTAAGATTTGGGCATGGTAGTCAGTATTTAAAGGAGGGATAATTTGAGGTAATTTGCCACACAAAGAACTAATGTGAATACAGTATAAATATACCCTCAGTGTTTCTCCATAATCAGGATTGATAGTTGGGGTTTTGACTAACATTTCAACTTGCATTCCGTCTATTTATCTATTTCCTTTTTTTTTTTTTTTGGATTCTCACCAACTTTTTTCCTGCATGACTTTGCCCAAAAGATACCAACAAGATTACCAAAATTTAAAGTATTTGTGATGTAACAACATTGACATCAGTCAATACTGCAGCTCCAGAACACATTGCATTAGATGTACAAAGATAAGAAAAAACACAAGTAGAAAGCAGTTTGAATTTACAGTAATAAGGTGTGTCAGAGAGCCCCGTTTTTGATGACTTCACTGGTGGGGTTGGACTCATGTAAGAATTGGAGATGACCTTAGAAGCAATTTTAAAACCTCACTGCTATACTCCTGAAAATGTAATATAGTCCAAACTCTCATTTGGCCTACCTCCTTCCTGAGGGAACACACTTTAGTATATCAATAATAACTTTCCTTGATCTAATTCAACCTCCAATAAGAGACCGCAAGGACACATTGCAGTCAAGTTGCCCAATAAGGAGATAAAATCAGCGAATAGTTGATATTTATTCCGATAAATGGTGCAAGCCATCAGCAACTTTCAAGTTGCCCGATAAGGAGATGCCTTTTTGTCAATTTATCGACCCTATCCCAGTAAAATTTCAGATTTGTACTATTTTTTCACATGTTTTTTAGTCAGTTATTTGTGAAAGGTTTGACTGTATTTATAGTTTGGTATTCCACACTCAAATTTACTTCATTTTTTTCATATAGCCACAGTTTCTCTCTGTATTAACTCTACAATTTAATATTCAATGGGTGTGTCCTCAATGTTACTAAAGTGTATTGTTTGTATGTACAGTGGCTCCAACTCGAAATCTTTTTGATGAATGGCTACAGAAGTTCAACTAGCAAACTTACAGCCTCTCTATGTAAATATATACCTCGGTATATGTAATGTAATAAAAACTGTCTTCTTTCTTCCTTCAATAAAAATTTATTTTTTATTATTTTAAAATATATAGAGTTCATATATAATATGAACACCCACAGAGAGCTCTCTATAAAATATATCTTAAAACATCACAAAGATGTTTACATACATACCTATATGACAATATTTATAGACTTGTTGCTCACAAACATTGGTATAACAATTATATAAAATAATTTTACATATATAAAAGTTTAACAGTCTAATTAAAAATATATTTAAAAAAAAAAGGCTTATATATATAATAGAATAACAAAACAATTTGAAGTATAGAGAGTGATCACTTCTGGATGATATGGATGTAGAAGCCAGGGACATAGTTGGACTCATCCCTCTTCTTGAAGTCTGCGTAGATCTTGTGGGTGGCTGAATCTCCGAAGACAGACTTGAGCAGCTTGGTGAACTCGGCCAGTCTGTGGGGGTGGTAGGACAGTCGGAAGTGGCTGCATTCAACATTCAACTTACTACTCTCCACTATATAAGGTAAGATAGGGAGTACATCACAACATCTATATAACAATTTCCTACTGACATGGCCTATCAATGTACCAGATCACTCTAATATTGTATTGATAACCTCTTTAACTCAACCAACTATAATTCAACACATAATCCACAACAAAGAGAAGTATCCTTGGAGACTTGTTGATTATGATTGTGATCAAAGGATTCGAACTATTTAATTATAATTTCAACATGTTATTTCAACCATTTTTTCTCTTAATTTTAATAATCCTATTTACTTTAACCGACTTGATTTCAACTTGAAATTTTGATCCCTTGGGGTGTTGAATTAAAGAAGTTGGACTAATATATAGATGGAGAGCAATATAGGAAACTTCTTGATGAAGAAAATCTTTGACATAACCTTTGGGGAGATGGTAGAGTTAACAATATTTTTATCATTGTAGTAAGAGCAGTAGAAAATTATTTTTTCTTGATAAAAATATATAAATATTCTCAGATGGAATGTGTGTGTAAATATCTGGTAGAGGAGACTGCTAACCTTACTTAATCAAATACTCCTCAGAAAATTTCTTTTATAAAAGATCATAGAAACTTTCTGCTGAGTATTTCAAATATTTTCTGCAACTTTAAACTCAATAGAATATAATGTAACCTTACTAAAAGTCTAAATTAAATGAATTTTAATTCCTTCTCCAAGCAAACAAGCCTAGTTATGGGCACAGCAATATTGTAATGGTACATCATTAAAATCAAACTGAAGTTGCACCTTGTTATAACATCAACCTGATTATAACATCATAATTTTAACGTACTAATTATTTCAACTGTGGCCATAATGTGGTACCAAGTGATGTTGTTAAAGCAAGGTCCAACTGTAACTACAAAAATATGTATTTTGGAGGTAAAAATATCAGTCTTCCGCGGGGATAAGTTTCTTTTAAAACATTTTAATCCACAAATCTCTAGTTTTCTGCCATTAAACCCCTTCTACAGGAGAAATCATGCTATAAGAAATCACCAATAAGACAAGAGTTCCATTTGGGTTGTAGGAAAAATTGTTAGTTTTCAAAAAATAAACATTTTTTCTAAAATAGTTTATATATACAGTAAAACCCCGCTAATACGAACCCTGGATATAACGAACCTTCCCTTATAACGAACCCACGCCGATTCCCAATACCATTCCATTGAAAATACCATCGTTATAACGAACTTTGCGATTTTTATAATAACGAACTACCCCTATAACGAACCTATTTTCGGTCCCAAAATAATAAAATCTATTTAAAATACTATGCTTATAACGAACTTAGAATTGTAATTTAAAAAAAAAATTAAAACAACCAAATTTTGAGCATGTTTCAGCTCGCGGATCGCGATTTCAAAACAATAAATTTAGCGGCATTGTTTGTTTTGAATTTTGCACTTTATTTTTGCTGTATGTTGTATAAATTTTAACACATTATACTTTTTATTAAATAGAATATATTTGCATCCATTAAATTTGAAATATAAAAATACAAATGGCTTCCAAAATGAAGGAAACAAAGGCATTTTAAAAACAAATGCGTTATTTCTTTTTAAAAAAAAGGCCATTTTCAGAACTTTTCAAAGTGAAACAACACAGGCAAAATGTTAAGAACATATTAAAATAAGAGAATATAACTTTTCTATTATAAAAGATAAAATATAAAGCTATTAAAAATTGTTACAAAGAGGAATCAACCTCAACTTTTGCCGCGATCGTACGTTTTAGGGCTAAAAAAAAAAAAATCCAAATAAATGGTCCTGTGATGAAACAAAAACTATTTTTATGCCTAAACTATGGTGATTTTAAAGTCAGCAATGTTCTGCATGACAGGTTAAAAAAAAAAAAAAAACGAAATCTAGACCTAGAAGAATATGTGGGAAAATGAAATGGAAGAAAAACACTAACTTTATTTGAATGGTGCAATGCTTGAAGAATGCTTTGAAGCAACAAGGTGTTAGGGCCATTTTTCCAAGTAAACAATGTATTATATAATGTGATAATGATGTTTTAAAATCATTTTATATCTTTGAATATATATTTAATAAAACTTTGCCTAGGATTTGTCTTGATTTTTAAATTAGACATAGAGGTACATGTATGTTAATGATAAGAAGAACCTATCATCTAATGATTTCTATTGTTATTCAGTATTAATGTAAGGAAATTGGTCAATTAAGGGAATTAAAACAAAGTGACCACTATTAAGAGGAAGCCTCTTCTTGTGTGTATGGCTGTCCTTTAATTATACGGTCTAAAAATTTTGAAAAGTAAAAAAAAAAAATAGCCAAACCGTGGCTATAGTGAACCAATACACACCCACATGTGTGGGTGTATAGAAAAGAGAAAAATAAAAATAGTTTAAATTAAAAGATTTATCCTTCAGTTTATTTTGATCCATGATGTCTTTTTTTATTATACTTAGATTCAATGGGTCTCCACTAAAATAAATGTGTTTCCTTCATACATTTCCACAATACACATTTGAAACCACCACAAGATAGAGAGTTTCAGGGGAATAATTACCCACAACATTCAGCCAAACCTGGGTCTCTAGTAATTGTTTGTTTCTTCAATTTATTTATAGTGAGTTGTTCTCCCTTTATGTAGTTGAACACTCCTATGTACGTATATTGTTAGACCTAGAGTGGTATAGAGAAAGTTCTATAAGGAAGTATTTAGAGAGTGTGTGACTTACTCCACAGGGTCCCCGGAATAGCGTCCCTTGAGAGTGTACTCCGAGTCTGTGCTGTCAAACTTGGAGTCCAGCTTGGAGATGTCCATGACATAGTCCAGGGTGACAATCATGGGTTGTCCGTTGGTGTAGAGGACTGAGGTCTCGATGCTCTTGATGTGCTTGCTCTGGTGACATCCAGCTTGTTGAGTCTCAGGTATAGAGATAGCACTGGTGTTATAACCACTCTTAGAAGTAAAAGTGTAGATCAACCATGGGGAGGGGTGGTGTATACCTAGAGGAAGTAAAACCACTCTATCAAGATACACAATAGAATGAGGGGGTTGAGAACCTGATATGAAGGTAAGCTTAATAAACGCTTGATATTTTCAATGGATAAATCAAAATGAGTGGGGACCATTAAGACTGTAACAGAGTGGTTTTACACACTGAATAACAGTTTAATTCATCAAACTGCTATCATTGTGGGAATTTGCCTAAACAGCTTATAGCCCCAGGTATTTTCTGGATATTTTGAATAATAATGACAAAATAAAATTGCAAGTTTGAGTAAATGTCCTTTAGTAATATAAACAAATTTGTTTTAAAAAAAGCGATAATAAATTGTTGAGATAACGAAAATATTTATTTAAAAAAAAAATAAAACTTTAAGCATTTTTAATTAGAAATTTTTACCGACAGGGAGATGAGTTTTAATACCACTTAACCGAAATAACATTTAAAAAATACTGCTTAACGAGCGATTTTTCAATGGAAAATTGTGGAATTGGTACCATTAAATGGATG
>CP092868.1:47192364-47248763 GCA_030710605.1 Cordylochernes scorpioides
GAAATTGGGATTTTGTTTAAATGTTATATATATATTTAAACACTTTGAATGCACACACACAAAGCTATTGTAGATTTAATAGAAAGTTTTACTCTGGAGTATTGTAAGATCACAGAGAGAGGTAGGTTCCAACAAACAACCCACACAGAGTTATATAAACACAACAAACATAGACCTCCAGTTTGTTGCTCCACCTTCCTCAGTATCCAGTTCCCCATCTCCACTTTCACACACAGAACCCTCTCTCTCTCTGCTAGAAGAATAGAGGTTGTCGCCACTCATGTCCTCCTTCCATTCCCAATACAACTTCCTATAAGTGGGCATCCATTTAGTGGTACCAATTCCACAATTTTCCATTGAAAAATCACTCGTTAAGCAGTATTTTTTAAATGTTATTTCGGTTAAGTGGTATTAAAACTCATCTCCCTGTCGGTAAAAATTTCTAATTAAAAATGCTTAAAGTTTTATTTTTTTTTTAAATAAATATTTTCGTTATCTCAACAATTTATTATTGCTTTTTTTTAAAACAAATTTGTTTATATTACTAAAGGACATTTGCTCAAACTTGCAATTTTATTTTGTCATTATTATTCAAAATATCCAGAAAATACCTGGGGCTATAAGCTGTTTAGGCAAATTCCCACAATGATAGCAGTTTGATGAATTAAACTGTTATTCAGTGTGTAAAACCACTCTGTTACAGTCTTAATGGTCCCCACTCATTTTGATTTATCCATTGAAAATATCATGTGTTTATTAAGCTTACCTTCATATCAGGTTCTCAACCCCCTCATTCTATTGAGTATCTTGATAGAGAGTGGTTTTAATTCCTCTAGGTAAACATCTCCTAACACCACCCTAACATCTACACTCTTAATTCTAAGAGTGGTTATAACCAGTGCTATCTGTACCTGAGACTCAACAAGCTGGATGTCACCAGAGCAAGCACATCAAGAGCATCGAGACCTCAGTCCTCTACACCAACGGACAACCCATGATTGTCACCCTGGACTATGTCATGGACATCTCCAAGCTGGACTCCAAGTTTGACAGCACAGACTCGGAGTACACTCTCAAGGGACGCTATTCCGGGGATCCTGTGGAGTAAGTCACACACTCTCTAAATACTTCCTTATAGAACTTTCTCTATACCAATCTAGGTCTAACAATATACGTACATAGGAGTGTTCAACTACATAAAGGGAGAACAACTCACTATAAATAAATTGAAGAAACAAACAATTACTAGAGACCCAGGTTTGGCTTGGCTGAATGTTGTGGGTAATTATTCTCCTGAAACTCTCTATCTTGTGGTGGTTTCAAATGTGTATTGTGGAAATGTATGAAGGAAACACATTTATTTTAGTGGAGACCCATTGAATCTAAGTATAATAAGAAAAGACACCATGGATCAAAATAAACTGAAGGATAAATCTTTTATTTAAACCATTTTAAATTTTCTCTTTTCTATACATCCACACATGTGGGAATGTATTGGAGCCTATTTCATTATCTTTACACACATTTCTTGTTTCATATATATATATAAACTATTTTAGAAAAAATGTTTATTTTTTGAAAACTAACAATTTTTCCTACAACCCAAATGGAACTCTTGTCTTATTGGTGATTTATTATAGCATGATTTCTCCTGTAGAAGGGGTTTAATGCCAAAAAACTAGAGATTTGTAGATTTAAATGTTTTAAAAGAAACTTATCCCCGTGGAAGACTGATATTTTTACCTCCAAAATACATATTTTTGTAGTTAGTTGGACCTTGCTTTAACAACATCACTTGGTACCACATTTTATGTTGTTATGGCCACAGTTAAAATAATTGGGACCTTAGAATTTTGATGTTATAATCAGGTTAATGTTATAACAAGGTGCAACTTCAGTTTGATTTTAATGATGTACCATTACAATATTGCTGTGCCCATAACTAGGCTTGTTTGCTTGGAGAAGGAATTAAAATTCATTTAATTCAAACTTTTAGTAAGGTCACAATATATTCTATTGTGTTTAAAATTGCAGAAAATATTTGAAATATTCAATCAAATACTCAGCAGAAAGTTTCTATGATCTTTTATAAAATAAATTTTCTGAGGAGTATTTGATTAAGTAAGGTTAGCAGTCTCCTCTACCAGATATTTACACACATTCCATCTGAGAATATTTATATATTTTTATCAAGAAAAAATAATTTTACTACTGCCCTTACTACAATGATAAAAATATTGTTAACTCTACCATCTCCCCAAAGGTTATGTCAAAGATTTTCTTCTTCAAGAAGTCTCTTATATTGCTCCATCTATGTGGTCTAACTTCTTTAATTCAACACCCCAAGGGATCAAAATTTCAAGTTGAATTTAAGTCAGTTAAAGTAAATAGGGTTATTAAAATTAAGATAAAAATGGTTGAAAAAACATATGTTGAAATTATAATTAAATAGAATCTTTTGATCACAATCAACAACAAGTCTCCAAGGATACTTCTCTTTGTTGTGGATTATGTGTTGAATTATAGTTGGTTGAGTTAAAGAGGTTATCAATACAATATTAGAGTGATCTGGTACATTGATAGTCAGTAGGAAATTGTTATATAGATGTTGTGATGTACTCCCTACCTTACCTTATATAGTGGAGAGTAGTAAGTTGAATGTTGAATGCAGCCACTTCCGACTGTCCTACCACCCCCACAGACTGGCCGAGTTCACCAAGCTGCTCAAGTCTGTCTTCGGAGATTCAGCCACCCACAAGATCTACGCAGACTTCAAGGAGAGGGATGAGTCCAACTATGTCCCTGGCTTCTACATCCATATCATCCAGAAGTGATCACTCTCTATACTTCCAATTGTTTTGTTATTCTATTATATATATATAAACCTTTTTTTTTTTTAAATATATTTTTAATTAGACTGTTAAACTTTTATATATGTAAAATTATTTTATATAATTGTTATACCAATGTTTCTGAGCAACAAGTCTATAAATATTGTCATATAGGTATGTATGTAAACATCTTTGTGATGTTTTAAGATATATTTTATAGAGAGCTCTCTGTGGGTGTTCATATTATATATGAACTCTATATATTTTAAAATAATAAAAAATAAATTTTTATTGAAGGAAGAAAGAAGACAGTTTTTATTACATTACATATACCGAGGTATATATTTACATAGAGAGGCTGTAAGTTTGCTAGTTGAACTTCTGTAGCCATTCATCAAAAAGATTTCGAGTTGGAGCCACTGTACATACAAACAATACACTTTAGTAACATTGAGGGCACACCCATTGAATATTAAATTGTAGAGGTAATTCAGAGAGAAACTATGGCTATATGAAATATGAAGTAAATTTGAGTGTGGAATACCAAACTATAAATACAGTCAAACCTTTCACAAATAACTGACTAAAAAAACATGTGAAAAAATAGTACAAATCTGAAATTTTACTGGGATAGGGTCGATAAATTGACAAAAAGGCATCTCCTTATCGGGCAACTTGAAAGTTGCTGATGGCTTGCACCATTTATCGGAATAAATATCAACTATTCGCTGATTTTATCTCCTTATTGGGCAACTTGACTGCAATGTGTCCTTGCGGTCTCTTATTGGAGGTTGAATTAGATCAAGGAAAGTTATTTTTGATATACTAAAGTGTGTTCCCTCAGGAAGGAGGTAGGCCAAATGTGAGTTTGGACTATATTACATTTTCAGGAGTATAGCAGTGAGGTTTTAAAATTGCTTCTACGGTCATCTCCAATTCTTACATGAGTCCAACCCCACCAGTGAAGTTATCAAACTCTGACACACCTTATTACTGTAAATTCAAACTGCTTTCTACTTGTGTTGTTTCTTATCTTTGTACATCTAATGCAATGTGTTCTGGAGCTGCAGTATTGACTGATGTTGTTACATCATAAATACTTTAAATTTTGGTAATCTTGTCGGTATCTTTTAGGCAAAGTCATGCAGGAAAAAAGTTGGTGAGAATCCAAAAAAAAGGAAATAGATAAATAGACAGAATGCAAGTTGAAATGTTAGTCAAAACCCCAACCATCAATCCTGATTATGTAGAAACACTGGGGGTATATTTATACTCAATTCACATTAGTTCTTTGTGTGGCAAATTACCTCAAATTATCCCTACTTTAAATACTGACTACCATGCCCAAATCTTAACAAAAACAATCTGATAATTGTCTACAAATCCCCCAAATATTTAAAGCCCCATTGTTGTTAATAGGTGTTGTCCTCAAATAAATTGATTGTTACACTATGATAGGGATTATATCCTCAGGATACTCTCGCCTGAGCACAAGACTATTCTCGCCAAATTCCTCAACACTCTTAACCAGCATGTTGGGGATCCCAGAATTGTCCTGTCCAAACTTAGGACCGCTCTCTGCTCCTGATGAAATCCAGACGTCTGTTGTAAATATTTCTCCCTATTTTAAACTGTAACCTCTCTGTTGACTAGATGTCAATAAACTGTTTTTTAATTGTCACTATTCAGTGTGTACCATGGTCTTTGTACACAACAACCTGCCGTAAGAAACTGCCTTAAAACAACTTCGTCTCTTCTGGAGGTGGCCTCTCATTGGACCACAGGAATAAAGTAATTACTTGCAATAGAGCGCCATCTGTTATCAAATTACAAAACTATTTTAGAGGCGTAATATTCTTTTTTTTTTAAATAAAATAATTTCTACTGTCCTTACTGCAATGGAAAAATTAAATTTGATATTTGCGGAAGAGCGATTGCTCGAAGCATATTATATATTTATAATTATATGTAATTCTGCTGTCCTAAAAGCTTATGTCCATAGTTCATCTAAAATACCCATTCGAAGAGTCAAGCATCAGTATCACTATAAAAGGAAGTTCCAAAAAAATGCAATATAACAGCGGTATGGTAGATTAAACTGGCGAAACCGCTGGGAGGGTTCACCACTGATGAGCCAGGCCCTCCCTTTAATTTTTCCATTGCAGTAAGGACAGTAGAAATTGTTTTATTTAAAAAAAAAAAAGAATATTACGCCTCTAAAATAGTTTTGTAAAGTAATTACTCATTATTGTTCATGGCAGATTGTATCAAAAATTGGAATATTTTTTAGTGATAATCATAAAAGCCTATTTCTCTTCCTAGTTAACTTATTAACATAGAGGCATGTGGTCCCTTATGGAAGATTTTCCTGTACCTGCCAAATTGACTTCACCACCCATTGTAGGTAGCTGCACTCTATATGGGTGTGTAGAATGGTTGCTTACAGTAGAACATCCATAAGAGCACATCTCTCTACAAAGGACAGTTTTAATCACCAAAATTACCAATTTTACTAATTAGATGGTCTCTGGTAAGAGGACACCTCTCCCTAAAGGACACTTTGGCTCAGCAACCAGGTGTCTTTTACAGAGAAGTAGTGTTCCACAGTACGATAACTAATTGGAAAAAAAAAAAAAATTGATCATACCTCATTTATAAAAGACCAGATTTTCCAGTCCCAAATACTATTCTAGTAGGATAACCACTCATAAATAAGACCAAATTGGATTAAGGCCTGAAATTTATAGGCTTGGGCTTGAATTGAGAATCACCTGTGTCAGGGTATATGTCCTCTTTTTATAAGTAGATTTTAAGCTAAACCGTCAGGAGCCAAAATTTTTAGGATTCTAAGATAGAGGACTCACGTCTGCCTTGCTGTTCCAAAGAGGCCTTGGTGAGATCAAGAAGGGCATCCAAATTATCATCATCATCTTCTTCTACAGGAGAGGGTTCTTTGAGAGGCTGCAGGGACTTGAAGCTGGGCATGGTGAGCGGCAGGATGTCATCATCAGGGAGGTTGGGGCTGTCGCAGGGCCCAGGAGAGGGGTTTTTTGGTGGAGACATGTAATCCACATCTGAGAGTGACTCCAAGCTGCCGGAGATGAAGAGGGAATCCATCAGAGAACCCGGCAGACTCTCCGGAGTCTCATTGCGAGGCAAACACAACCTGATGGCTGGGTCCAGGTAGTCTGTAACCTCCTTCCTCAGACTCTGATGGAGGCCTGTGAAGAAAGGTCGGAACTTTGGCCCACCTTCCTGCTGCCAGGATTTCTCCTGCACACATTCTCTGCTGTTTACATTGATAGGAGGTGAGAACATAGGGCTTGTAACCCAACTGTTTACATTGTTGGAGGTGAGAACATAGGGCTTGCAACCCAACTGTTTACATTGTTGGAGGTGAGAACATAGGGCTTGCAACCCAACTGTTTACATTGTTGGAGGTGAGAACATAGGGCTTGCAACCCAACTGTTTACATTGTTGGAGGTGAGAACATAGGGCTTGCAACCCAACTGTTTACATTGTTGGAGGTGAGAACATAGGGCTTGCAACCCAACTGTTTACATTGTTGGAGGTGAGAACATAGGGCTTGCAACCCAACTGTTTACATTGTTGGAGGTGAGAACATAGGGCTTGCAACCCAACTGTTTACATTGTTGGAGGTGAGAACATAGGGCTTGCAACCCAACTGTTTACATTGTTGGAGGTGAGAACATAGGGCTTGCAACCCAACTGTTTACATTGTTGGAGGTGAGAACATAGGGCTTGCAACCCAACTGTTTACATTGTTGGAGGTGAGAACATAGGGCTTGCAACCCAACTGTTTACATTGTTGGAGGTGAGAACATAGGGCTTGCAACCCAAACTGTTTACTTCTCCAGTCAAAATAGAGAGATACCACACAAATTGGTTGGTAGATGGAAAAATTACTTTGGAGCCAATATGTGTAGTTACCAAAGCCATCTTGACATGATTTGAAAGATTATCTGGGAAGTATTATGGAAAGTGAAAGAGACCAAAATAAGTAAACTACTACATTATTTTTAAAAGCAACATTGTGTTGTTGTTGTTTCTTATCCCCTTGTGTAAAGATTACACGAATCCCATGAGTTCATGATCTCATGGAATGGGGTATAGGGGTGCAGCTTTCGTTGATCATGGCACCATGATCCAGGCACACTTTGGTGAAAGTCTGACTTTGCCTGTAGTTTGAGGCTGTTCCTAACATGGAAGCCTTTGCTGCACTCTAACATGAGTACGGACACAGCTCCTCCGTATTCCTGGAGTGGGAGCCTTGTTGAAGACCATCAACTGGGTCAGTTGAACTCAGTATTTTTAAAAGCATTTTTTAAAGCAACATTGTAAATGGATATGGCAGTAAAGAGAAAACAGATTTCAAGTGAAAAAGAGATTTAAAAAAAACTGCATTTATGAAACTTGGCAGATGTTCTATCAGAGACTCTACACACTGTAGTGTTTGATTACAAGGAGGAGATTGGTCAACTTTGACAAGAGGCTGCCAGGAGATGTACCTGGGGTAGAGGGGAAGAGGAGGGCTCAATGATGTCAGTGGGGAGATCCAGCCGGATGTGGAGGGCAACCTGACTCAAGACCCTCTCCAACCTCCGGCAGTCCACAGTCAAGGTGGCGTCTTTCACCTCTTCCAGCCAGTCCTTCTCTTCTCTCAGCTGGAGGAACTGGCTGCTGTTCACTGCACAGTATTTTTTGCTTATCCCTAGTACATGTGGTACAGACCATGATAATCATAATCATGATGGGTAGAAGTAGGCGACTGCTTTTACTGTAAGTGCACCACATGTCTACATATATGGAAAGCAGTTCGATTTTACACTTACAAATGTACCAGAGACCCGTTTGATTACTTGCACTCGCTGGTGGGGTTAGACTTTTGCAAGAATTGGGGGCCATTGGAGCAGTTTTTTATTTATATCAGAAAAATGTGCTCAATGAGGCAATTGAATCCGGGTCGTAGCAGTTGAAAACCAACGGTTTAGACCATCCTTCCACCGACCCCCTACTGCACAGTATTGTCTGACTCAACAATAGGTGTGCCATGGCTGCTCATTATACACTGACAAACATAAGACAAAATCCAAATAAATAAATACAGTAAAACCTCCATGAGAGTACACTCCGGCTAGAGAACACCTCTCTACAAAGGACAGTTTTCATTGCCAAAATTACCATTTTTACTATTTAACAACTCTCAGTTAAGAGGACACCTCTTCATAAAGGACACTTTTGCTCTGCAACTAGGTTTCCTTTACAGAGAGGTTTTACTGTAGTATTATTTTTTTGGATTTAGTCTTATTGCCTTTTGTTTCTAATCTATTAATCCAAATTGTATCTATTTAATACAGTGAGACAACTTTATAAAAACTTAGGAACAGCATGCAAAACTCATTCTCTAAGCTTGAAACCAAATTGTTTCTGGAAATATTGGAGGAATCCCTATATATACATACATTTAAAAATTTACACAAATATATTTACTGGCAATGAGTTTCTTTTTAAATATCATCAAATATTATTTCTACAGACCTTACTGCAATGATATAGTTATTGAATGAGAGGGCTTGGCTCATCAGTAGTGAACCCTCTCAGCGGTTTCGCCAAGAGGGTTCACTACTGATGAGCCAAGCCCTCTCATTCAATAACTATATCATTGCAGTAAGGTCTGTAGAAATAATATTTGATGATATTTAAAAAGAAACTCATTGCCAGTAAATATATTTGTGTAAATTCTTAATGATAGATGGCAATAAAATTTAATTTACACATATACATACCGCGATATGCATTATTTTTTATCATTTCAGTGAAAAACTTCAAAGAATGAGTCACAACACCAGTTTTCTTTATTCTTTAAGCACCACCTTTAAGTTGTTTACTGTGGTAATAAACAAAATGCATTGTTCTATTGTATATTTTAAAGGGAGAGGTGCCTCTTTTGTTACATGAATACAGCAACTATATGTTGTGTTATATATATGCATATATATAACTGAAATGCTAAATAGATAAGGCACAATTTGGATTATCTCTATATATATATAAATGAATGTTTGTATGTTTGTCTGTCTGTATGTCCGGTATACAAATTCACAGTAGTTCACTAATTCAAACCAAAATTTCCATACATAGGTAAAAAAATACGGGGAAGACGATAGGCTATTTTAAAAAATATATAAATCAATTATTAAAACTATATATTTTTAGTCAGAAAATGATGATGACGATATTGCTGTATCATGTTTGATTATCAGATACAACATTATATCGGGAAAAATTCCAAAAAGCAGAGACAACGGGTGAAACCAGTTCATTATTTTGTACGCAGGAACAAAATTCTAACAGAAAAACATTCATTCGAGCAGAAAACAAAAGCCAGATCATCTTTCTATAAAAATATCGCTTCTCAGACACAAAGTTTGGAGCGGGACGTTTCACAAGAGTGACATCCACGGCGCCAATTTATAATTGTAACGAATAGTATTTGAACAAAAACATTTAATCGGGTAAAACCTGGGCGTTGCCCGGGTCATTCGGCTAGTAGATTATAAAACAAGGTAGTTAGATTACATTACACACTATTTATTTAATTGAATTTGGTCTTATTACCTTGTTTTTGAAATGCTAAATAGATGCTTTGTTATTCTGCTGAATAATTTGTTAATAAATTTTACACACGTGGCTCATGATATAGTTCATCATATAGGCTATCGAAAGTCTACACAAATAAATCCAATAAAGAAACTAAATTGCATAATTTTTGAGGCTAGAAAAATATAAATATGATATTTTAATAAACTTCTCTCATCACAACTACAAGAAAATAAGACCTAATCCAAATAAATTAATAGTGTGTGAGTTTTCAGTTACAACGCTGTTACTGAAACATCACACACTATTATTTGGATTAGGTCTTATTTTCTTGTAGGTATAATCTAAATTGTGCTTTATCATTCTCTCATCACAAGTATGTACTAGGGATATACATACTCTACTATATTATCTAGCTTAGATCAGTTTCTTGGTATATTGGTGTACAGTGATTGGTTCTCTACTAGCATATGATAATTTAACATTTTGTTCATTAGCCAATCAGCAGGCAATGTTTTTTTTAGCTCAGTGGTTTAATCTCAAAAAACAAAGTTCTATATTAAATATATAATTTTCTGAAGTTTTCTATTTTTTTTTATTTTAATTTTTTTTTGGAGGAGAAGGTTAAAAAAATTGTTTTTGTCATTCTAAGAGAGTACAAAACATCCTTTTATTTTACCTGTTGTGTTATTCTTGTATTTTCCTTATATACATAAATATTGTTCTTGTGTAAAATATAGAGCTTTGGGCTACTTAGTGCAAATCTATTTTCACTTGATGCCTATAAATATAAGCTAAATTTATCAAACATGTTGTAAGTGTATGGAGCAAAGGTGTGAATCCCCCCCTCGTAGGTTCCTTCATTTTCAATAGTTGACACAACCTTAGAACGTATTTACACGCCATGGTATGGTGGTTAGTCATCTTAAGAGCATGTACCATGCCAAAACCTCTGATGTAAGACCAACAACCTCTAGAAGAGACCAATAGTTGTAATGCTTTTTGTTTGGTCTCTTTTGGGAGCTTCTACTGTACATTGGAACTGTGTGTTTGAACAACTTTTTAAAAATTGACTCGATACATATCTCTTCCAATTTGTAATAGATTTTAAAATAAGTGTTCCCCATTGCTCTAATTCAAGGCTGAAGTGCTGGGAAATAGTGGTGAGACATAAGTAGAGTTAAAAGATGTGGGGTGAGATACCTTTAGACTTGGCAAGTTCAGCAAAATCTGCCCCTCTGTTGTGGCTATCAGATTCTTCTGCAAGATCCTCGGATTCTTTGTAGCGATCCCAGTTGCTGGTGATGGTCCTCCTCTTGTACTTGGAGGTGGTGGGCTCCTTCTGTTCTTGGGGATTCTGTCCTCACAGTGAGTATGCTCAGTCAGGGGCACAATTTAGATTAGAGAGTTATACTAGAGCCCCTCTCTGATGGACAACATCTTGTTACAGAGCCAACGTGTTTCTTCAGTGAGAGGTGTCACCTGGCGAAAGTTCGTCTTCTCATGGTAATACAGAATGAAATAAATTGATAGATCACTACTGCTCCAAGGAGAAATCATGGAATATGATCTGATGACGAGATAGGACAATGAACTCATATAGGGTAAGGATATATCCTAACACTGCTCTTCAAGGATGATATCATGGTGTAACCAAAATGGCAAAATGTATGGGCCAGCAAGTCCACAATGTCTGACTTCACAATGAGGACCACAGACCCTTATTGACCACACAGGAGAGAATTGGATCTCTACAAAGACAGAAGGTTTACAGGTAAACTCCAACACATCAAATCTTATAATTATAATAGTAGAGTGGTCTAATTAATAACTTGGCAAAAACTGATGAGAGAGAGGGTAACCACAGATGAACCTCATCTAATAATTTCTATCCTTGTAGTAAGTTTTTAGTGAGGTAATTTGGTTATACAAATGATATAACAAACATATAGACACACAGTGTGAAATTTATTGCTAGATGGCATTTAAAATCCTAGATGATCTAGACGCATGGATTCACTGAAGGAGACTTGGATATAAACAATGATGAGACTGATTTTATAGGATATTTGCCTCTGAACACAATAGGGTTTTTTATGGAAGACAAAATAAAGAACAAAGAGACACACACATCTATTTAAAAAAGAATTCCAACTTCACACAATTGAGAAAGGTAAGAGAGTTAGAGAAAGAATAAAGATATTTGCGAGATATATCCAGAAGAGATACGAGGTGTGTTAAAAAAGTATCACAAATTTTGAATTTTCGTGGGTTACGTATATTCGAATTTCGATCTTTTTGTGGCATTATGTTGGTACTCATGTCTCTCACTTATGCCGACAAGCTCGGCCATTTTGAATGTTCACTAAATTGTTGACAGCTGCTTTGGTTGCAGGTGTTTTGGATCGTCTTCGATTTTTACCTATTAAAAAAATGGATCAAAGAACCTGTATCAAATTTTGTGTGAAAAACGAAATTAAGTGCACAGATGCATTCCGAATGTTGACTGTGGCATACGGAGAAGCTACCTTGGACCGAAGCAACGTTTATCGGTGGTACAAAATGTTCTCAGAAGGCCGAGAAGATGTGAACGACGAAGAGCGTGCCGGACACCCAAGCACTTCAACAACAGATGAAAAAATTAATGAAGTGGAGAAAATGATATTGGCCAATCGTCGAATCACCGTTAGAGAAGTTGCTGAGGACCTAAACATATCGATTGGCTCGTGCCATTCAATTTTTATCAATGATTTAGGCATGAGACGGGTCGCCGCGAAATTCGTACCAAAATTGCTCAATTGCGACCAAAAACAGCATCGCATGAACATTGCTAATGAGATGTTGGACTCTGTCCGCGACGACCCAAATTTGCTCCAGAGGGTCATAACTGGTGACGAAGCGTGGGTTTATGGTTATGACGTGGAAACCAAAGCTCAATCATCTCAATGGAAGCTGCCGCACGAACCAAGACTGAAAAAAGCGCGCCAAGTTCGGTCGAATGTGAAAGTTTTGCTGACAGTTTTCTTCGATTTCAGGGGCGTGGTGCATCATGAGTTCTTGCCACAGGGTAGAACGGTCAATAAGGAATATTACCTGCAAGTTATGCACAATTTTCGCGAAGCAATCCGCCAGAAATTCCCGGATTTGTGGAAGAACAAAAATTGGCTTTTACACCACGATAACGCCCCTGCTCACACATCGTTGCTTGTGCGTGACTTTTTGGCCAAAAACAACACACTAATGATGCCGCAGCCACCATATTCCCCAAATCTGGCCCCCTGTGACTTTTTCTTGTTCCCTAAACTGAAGAGGCCCATGAAAGGACGACGTTACGCTACGCTTGACAAGATAAAGACGGCATCGAAGGAGGAGCTGAAAAAGATTTTTGAAGTGCTTCGAAGATTGGAAAAACCGTTGGCACAAGTGTATAATATCTCATGGGGATTACTTTGAAGGGGACAAAATAGGTATTCATGAATAAATAAATAATTTTTGAAAAAACACAAAAGTCGCGATACCTTTTGAACACACCTTGTATACTAGAGAGAGACTGGAGGGTCACTACTAGAAATATCCACAGATGACCTTGAACAATCTGGATTGACAAGTTGAATCTGGACCAGGCTCTAGATGTTGGGTAAAATAATTTTCTTATATTTTGTGTAATGGAATTTAAATACAGTAGCACTTCCCTTTAGCGGACACCTCTCCACAAAGGAAAGTTTTCATTTGCAAAATTACCATTTTTACTGTTCAGCAACTCTCCGGTAAGAGGACATCTCTCCCTAAAGGACACTTTGGCTCTGCAATTAGGTGTCCTTTACAGGGAGGTTCTACTGTATATAAATAAATGTATGAATAAATTAATAATTAGAACATAGATATCAGATGTACATATAACTGGCGACCTTGTTGTTTTTGGTTTAGTTAATTTTACATATTAGATTAATACTTTGATAATTGATAAGGCACAATTTGGATTATAGATTATAAATACAAGGTAATAACACCAAATCCAAATAAATAAATAGTGTGTGACGTTTTGGTAACAGTGTTGTTACCATATTGTTGATACTCGACGTAGATTGATCTTATATAAAGCTATGATACGCTATACAATAAGCTATGCATCAAATATTTGGTTTCCTTTTATCACTGCAGCAAAAAGATCCAAGTTGAATTCTATACAATATCAAATTCTTATTAGATGCATTCATGCTTATAGGACTTCATCTTCTTACATCACACATATACTAGCGAAAACCCCTTTACTGTCCGATTATCTTGAATTATTACAAACAAAGTATAATATGACAAATTCTCTCACAGATCGAACACTCAAAAAACTCCTTCAAAAAGAATTAAACAAACTATATCTGGATCTAAAATTTAAGTTTTATCTTTCTCAATCTAATGAACTGTTCAAGAAATTCTTTCCAATTGCTGTCCCAAATTTCATTACTTCTGATAAATTCACTACTTTATTCTTAACTGGCAAAGGACCCTTCTTAAGCTTCCTATTCAAACTGAATGCTATCAATGATCCAACATGTGAATGCCGCTTAGATGTTGAATCACCAGAGCATCTTCTTTTATCTTGCCCTCTGACTAACCAATTTGTATGTAGATACTTTGAAACATTACCAAATTCTCTTTGTGTATATACTCTATTTTATGAGAACTTTGTTAAGTTTAGAACTATTTGTACAATAATTTACAAAACAATACTAATCCATCGTGTAAATATTTAATCATATATATGTAAATAATACTAGCACAGCACAATAGTCCTTTGGACTTCGTGCTTTTGTAACAATAAATAAAATAAAAATCTTCAGACAAAATACTAAAAAAATACTGAAAAGTAATGAATGAAATGGTTTCAATACTTTTGTCTGAATATGGCAACAGCGTTGTTACCGAAACGTCACGCACTATTTATTTATTTGGATTTGGTCTTATTACCTTGTGTTTACTTTGATAATTGTTTTTTCATATAAGGATGTAATGTAACAATATTTAAGGTAATAAGTACTTTTTATCTTTTTTACCCTGAAAATACCCACACTAGAGACTGGAAGGAGATCACGCATTTATTTTTGTAAAAAAAAAAAAATTATCCCAATTACATATATTAAAGTAATTATCCTAAGTATATCTCTCTATATATAAAAATGAATGTTTGTATGTTTGTCTGTTTGTTTGTATGTTCGGTATACAAATTCGCAGTAGTTCACTAATTCAAACCAAAATTTCCATACATAGGTAAAAGAATACGGGGAAGACGATAGGCTATTTTAAAAAATATATAAATCAATTATTAAAACTATATATTTTTAGTCAGAAAATGATGATGACGATATTGCTGTATCATGTTTGATTATCAGATACAAAATTATATCGGGAAAAATTCCAAAAAGCAGAGACCACGGGTGAAACCATTTCATTATTTTGTATGCAGGAACAAAATTCTAACAGAAAAACATTCATTCGAGCAGAAAACAAAAGCCAGATCATCTTTCTATAAAAATATCGCTTCTCAGACACAAAGTTTGGAGCGGGACGTTTCACAAGAGTGACATCCACGGCGCCAATTTATAATTGTAATGAATAGTATTTGAATAGGGTACATTTAATAGGGTAAAACCCGGGCGTTGCCCGGGTCATTCAGCTAGTGTATTAATAAAAAGGCATCTGATTGTGCAACTAAAAGTTGCAGAGAGCTTGCGCCATCTATCGGAATAAATATCAACTATTCATTGATTTTTAATCATTCCAGAATTGGGCAAATACCCATTCTTGATTAATCAAGAATGGGTATTTGGCCAATTCTGGAATGATTAAAAATCAATGAATAGTTGATATTTATTCTGATAGACAATTTTTGACAATTAAAATAATTTTATTGACATATTGTCAATACATGCAAAAGTGCACAGTCTGTACTATTTAAAAAAGATGATTATATATAATGCTGATAGATGGCGCAAGCCATCAGCAACTTTCAGTTGAACGATAAGGAAAGGGTTTTTCTTAATATATGTCATCACTTGGGCAAAAATATGTGTCAGGATCTCTCAAATGCATTTTAAACCTTGTCTAGATTTCAAAATTTTTGATTGAGAGTTGATAAAAATGAAAAAAGTTTTCAGGATGATGAACCACAATTTAATAACAAAACCAAATAAGTAACTCATATGCACAAATTGATTTTTTGGATTTGGTGAAGTTTATTGGCTTAAGTGTCATTTTTTTAAATGAATGTGTTTAATGATAAGGCAAAATTTGCATTATCTATATCTATATTAATAAAATGGAAATTTCATAAGTGGTGTTCGCTAAAAACTTTCGTTACAATGCATCAATTTCAACCAAATTTTCAACATTTATGTAAAAAGAGATGGAGCAGGTTTTGCTTAACATCAAAATATATTTCCTAACATTAGCATGCGTAACTTCGCTGTTATCGATTAAATACAAAAAAAAATCAACATAGTTAATTTTATTTATATATAAATACAAAATTAAATTTCAACAGAGTTAATTTTTTTTACATACTAGCTAATAATCTCAATCTAAAAAATATTCATATTGTTTTATCATGTTTCTAATTTCGCCTAACAAATATACAAATTTATAGTGACCAACATATGCAAATTTTATCTTTGTTTTTATTTAACTTGATATCGTAAACATATACATCCATTGTAAGCATTTTTCTGTTCACCTTCCGTGGTTTCTCTTTTCTCTGATAGTTTTTAGGTGTAGTATATTTTCTTATTACTAGACTACAAACATTCCCTCGAGAAAAACCTGGGCGAAGCCGGATACATCCGCTATCTATATATATAAAAATGAATGTATGTCTGTTTGTCCTTTATGCCTGACCAAACCACTCATTGGATCGCCATGAAACTTTGGGAAGTTATTTAGTATAGTACTGGGAAGGTTTCTAGCAAATAAAATTTTTGAAATAACTTTTCCCCTAGAAATAATCAAGATAAATATTCTAATTTATCTGTTATAATTCAACAATCTGCTCTAAATATTATCATGATGATACGATGATTTTGTAATGTAGAAAATTAGGAAAGACAAAATTCAGGATGACACGGCAATTTATTTGAGACAAGAATAATGATACAATTCAAAGGCAAGATACTATTCCTTTAACTTCCAATTACCGAGGGAACCAATTAATATTGATTTTATTCAACTTATCGAGTATTTTTCAAGGGACCGGGAAAAAATGTTCACTTTATCGAGAGATTCGTTAAACAAACCTTTACTCGGGTAAAACCCGGGCGAAGCCGGGTACATCCATACAAGAATAATGATACAATTCCAATTACCGAGGGCACCAATTAATATTGATTTTATTCAACTCATCGAGTATTTTTAAAGGGACCGGGAAAAAATGTTCACTTTATCGATAGATTCGTTAGACAAACCTTTACTCGGGTAAAACCCGGGCGAAGCCGGGAATATCCATTTCGTAGCTTAACCCGTCTCTCCAAGAGGCAGTCTCTTATTAAAGGTCTATTAGAGATTCTTTAATAGCAATTAGAATCTTCAATGAGAGACCACCAACAGGAGAAACAAGTTGATTCATGTTTTTAGGTGGTCTTTCTTAAGAGACTCTATTTACATATATTAAAATATGAAAAAATTAAAATATTTTATCAAGATAAATATTCTAATTTATCTGTTATAATTCAACAATCTGCTCTCAATATTATCATGATGATACGATGATTTTGTAATGTAGAAAATTAGGAAAGACAAAATTCAGGATGACACGGCAATTTATTTGAGACAAGAATAATGATACAATTCCAAGGCAAGATACTATTCCTTTAACTTCCAATTACCGAGGGAACCAATTAATAATGATTTTATTCAACTTATCGAGTATTTTTCAAGGGACCGGGAAAAAATGTTCACTTTATCGAGAGATTCGTTAGACAAACCTTTACTCGGGTAAAACCCGGGCGAAGCCAGGTATGTCCATACAAGAATAATGATACAATTCCAAGGCAAGATACTATTCCTTTAACTTCCAATTACCGAGGGAACCAATTAATATTGATTTTATTAAACTTATCGAGTATTTTTCAAGGGACAGGGAAAAAATGTTCACTTTATCGAGAGATTCGTTAGACAAACATTTACTCGGGTAAAACCCGGGCGAAGCCGGGCGGGTCCGCTAGTATTATATAAATATATGATGTAACGAATATAATTATCATTATTATCATAATATTCTGTGTGTTCCCGAATATTATTATCAATAATATTCGTTAGGCAAACTTTCACTCGGATAAAACCCGGGCGAAGCCGGGTACACATCCGCTAGTATATATATAAATGAATGTATGTGTGTCTGTCCTTTATGCCTGACTAAACCACTCATTGGAACGCCATGAAACTTTGGGAAGTTATTTAGTATAGTACTGGGAAGGTTTCTAGCAAATAAAATTTTTGAAATAACTTTTCGCCTAAAAATAATCAAGATAAATATTCTAATTTATCTGTTATAATTCAACAATCTGCTCTAATGATACGATGATTTTGTAATGTAGAAAATTGGGAAAGACAAAATTCAGGATGACACGGCAATTTATTTGAGACAAGAATAATGATACAATTCCAAGGCAAGATACTATTCCTTTAACTTCCAATTACCGAGGGAACCAATTAATATTGATTTTATTCAACTTATCGAGTATTTTTCAAGGGACCGGGAAAAATGTTCACTTTATCGATAGATTCGTTAGACAAACCTTTACTCGGGTAAAACCCGGGCAAAGCCGGGTAGGGTACATCCGCTAGTAGATTATAAACACAAGGTAAAAATAAATTTTTATGATGGCAAAAAATTTGTTACCGAAACGTAACACACTATTTATTTATTTTGCTTTGGTCTTATTATCTTGTTGATGTGTTTAAAATCTTAAGGCCAATGTATTTTTAAATTGATGTAAATGCTCTTATATATGATAATGCAAACGTAATGTCAATATCCGTAGATTAAGATTTTTTAATAGAAAATTTAATTGTTACCTTTATTGATAAATCATCATGATGGCTTGGTTGTTTCTTTTGGTTCTTGGTCTCTGAAGGATTTATATCTTTTGGCTCATTTTGTTTGCCTTTAATTTGATGTTTATTTGGTTCTTTTATACCTTGGTTTGATTTATTTTGACTGGAGTTAGATTTTTTCGAGACTTTGTTTAGTTTAGCCATTTCCTTTATCTTTACAATTCACTTAAGCTCGTAACAGCTTTGTTTATTTACTTTAGTTTAAAATAATATATGATGATAAAAGACACGAAATATAAATAGAGTACATTGTTTTTCAAAATTTTCTAATTCTCTCTCAGACAAAATATTATAATTATATAATAAATAAATTCCGTTTTAATTAAATAATATTTTAAAAATTTAATTATTTATAATTTAATTTGAATAATATTTATCACTGATTTTAACTTTTATTTTTAGAAGTATGATGATTAAAGCATGGTATTTTTGTAAACAAACATGTGTTGTGTGTGGGGAAACGTTTATATCTGAAAAAAAATAAATAAAAATAATTTAAATAATCTCTCCATATAAATATATAAATGTATGTATTCAATGCCATAACATTATATTTTGTTTTATATATTCATAATTTGTGTTTAGAATTTGTGAGCATTTAAAACGAACCATGCCGCCTTATACATAAACCTTTTATATAACTTCTTATATACCCTTTAAAGGCTATATAAATCCGCTGACGATGTGCTGGCTAAATTTGGAAAGATAAATCGTCTAGAATGAAGAAATATACTTTTTTCCACTCTCTCCCAATATAAAAAGTATTCCTCAGATTGACTGATGGAAAAAGTTGTCTTTTAGAATAACGCTATATTTCTATATAAGATAACAAGACAAAATCCAAATTCATAAAATGTTCGTGACATTTCAGTAACATTGTTGTTACTATCATCAGAATAAAATACAGAATCTTCATTTCTGAATTGGTAGGTTTAAAAAAGAATTTATTTCAATACACACCTGAAAAGTATCACGAAGATAATGGATATTAGCAACCAGTTCATGCCACTGTGTTCTATCATGACATTTGAACACTTTATGGGCCAAATTTTGGTAGAAATGCTAACGCATCCAGAGAAGCTGAAGCAAACTATGTTCCAGGGATGACAGCAAGGTTGAGAAATATGGTAGTCACCCCAAACATCAATATTGGGATTCTTCAATGTAATTTAAATGGTACACTTGGTAGACTGAACTCTTACTGCTGGATGACAAAGTGGATGGAATCTGTATTCAGAAAATCAAACTCAAGTACAAAGCTCAAATTAGGTCCTATAAATTTGTTCGATTTTTATCTAAAACCTCATTCTCAGTGTGCATTCTAGATTATCAAAAAGGCAAGTATCCTTTCTATGTTATTTCAAATAGCAGAATGTTACTCTCAAAGACACTTCATTGTTTACGCCAGTGACTAGTGGCTGCAAGTTAGGTTATCAAGTTGATCCAATCAAATTGACCAACACACATGATGATTCATAAATCACACGATGTTAGTGCTGGCTTTAGTCTGATGATGGTAACAACACTGTTACCGAAACGTCACATACTATTAATTTATTTGGAATAGGTCTTATTTCCATTTAGCTATAATCTATAATTCAAATTGTTCACAGGGATTATCAATGTTTTCTTAAATTAAAATCTCAGTATTATATAAAGAAACAAATGGCCATATGAGCAGTGTGTTGAGAGGAAATTTCTAGACATCCATCATTCACAAAGAATATCCAATTCTCAGCCTGCAACCCCAAAACATACTTTTGACTGCATTGACTCATCCATTGATGAGATCTACTCTTCCCCGACAGACACCATCAAAAGTCTCAAGCTTGATACCTTAATATGATTGAGTGGAGATAAGAAAGAAGAAGACAAAGAATGTCAATTATTGCTCACAAAAAGAGATTTTCAATTGGAAAGGATACTTGATCTTGAGTAGTTAGTGTTCCAGGGCAGTTTCTTTAGATTGATGCTGTGAGACATTTTTTTTTTTGCTTATCCCTAGTACACATGGTACAGGCCATGATACTCATGGTGGGTAGTTAGCGACTGCTTTTTACTGTAAGCGCACCACATGTCTACACATGTGAAAGCAGTTCGACTTTGCACTTACAAATGTGCCAGAGCCCCGTTTGGTTACTTGCACTCGCTGGTGGGGTTGGACTTTTGCAAGAATCGGGGGGGCATTGGAGCATTTTTTTTTTAAACATAAAAAAGTGTCCAATGCGGGGATCGAACAGGGTCGTAATGGTCGTAAACCAAACGGTTTAACCAGCCTTCCACCGACCCCCTGAGACATTTGTTGACAAATTAAATAATTTAATGGGGAAAAATTTCTTTCTTTTCACATAAATGGAAAGCTGACCTTGTTTGGCCTCCTTTGACAGCTGCGACTTGAGGTGTGATAATTTGGTATTTTAGATTTGGAATACACAAAAAAAAAAACCCACCTAATTCAGATGATAAAAACTATCACAAACTTCCTTGGAATTACAAGCGAAAAACTGTCAAAATCAATATTGTTTGTTGTAATTTATTAATCTGCTCCAAATAACATCTTGTATATATATTTTCTTTCTTGTTTTGTAGGTTATGTAAGATTAATAACTTGGTATTCAGTTTCTGCACATTTATTTATGTCAGGTAGATTTTCATATACGAGAGATTTCACATTTATTTATAGCTTTAGGACTCTAGTTTAGGTTTGTATAAAACCTATAAAAGATGACCATGTTTGTTCTAAATACAGTAAAACCCCGCTAATACGAACCCTGGATATAGCGAACCTTCCCTTATAACGAACCCACGGCGATTCCCAATTCCATTCCATTGAAAATACCATCGTTATAACAAACTTTGTGATTTTTAAAATAAAGAACTACCCCTATAAACGAACTATTTTGGGTCCTAAAATGATAAAATCTATTAAAAATACTAGGCTTATAACGAACTTAAAATTGTGAATTTTTAAAACAACAAAATTTTGAGCATGTTTCAGCTCACAGATCGCGATTTCAAAACAAAAAAATAGCGGCACTGTTTGTTTTCATTTCAATTCTATTTTTACTTTTATTTAATAGAAATATTTGCATTCGACAATTTTGAAATAGAAGAAAAATACAAATATCTTCCAAAATAATGGAAAGAAACAAAGAATGGCGTACTTAAAAAAAAAAAAAAAGTGGCAGCATGCCCTTTTAGAAGCATTCTATATCAAGTTTAACCTAGGCTAAAAAATAATTCCAAATAATTTTAAAGCCAGAAATGGTTTGAATAACAGGTTAAAAACAAAATTTAATACACACTTCAGAATAATATGTGGAAATTGGAAGAGAAAAAAAAAAAACAGTTCCCCCAAGTTCCCCGTGTCTCATGGGCCACAAAAAAATCGACATATAAATTCTCAAAAACTACCACTACAATTCTATTTTTGAATGGAATTCTTGTTAGGTATATGACTCATTCAGAGTTCGCGAATATTCCCCCTGGCCGGCCATTTTACCACCGATTTTGTGTTTGCAAATTGGCGTTTTTATTCACAATTTTAACGATCGCGCTATCGTATCAACATGTTTCGCGTCCAATTTTTCTGAATTGGGTACTTTTGATTCATCCTCAATTGATTCAGAATACATGGAGCTTTGTACCTTTGATGGAAATAACGTTATTTTAAGACAATTATGATTTTCAAATTTTACTTTTCACTTTCAAACAACAAGGTATTAGAGGCAATTTTTCAAATAAATTTAGTATTGTATTATTTGAGAAAGATGTTCTAAAATACTCTTATACCTTTTAAATATATAATTAATAAAGTTTTGCGTAGGGGATTTGGCTTAATTTTAAAATTATACATAGAGGTTTATATATAAACATGTATGCTAATGATGCGAAGAACCTATTATCAAATGACTTCTTTTGATATTCAGCATTACTGTAAAGAAATAGGTCAATTTAGGGAATTAAAACAAAGTGACCATTATTAAGTGGCTGCCTTTTCCAGTGTGTATGGCTGTTTTTTAATTATACTGTCTAAAAATTTAGAAAAGTAAAAAAAAAATGGCCAAACCGTGGCTATAGTGAACCAAAAGCTTTGTCCCATTGGGGTTCACTATAGAGGGGTTTTACTGTATAAGCTTTGGTTTATTCACATAATGTTTTTGTTAGTGATGCACAATTTTAACTCGGATCCAATTGGGAGTTAACAATTGAACATTTTCTGGAATGATTGTTTAGGACTTCAAAGGAGGAACAAATAATACATTTCCAGTTTCTCTCTTGAACCCCCTTTGGGGAATTTAAGAAAAATAATCAGAACACTGATCTAAAATATCATAAATATCTACATATATACATATAGCTACAAGAAAATAGACCTAATCCAAATAAATTAATTGTGCTTGATGTGTCACATATACTATTATTGTGCTTTCTACATGCTTCGGACAAGCATTTTAAGGCATGACTCATGTTTGGGAGACACCAAGCGCCCGCCGCAATGGAGGGCCAAGGAGAGGGCTGGAGTGGCGCCGGCAGAGCCGTGGGCACCCCGGGGGAGAAGAGGGCGAGTGCGCGCCGATTATGAGGGAACCAAGGCAGCACCAAGCACAACTAAAGCGCCGCAGGCTTCAAAAATATTTAAGGGATCATTTCAGTGATCAAGCGATCAAGATACAGAGATCAAAAGGTCTGGCTTTTATCCTCATTTGATGTGTCACAGTAACAATGCTGTTACCAAAATGTCACACACTATTAATTTATTTGGATTAGGTCTTATTACCTTGTAGCTATAATCTATAATCCAAATTGTGCTTTATCATATCTATATATATTTTTATAATTTTTTGAAATTTCAAGTTTTTTCTAAAAAGAGTTCTGATCTACATCAAATAATTATGTGCATATTGTTAATCAAATGGATCCTGGTGTTCTTATATTTGAAATAGGATCCAAATAATATAATTGTCATTGCGAGGGAGCAAGGCTGCTATGGTCAAATTTTTATAAATCCCAATTTATATGGCTTTAAAAAAAAAAAGATGGTGGCGGATGTCATCATATATATTGAGATATAAAAAAAGTCAGTGGACGAGTGGGTGACACCCTCGATATTCATGAACCGTTAACATTTTGTTTAATGCAGTCGAACCTCTTTAATTCAACACCCCAAGGGATCAGAGCTTTCGGTTGAATTAAAGGAAGTGTTGAATTAAAGTTATTCAGATGATTAGCTAATCATCTAACTTACTAAAATAATATTTTTTGAAAATAGCTTTGTAATATAGATTAATGATATTAATTGAAACCACATTGTGTGTACTTTTTTGTATTTTTATTTTCATAATTAACTTTTAGTATCAGGGACAAAATGGCAATAATACATATTTTTGAAACATAAATAATTACAAATAATATTTTATTCTAATTGAAGAATATAGCAGTTGAAAGGAAATAAATATGGAAAATAAAAAGAAAATAAAAAATATATATTTAAAAATAATCATGACGATCTTTTTAAAAATTCCTTTATAGATGTCTGTTTTTGCACTGAAATCCTATTCAGGATGTATTCCAGATGGTCTATTTTAAAAAACATGCATGTCTTTCTTCCTCTGGAATGTGTTTTAAATAACTAAGTTTTTATTGTATTAAAGGCATCCACTGCTGCTGCAGGTGTTATTGATTTTGTGTTTATATCTTTTATAATAACACGGAAATGGAATATTGAAATAAAATGTTATCATAATCATTGGGGCTACATATTTTATGAAGATTTATTTATTTAAAAGGAAATTATTTTTAAATTTAAATAACTAAAATATTTCAATGCCGAAATTTAAAAAGAAAATAATATTATTAATCAGCGCACGATGCCTTAAATTCCCACGTAAAAAAAAAAATATAATAATAACACTCGTGACATTGCGCAATGGCACTGCAAAGTGAAACTTAAACTAACAGAAACCAAAAGTGCGCAGGAGCGATCCAATCGGCACCCGCCGATCGCCGCCGTAATACCTTTTTAGAGGTAAAGTCGTATGTGAAAAAACATTCAACTGTCGAAATTCAAATTTTAAAATGGTTGAACTATCGGAACTGTCGTATTATCGATACTGTCAAATTACGGTTTGTTATTTTATAGGCCGGAGGTCGGGACATCAGAATAGGGTCTAATTATGGTAGAGTGTCGAATTAACGAGGTTATACTGTATGTGAATAACTTCCATATATTATTCATTGTTTCAATCATCATAAACTAGGTTGCTCTTGTTGAGCGGTACCTAATAAAGTGATTTTGAACCGGCTATATTGAGATAAAAGAATTATTTGAAAGATTCTATCTTGATAATCAACTTTTTTCAATTAAAAAAAATAGTAGAAATGTGATAATGTACTGGGATAAGGTGAATAAATTCTGAAAAATAAATCTCCTTATCATGCAACTGAAAGTTGCTGATGGCTTTATTCCGATAGATGGCGCAAGCCATCAGTAACTTTCAGTTGCACGATAAGGAGATGCCTTTTTCATAATTTATTCAATTCATTATGCAGAGTAGAATTCTATTAAAGAAGTATATAGTCTCACACATATATATTCATTTTTAGGTTAAAAACTCTAATAAGCCTTAGAACTGACTTTCATTCTAGACCCGGTCATAGAAAGGGCTAGCTTTTAGAAATATCAACCCTCACTAAAGAAACCAGTTAGTAAGGTCATCTATCATCATCGTTTAATAAATATCTGAAGTAGCCTTGACTTTATAAATATGACAAAATACAACATTTGATTTTTATTATAATTATTACTGAGAGAAAGAAGATAAAAAGACCAAAATCCATTAAATAAACCTGAAATTGCACTCAGAGTTAATTTTGGGGAAATAAAGAAAACTTTGCCAACTTCAATAATGCAAATTATTAGATAATCTGGTTCCTACTTAGTGATATCTTCTTTGTGATATTTATTAACTCTTTTCATCCATTTTGTTACTCAAGAAACAACACAGGATTGTGTTTAAGGAGGGAAAAAGTAATGACTGTTCATCAGAATGTTGCTGATGGCTTGCAACATCTATGGGAATTGGCTAAACCTTGCTTGATTTTAATTACAAACCACAACAGAAGCTTGATCTACTTGCAGAGCCAAAGTGTTCCATAGACAGAGGGGTCTTCTTACTGGAGAGAGGCAAAATAGTAAAAATGGTCCTTTTGGCAATGAAAACTGTCCTCGAGATGTCCACTAGTGAGAGTGCCCCACTTATGGAGTTTTTCTGTAAAAAAAAAGATAGTTGTAGATTATTTATTTGAAATTGTGTCTTTACTCTCCAAATAAAATTAGTGCCCATTACCAATCAACAATATATTGTGTATGAATATAGTTATAATTATCTTTTTATTGGGCAAAGTCTAAATTACGCCCCCTCCCCCCTCTTATTTTTTTTCTCAAAGAAACTGGCAGTGTGAAGATTTGACTAAGGCTCTGACAAGGAATGTGTGCTCCCAGATGGCAGCTTCACAGAAGGGCAACCAGAGCTGGGAGTGTCTGGACATTGAACCCACAATCCTGAGGGCCATCCAAGAAGAGTTTGGCTTCACAGAGATGACCCCAGTGCAGGCCACCAGCATCCCCCAGTTCCTGGCTCACAAGGATGTGGCCGTGGAGGCTGTGACTGGCAGTGGCAAGACCCTGGCCTTCCTGGTGCCCATTCTACAGTCCCTCCTCACTAGGACCCCTCCCACCAGCATCCACGATGTCAAGGCCCTCATCCTGTCCCCCACCCGGGAACTGGCCTCCCAGATCTCTGAGGTGCTCCACAAGTTTCTACACAAGCACTTCCCCCAGTTGTGTCAGTCCCTCCTACTGGGAGGCTCCAAGGCCAAGAAGGACATAGCCAGGTTCCAGGCCAAAGGTGGCCACATTGTCATCTCGACACCTGGGAAGCTGCAAAGTCTTGTGATAGGTAAAAGCTCCAACTTCCCAGTTTACCTAAAGAACCTGGAGATTCTTATCCTGGATGAGGCTGACCGGCTCCTGGACATGGGATTTGAGGCCGCTCTCGGCTCCATCCTCTCCTACCTGCCGAAACAGAGGCGCACCGGCCTCTTCTCTGCCACACAGACCAAGGAGCTGGAGGATCTCAAACGCTCTGGGATGCGCAACCCTGTGTCCATTGTGGTGAAGGACATAGCAGTCAAGACGGGAGAGTCTCTCCGCACTCCTGCCACCCTGACCAACTACTATACCATTGTGGAGGCTGACCACAAGTTCAACACTCTGGTCCACTTCCTCCAAGCCAGGAAGTCCCAGAAGCACATGATCTTCCTCTCCACATGCTCCTCGGTTTCCTACTTCCACCAGCTGCTGTCGATCATGCTGCCTGGGGCCAACCTCCTCTATCTTCACGGCAAGATGCACAAGAAGCGTCAGACTGTGTTTGAGGACTTCAAGAAGCTCAAGAATGGTATCCTGCTCTGTACAGATGTTCTGGCTAGAGGTGTGGACATCCCTCTGGTACACTGGGTCATCCAGTACGACCCACCCAGCAATGCAAGCGCCTTTGTACATCGCTGCGGACGCACAGCGCGGTCTGGAAATTTAGGAAATGCTCTTCTCATGCTGCTGCCCACTGAAGACACCTACCTCAACTTCCTGGAGCTCAACCAGAAGGTCCAACTGACAGAATTCCCAGACTACGCCAAAGATGACGACAAAGAACCTCCTCAAATCCAAGACCTAATCCCAAAGATCAGAACCATGGCAGCTGAAGATCGTGAATTGTATGACAACAGCATGCGGGCATTTGTAGCTTTCATCCAGTACTACTCCAAGCATGAATGCCACCATATCTTCATCTTGAAAGACCTGGATTTCGGGAAACTAGCCATGGGCTTTGGTCTACTGAAGATGCCCAAGATGCCGGAGCTGAAGAAGGTGAAGGTGGAAGGATTTGAGCCGGTGAGTATAAACCTCAAAGAGGTCCCCTACAAGGACAAAGATAGGGAAGCGGAGAGGCAGAAGAAACTGGCCTTCCTCACGGAGCAAGGCCACTGGCCAGACAAGAAGCCTCCCACAAAGAGAAAACTTCCCAAAAATCAACCAGAGAAGAAGACAAAGAACAAGAAAATGAAGAAACAAGCAATAAGCCTCGAGGAATGGGACGAACTGGCTAATGAAGCCAGGATGATTAAACAACTCAAAAAGAAGAAAATCACACAGAAAGAATTTGATGATTATTTTGACATTTAACTTACCACCATTTTTTTTTCACCACATAACTATGTATATATTTACATATTGTATAAAATACATATATATTAAAATATGTATTTTCCTCCCTTAAGTCATTTTATAAATTGTAAAAATGATTTTTCTTGTTAATGTTTTTTTTTTTTTTTTTAAGAAATAACCTTGTGTATATAGTTGCTTTTTAAAAAATATAAGAATGTATTTTTCAATATAAACTTATTTTTTAAACTCTTACCTAATAATTTTTCCCTTTTTGCTTTGTGAAGAAGGGACAGATGGGGCCACAGATTTGGCAAGTTCAAACAACAAAAGTCAGGCTATGGCCATTATCAGTACTGTGATTTGAGACAGGAGAAATTGGACAAGGTTGTCCAAAGATGGCTGGTAAAATTGTGAGGAATCCCAGCCAGTAGCTATATATATAGATGAAATTTTGCCGGGAGGAAATTGATCTATAAAAGTATAGGGTGCCTCTCCCCTATAAAATGAATGTCAACTCCGCCTTTGCCGGTCCCAAGCCCAGATGAAAAAGGAGGAGGGGGAGCAGTAACAAGCTCACTAAAAAACCTGGGCACAGCTGGCCTGACTGATAGCACCTTGTAAGGGCTCCTAATCCAGGGATACAGGATGAGCAGCGTTTGTACTCCATGTTAGGAGCGGCTGCACATGGCGTCTGTTCCTCATGTCAGAGGCGACCATTTCTTTTGGAGCTAAGTCGACCTGCCACTGAGTAGTACTCCCAGTCTTAATGACAAAGACAGACGCATTCTACTTCACCCAGTGTGGAGATAAGAAAGAAGAGAAGAAAATGAATGTCAAAACTAGACAGCATCTATTGACCGTCGAGGCAAATTAGTGGCCTCAGGTCAGAGACAAAGCCACAACACCAGCTAGTCTGCCCTAGACTGACGTGGGCCATTAGCTGAAACCATGGTCTCTAGGTGGACACTTCTCAGTTTGCCAAAGCTGATGTTGTGGCTTTGTCACCTACCTGAGGCCGCTAGTTTGTGGTGACAGTCAATAGATGGCATCTAGTTTTTGATGTTCATTTTGATGGGAGAAGCGCCCAATGCTTTTATAGCTATACATATGACCTAAGATAATAAGACCATAACAAATAAATAAATTATGTGTAACATTTCGGTAACAGCATTGTTACCACTTCAGACAAAATGTCACACATTATTTATTTATTTAAAAGTGTTCTTGTTACCTTCTGTTTCTAATCTTTGTACCTTATATTACCTAATGAATGCAGTTCTTGTTAATTGAAACTAGCTGGGAAAGAAAATCCCAAATATTGAATGTGGATTTGAAGTTGTCTTTATCTCCTATTTAAATAACTTGGGTTATTTGGTGGTACTGTAGAATATACTCCATGAGAGGACATTTCCATTAGAGGACACATTTCTATACAAAAACAATTTTCATCACCAAAATGACCATTTTTATTAATTAATTGTTCTCCAATTAGAAGATGCTTCCCTCTCACATTGGCTCTGAAATTAGTTGTCCTTCACAGAGAGGTAGTTGTACTGTAATTATAATTGGGGGACCTATATTTTTGTTTTTCTACCAATTCTAATATTACAGTTGAACCTTGTTAGAACTTCATCACTTGGGAATGAGTATCCTGTGTATAACCATATTTACAACAGTTTAGCCACAGTTTTAAAAAATGGGATTTTATAATTATGATAATGTTATAGCAAGGTTCCACTCTAAAATACATACATTATAATATACATGAAGGAACATCTCTATACAAAGAACAGATTTCATAGCTAAAATGATATTTTTACCAAATACCTACTCCATGGACAGGTCTCTAAAGGACACCCAGTTGCAGAGACAAAGTGAGAGGTTCTACCCTAATGACTACACAAACAAACAAAATAAACGAGTGCCAACCAAATGTTGTGATATTTTAATACATGGAGTTTATAATAAAATAAATAAAGCTTCCAGGGCTCTTGTGCAGACCTTTAATTTTCAATCTTTCAGACTTGTCAGTTCTTCAACAGGAGTATCACATCAACATATAAATTATAAAAACATGGAGTTTATAAACAATGGATGTCAAACATGGGCTTCCTCCGAGACTTCAGATGGGAAGAGCTCTCTGTTCTCGTACGACCAGAAGCCATTGAGGTCGATGAGAATGCTGACGACTGTGTCACTTTGTTTACTGCCACATCACACATCTGGGTTGTTGTCACCAGGTTGTGGTTTAGTGCACACACAGTGTCTGGGTCACCACCCCTCATTGGACAGAAGTTTAACAAACATTTTTAGAAAGAATTTAAATATTTTTGGAATAGACAAACATATTACAAGAGAAGGAAGACATCATCTAGAGTTGCCTGTTGAAGGACATCATAGTCTGAAAGCTTGCCAATTATACAGCACTAATAAAAGAAACACGTCGCCATAAACTCTGATTCCTTCTTCAAGACAAACATCTATAGTGCACTATTTACTTCAAGAGGAAAATGTAATCATCCAAACATGAATCAGAGAAACTGATCAGAGTGAGAGGGTCACCACAGATGAACCTTATCTAATAATTTCTATCCTTGCCTATAAGGTTTTATTGAGGTAATTTGGTGATATAAATGATATAACAAACATATAGGCACACTGTGTGAAATTTATTGCTAGATGGCATTTAAAATCTAAGATGATCTAGATGAATGGCTATCACTGAAGGAGACTTGGATATAAACAATGATGAGACTGATTTTGTAGGATATTTGATTCTAGACACAGTAGGGTTTTGTGGAAGATAAAATAAAGAACAAAGAGACACACACATCTATTTAAAAAAGAATTCCAACTTCACACAAGTGAGAAAGAGTGTTATAAAAAGAATAAAGATATTTATGAGATATATCCAGAATAGATATACTGGCGAGAGGTTGAAGAATTACTACTAGAAATATCCCCAGATGACCTTGAACAATCTGGATTAACAAGATGAACCTGGACCAGGCTCTAGATGTTGGGTAAAATAATTTTCTTATATTTTGTGCAATGGAATTTAAATACAGTAGAGCTACCTTTTAGTGGACACCCCGCTAGAGGACACCTCTCCACAAAGGACAGTTTTCATTTGCAAAAATCCTTTTTACTATTTAGAAACTCCGTTAAGAAGACACCTCTTCCTAAAGGACATTTTGGCTCTGCAATTAGGTGTTGTCCTTTACAGGGAGGTTCTACTGTGTATATATAAATGTATGAATAAAAATCTTTATTTATAATTATATATAATTATTATATATATTTTATTATGCATATGTCATAATATATACTTTCCCAGGAATAATAAAGCAAACCTAGAGTCAGCCCAGAGAGAGACGGGATGTAAAGTTTGGTCACTTGAGACAGCAGCAACATTCCAAGGGGCGGCAAATGGGGCCGTTAACACCTTGGGACTTTTAAGACAGTTGGGGATTGTGTGCGACACGAACGGACGCCCGGCTCTCCCTCTCTCTCTCTGGTTGCCTGGGTTCCTCTTCCACAATTATTATGATAATATTTTATTTCAATATTCTATTTCCTTGTTATTATAAAAGATTTAAACACAAAATCAATAACACCTGCAGCAGCAGTGGATGTCTTTAATACAATTGTTATTTAAAACACATTCCAGAGGAAGAAAGACATGCATGTTTTTTAAAAAATAGACCATCTGGAATATATCCTGAATAGGATTTTAGTGCAAAAACAGACATCTATAAAGGAATTTTTAAAAAGATCTTCATGATTATTTTTAAATATTATTTTTTAATTTTCTTTTTATTTTCCATATTTATTTCCTTTCAACTGCTATATTCTTCAATTAGAATAAAATATTATTTGTAATTATTTATGTTTCAAAAAATATGTAGTATTGCCATTTTTTGTCCCTGGTTTTAATTAATATGTTCAATTTATATTACAAAGCTATTTTAAAAACATATTATTTTAGCGAGTTAGATGATTTGCTAATCATCTAACCTTAATTCAACACTTCCTTTAATTCAACCGAAAGCTCTGATCCCTTGGGGTGTTGAATTAAAGAGGTTCGACTATATATTAAAGTAATTATCCTAAGTATATTGATGAGGCTGAAGTGGGGATGTAAAGCTCATTTTATTGATAGGCTGCAGTACATTGTCCTGGTAGGCTATGGTCACCAGGGCCCGTTCCAGGGCTGGGTTTGTGGTCCGGTCCCGGAGGGTTGTTGGGGTCCGATTCTCAGCGGTGTAGCCGTTGGGAGGGTTATATCTGTGACAGGACATCTTTCGTTCGCCGGGCAAGAAAAAAAAGAAAGAAAAAATATATATAATAATAATAAATAGCACGAAGGTCAAACGATAACTGGCACGTTGTATGTTTAACGCATTCCGCGAAAACGGTGGTCAGTGGTCAAATACAACTTGTACCTGTTATCTCTGTGGTGCCGTTTCACTGATAAATAATAAATAAACAAAATTTAAAATAATTTTGCAACGGTCGGTTGCTTGTTTTTTGACACACAACAATATGTATTAATAAAAAGGCATCTGATTGTGCAACTAAAAGTTGCTGAGAGCTAGCGCCATCTGTTGGCATAAATATCAACTATTCATTGATTTCTAATCATTCCAGAATTGGCCGAATACCCATTCTTGATTAATCAAGAAAAACTAACTACAGTATAACCTCGTTAATTCGACACACCCCAATTCGACACTCGGCGATAATTCGACCATGTTCTGATGTCCCGACCTCCGGTCTATCAAATAACAAACCGTAATTCGACAGTATCGATAATATGACACTTCCGATAGTTCGACCATTTTAAATTTCAAATTTCGACAGTTGAATGCTTTTTTACACACAACTTTCCGCTAAAAAGGTATTACGGTGGCGATCGGCGGGCGCCGATAGGTTCACGCGTGCGCACTTTTGGTTCCTGGTTAGTTTAAGTTTCTGTTACACCTGATCATCATTTCATTAAATATAAAATGCTATGTTGTTTATAAATTTAATTATTTAAATAATTTGTATTTTTTAGAATTTAATTATAAAACAAATTTTTGTAAATATATATATATGTAAATTTTTGTGTAAAAATTAATAATAGAAAATTTGCATATGTTTTTTTTTTTTTGTTCATTAAAGATAGAAAATCTTTTAGAGTGGTGTGTGTGCCATCTGTCCTTCCTTCCACCCAACAAAGGTTATGGGCCTACTTGCAAGCTTTTAGCTGAATACTATAGCAACTTAAGAAAAAAAGAATTGGCTAAACTTTTGGGGACGCATTAAAAGTTTGAAAATGACTGATACAAATTTCACTTTTCCTAAGCTGAATGCTTTTAACTATAATATATGGAAGGTGGATATGAAGGTCCTTCTGATTGATAGAGGAAGCTGGGATTTTATCATAGAAGATGAACCTGATCTTCCAGCTGAGGCAACAGCCAAAGATATTAGAGAATTTAAATGGAGGAAGGATAGGGCTTTCACTACAATTTACCAAGGAGTAGAAAGAAAATACCAAACCTTGATTGCTAATGCTGCTAATGGAAAAGAAGCAGGATTTGATCTACCTGAAGTACTTGTGTGTTTTCAGTTGATAAGGAAATTGCCTCAAACAAAAACTCCCAAGATGTACCAAGGAAATAAAAAGAAAAATTATTTTTCTGCAAAAGCACAGTATAGCAGTGGTAGCATGCTGGAGCCAACAGTGCATCCAAGAACAGCAAGAACCTATGATATAAGAAATTGCTCCTTCTGTGGGAAAACTGGCCATCTTAGAAACAAAAACTCTCAAGGGCAACACTACAGAAAGGATCAGAACTACAGGGGAAAATCTTCTGCATTTCATTCAGAAATTCTAAGCTTTCACCACATTAGTGAAAGAGCAAGTGATCCAACTAGTGAATGGGGAGAATGGCTGATAGACAGCGCAGCTACATCTCATTTTTGTAAAGAAAAGGATTGGTTTGTGAACTATCAGGATATCCCCCCGATGGACGCTTTGATTGAAGATGTCGACTGCAAGTCAACAATCTTAGGTAAGGGAGATATTAACTTTGTTTTAAGAGATATAAATAACACCTTTGTAGAGGTAACTCTACTTAATGTTTTATATGCACCAAACATGAGAAGGAATCTCATTAGTGGATCATGCATAGACATAGCAGGAAATAAGATTATATGGAAAAACGGTAAAATGACAATCTTTAAAAATAATGGAGAATATTTTTTCACAGCAAGACTAGTAGATAAATTATATATTGTAAATGGATACCCTAATAGAGCCAAAGCTCAAAATTATTCAGTTTCCTATAACTCAAATCTTAATCTTCTCCATAAAAGATTTTGTCATATTAATTCAGAAATACTTAATTCTATGAGTAAAAAGAATACTGTCAAAGGATTAGAAAAAGTTCAGGGTAATCCAACCACATGTGATATATGTAAAGTAGCTAAGATCACCAGATTATCATTTAAATTTAGCTATACAATTCTAACTAGAAAACCTTTAGAAAAAGTGCATATGGATATCTGGGGTCCTGCACCAGTGAGATCACTTGGTGGCAGTAGATATTTTCTTTCTATCATAGATGACTACTCTAGAAAGGTTAATGTTTATTTCCTAAAAGAAAAGTCAGAAGTTTTTAACTATTTTAAGCAATACTTGCATGAGTCTGAGAGAGCATTAAATGCCAAATTAAAATGTATTAGGACAGATAATGGATTAGAATTCTGTAACAAAGAATTTGAAAATTTTCTAGTAAATTTGGGTATTAAAATAGAAAGAACATCAACTTATAGTCCTGAACAAAATGGAATAGCTGAAAGGTTTAATCGAACTGCTATTGAAGGTGTTCGAGCAATGCTTTTAGATAGTGGGTTACAACCCAGATTCTGGGCAGAAGCCCTAAATACCTTTACATATACTAAAAACAGATGTGAACATGCCCTAACAAAAGGAGTAAGTCCAATGGAATTATGGTCAGGACATAAACCATCTGTAAGACATTTTAAAATTTTTGGCTCATTAGCTTATGTACATGTCCCTAAAATGAAAAGAAATAAGTTACAACCTAAGGCCAATTCAGGCATAATGGTAGGTTATGCAACCAAAACAAAAGGTTATAGAATATGGTTACCAGCAGATAGAAAAGTAACAGAAACTATTCATGTATTTATTGATGAAACTAAGAAAGGTGTTGATACTTTATTTGGTACTGCTTCTAGAGTACAATATGTTTTTTATCCACAGGATGATAACTACCCTTATGAAAATAATGATAGTGATAACCATAATTTGCATACACCTACCCCAATAGACATAGCTAAATGGAAAAGACTAGAAATACCTACAAAGACAGGACCAAGAGTAGACGTATACTATTACCCCCCTTCTGGTGATCAAAAATTGAGATCATTAAATGATGTACAAAAATATTGTGAAACACAAAAGCTTGAATTCAATTCTGAAATGTTTTCATTTAGACCACAAAAACCAGATATAAGTGAGGAAATTGAAGTTAAAATAGAAACAAATTGTTTAGAAGATGATTTGTACGAAAGTATTTTTCATGAGGAAATCTATAATGTAGAACTTCCTAAAAACTTTAATGATGTACAACAATCACAGGAAAAAAGAAATTGGATTAAAGCAATGGAGGATGAACTTGAGGTGATGAAAGATAGGAAAGTATGGAAATTAGTAGATCCCCCACCTCAAGGTGTGAAAATATTAGGTAATAAATGGGTATATAGCATAAAAAGGGATGATAAAAATAATACAGGGTGTACCAGGTAAATTGGGAATTTCAACAATGGTATTTTAACTGAAATTTTTTGCAAGTAAAAATTAAAATATCCGAATGAAATTTGGCACAGTAGTAGATAAAAGGATATAGTTTTTATTTATTCAATGTAGTTTCCATTATTAGCTACAACAGTCTCGAGGCGAGTGCGGAATGAAGCACAGGCCTTGGCGACGATGACCTTGTCCATTTGGGTCATCACCGTGTGAACTGCTTTCTTGACAGACTGGATGGTGGTATGAGGAGCTTTGTTGACATCTCTCTCAACAACGCCCCATACATAGTAGTCGAGGGGATTGCAATCTGGAGAATTAGGGGGCCAAATATCAGGACCCCAGTGACTAGGGACGTTAAGTGTCAGCCACGATTGTGTTTTTTTTGCCTTATGGGCTGGAGCTGAGTCCTGTTGGAAGACATACTTCCTTCCTGCAGCCACCATGTCCATCCAAGGCTTCACAACGGTCTCCAGAACATTGATGTAGGTGTCAGCGTTCATCCTAAGGCCCTTCTCAAAGAAATGGGGAGGCATGACATCACCTTCACTGCTGATAACGCCAAGGACCATTACGGAGGCAGGAAATTTCGTGTGTATCACGACAGGTATCTCTGAGGGTTCTTTACAGATCCAGCGATCATTCCTGGGATTTACCTTTTGGTCCACGTCAAAGTTCTTTTCGTCAGAGAACCTTAGCATGCCAAAAGAGTCGTGTTTCAGGTTGTTGAGGAGGGCAGCAGCCTTTCCTTTTCTGTTATTCTTCATATTCACAGAGGAGGCCCTGGAGTGGATTCGTCACCTCGACATTCCACTCTAGAGAAACTTGCCAACATTGTTGTATTGTGCTGTAAAAAACAATATCATACGCAATATATATATTCATATTCTCAGTCAGCAACTGACCTTTCCGAAGGGCATAAGACTTGAGACCAAGGTCCTCATGGATAGTTCTGACAATTGTCATAGAGCCAACGTCCATTTCCTTGGCTATGGCCCTCATGCTCTTCCCAGGGTTTCCATCAATCTTCTCCTTGACATTTTTGACAAATTCTTCGCCTCTTACCCTGTCCGATCGACGCGAGTGCTTTTTCCTTGTAGCTATCCCCTCTTTGTTACTGTCAGCCTCAACAAACTGCTTCTTGACACGATAAATAGTGGTTTTGGGCAACTTAAGAAAATCCACTATCTCTTTGGGGCTCCTTCCGGCGCGCAGAGCAACGATGATGGCAGCTCGATTTTCAAATTCTCGGTTACTCTTCATCACTACACTGCGCACACATGTACTGTTGCATTTTACATGAATATGGCTACGTAATGAAAAAAAAAAAACAAGTTTTTAATCTCAAGTAGTTTTTGTTTTATGGACTGTCAAAGTTAGTCCCAATTTACCTGGTACACCCTGTATAAAAAGATATAAAGCTAGGCTTGTTGCACAAGGTTATAGACAGAAATATGGAATAGATTACACTGACATTTTTTCACCAGTTGTAAATTTTTCAATAATTAGATTCCTGTTTATAATATTAGTATCTTTGCTAAGATGGAAGCATGTCCAGTTAGATGTTAAATCAGCCTATCTTTATGGAAATTTGAAGGAAAAAATTTACATGCAACAACCTGATGGATTCAAAATAAAAGGTAGTGAAGATAAAGTTTGTCTTTTAGAAAAGACTATTTATGGGTTACATCAGAGTGGAAGAGAATGGAATAAAGAATTGGATTCAATTTTGAATTCAATAGGATTTGAGACCATTAAATGGTGCAACTGTGTATACAAAATGAATAATAGTGTTATCTTGATAGTATATGTTGATGATATCTTGTTATTTGGAATAGAAACATCTGTAATTGGAAAAACTATTCAAATTATTAAAGAAAAGTTAGATATAGAGGAATTAGGAAAGGTCAAATATCTGTTAGGAGTTAACTTTGAAACTACAGACAAGGGCATATACTTACATCAAGAAACATATATAAACAGACTTATAACTAGTTTTACAGATCTACCTAAGACATTGGTAAATTTACCTTTTAAAACAGGGTGCTGGTTACCACCAAAAATTAAGGAAGATGAAATTATTGAGACTGAACTCATGAGAAAATACCCATATAGATCAATAATAGGTTGTTTATCTTTCCTTGCAGACAGAAGCCGACCAGATATTTCTTTTTCAGTAAACACAATGGCTCAATTCTGTAATGGATACACATATCAACATTGGAAAATCGTTGTAGATCTAATGAATTATGCCTTTAGGACAAAACATTATAAAATAAACCTATCAAAAGTTAATAGAGGAATCTTAAATGCATATTCTGATGCAAACTGGGGAAGTCATTTGACCAATAGACACTCTACAAGTGGATACATACTATATCTAGATGATACCCCATTTACATGGAAATCGAGAAAACAAAAGTGTATTGCATTAAGTTCTATGGAATCCGAATTTATAGCCTTAACTGAAAGTGTAAAAGAAACAATATGGTATTTTAATATATTAAAAGAAATAGACGTACTACCTAATGTGGGAAAACCTATTCAATTCTGTGACAATCAGTCAGCTATATATTTTTGTAAGAATAGTGTAGAAAATATAAAAACCAAGCATATTGATATCAGACTACAATTCATTCGAAAACTTGTTGAGGAGGAAGAATTCACATTAAAATTTGTTAATAGTAATTTAAACTTAGCTGACTTCCTAACTAAACCTTTATCCAAAGAGAAACTAAGTCGTTTCATAGAGAAACTGTTTTGGAGATGAACTATCTACAAATTAATTCAAGATTCATCTTCAGACAAGATTGGACTTGAAGCAGGAGGGAGTGTGAAGTCCACTACTTGTACAAGTCGACAAGGGACTCTGCATCATCTGTAAATTCCTTCACTGTGTTGTCCTATTTATCTCATTCTATCGCTTTATAATTTTGTGTAAATATAGCTATCATGTTGTTAATCATGGGAAATGATGGTCATGGGGCCGATTGTTACACCTGATCATCATTTCATTAAATATAAAATGCTATGTTGTTTATAAATTTAATTATTTAAATAATTTGTATTTTTTTAGAATTTAATTATAAAACAAATTTTTGTAAATATATATATATGTAAATTTTTGTGTAAAAATTAATTTATAATAGAGAATTTACATATGTTTTTGTTGATTAAAAAGAAAGAAAATCTTTGAAAGAGGTGTGTGTGCCATCTGTCCTTCCTTCCACCCAACACAGCAATTGTGGAACGCCCCACCGTGCGACAACGTGGAATCATGGTTTGGGGCGCAATCGCGTATGATTCCAGGTCACCTTTACTTCGTATTCAGGGCACTATGACGGCCCAACGATATGTTGATGATGTGCTGCGACTGGTGACACTCCCCTACCTTCAGGGGGTACCCAATGCCATTTATCAGCAGGATAACGCTCGACCGCACACTGCTCGCATTAGCCAACAAGCTCTGCAAGATGTACAGATGCTTCCCTGGCCACCGTACTGTCCTGATCTCTCACCAATCGAGCACGTCTGGGACATCATTGGACGCCGTTTGCATGCCTTGCCACAGCCGCGTTCAGAAGACGAACTGTGGCAAATGGTTGAGAGGGAATGGAGAGCCATCCCTCAGGACGCCATCCGTACTCTGATTGACTCTCTACCTAGACGTGTTGCTGCATGCATCGCCGTCCGCGGTGGTCCTACTTGCTACTAAGCCGACGCCGTTCTCGCTCTGTATTATGACTATCATTTTGAAATAAAGATCACTTATTGTTCGTCCCTGTCTCTCTCTGTCTGACGAGTTTCATCACTTTCTGGCCACTATTTCTTGGTGTTCCATTTTCAATGTCACGCAGTGTATTTTGTGAGAATATTTTAAACTTGATCTCTCATCCCACATATAATAAAAATACAGTTAAACCTGTCTATAGCGCCCCCTCTCTATAGCACCCTATTTTGGTGAGTCCAAAGAGGGGGCACTATAGACAGGTTTAACTGTATATGTTTTTATATAGAGTGACATTTTAATGCGAAATTCCATGGAATAGGTATATTGTGACAGTAAATCTGTAAGTAAATAAGTATGATGTAGAAGCCTTTACACTCACAAAGGTACCTCTTTGGTTCCTTGCCCTTACTAATGGGACAATTTTTATTTCAAATTGCTCCACTGTGAGTTATAAAACTGGCTGTAAAAGTTCAAATCCCTTCAAGTCTTTAAGAATAATATAAAAAACAATACAAAGCAATAACACACCATCTATATATAACAAATGAAGACATTAGCCTAACTTGACCTTATTGTTTGCTGAAGAGCTCGATGCAAATATTTAAATATAATTCTACTGTCCTAAAAAAGCTTATATCCATAGTTTTCTTGAAAACTATTTCTAAGATTCCACCCTTCAGTGTAGCATATAAAAGCAGAATAGTCCAATACAGTATTAGAGTTCAAGAAATGGTCTGGGAGGGTTAACCACTGATGAGCCAAGCCCTCCCAATATTTTTCATCGCAGTAAAGACAGTAGAAGTTTGATTTATTTGTGAAAAGAAACATTCACATCTTAATGTCTTCATTCGTTATATAAAGTGTAGAACGTTGGAGCACAATCCATATGAGAATATTAATTATGAATCACTTTTCAGGACACATTTTATGGTCTCACATTTCCTCTAGAATTTTGGGAACACACAGCAATCCTCTGGAACTTTAGAGAATCTGGCTAGAGCTAGGCAGTGGCTAGAGCAGAGTTCACTTGACTCCTTATGTTTGATGGCGGAAAAACAAGGTTCTCTCTGTGTTCCCTAGAGCAGAATATATAAATAAGAAAGGTCACCTTCCCACTTTCTCGGACTTGTCAGGATTATCACGTTAATAAATATATCTTCTTCTTCTTTCTTATCTCCACTCAATCATATTAGGGTATCAAGCTTGTAAAGCTTGAGACTTGACTGGGTGAAGTAGAATGCGTCTGCCTTTGTCCTTAAGACTGGGAGCACTACTCAGTGGCAGGCTGACTTAGCTCCAAAAGAAATGGCCGCCTCTGACATGAGGAACAGACGCCATGTACAGCCACTCCTAACATGGAGTACAAACGCTAATCCTGTATCCCTGGATTAGGAGCCCTTACAGGGTACTATCAGCCGGGCCAGCTGAGCCCAGGTTTTTTAGCAAGCTTGTTATTGCTCCCCCTCCTCCTAATAAATATATAATTGTAATGAATATTATTTGAATAAAAAACAGTATTTCATTTTATGCATACACAAAAATACACTCGGGTAAACCTCGAACGCTGCCCGGGTCATTCAACTACACTGGTGTCCAAAAAATAAGAAACTTTTGTTTTTTAATGATATGTTTTAAAATATACAACGCTAAAAGCTAAAAAGTAATTTAATTAGGTATTTTAAGTCGTGGAATTTATTTATCACAACCATTCGATTCAGTAAAATTGAAAATATGCAAATTTTTACTTGTCTTTATAAGTGTGCTATTTGGCGTGTCGTTTACCCCATCTAAGAATTGTCCAATTATAATTTTATTTACTCCTTAGTTAATAATGAGTTTACGAAAGATTTTAGCAGATGATTTAAAATGGAAAGCTGTTGGAAGAATGGAGGCAGGGCAATCACAAGTTGAAGTAGCAAAATGGCTAAGTGTGAATAAATCTGTGGTCAGCAAAATATGGAAACAGTTCATTGAGACAGGAACCATCAAAAGAAAAGAAGGTTCTGCTAGAAAAAGAAAAACAGCTACCTTTGAACCCGTTATCTTGTCGTAACTGCCAAGCACCATAGGGAGATGACAGCTATTCAACTCTCTAATGAACTCTCAAGTACTACTGGAACGAGAATTTCAAGACAAACTGTTTACCGAAGGCTTCACGAAGGTGCTCTTTATGCAAGACGACCAATGTTTCTCCACCCTTGCCGACTACCAAGGAACCCGTGATCACCAGGAGTGGAAGAGTCGTCAAGCCATCATCAAGATATAAAGACATGATTCCTTTCATCTAAAGGAAGGAGGGAATGTAGTATTCTGTGTTTTAAAATATATTATAGATCATCATCATAAACAATAACATACGATGTATAATGTAAACAACGTGTTGATGTAAAAATATAAATATAAAGTGTAATAAACAATTAGTAATAATAATTTCATCTGGTGAGTAATGTTTAATTAAATAACTATACAACTATATAAGTGGACACCTGCTGAAGAGACCCTCCTGCACACACACACACACACAGCTTGTAAACCCCCTCTATAACTCACATTGTGTTGCAATAGACAACACCTAATTTACAGGGAGGTAGTTCTACTGCCATCTAAAATATAATCATTTGAATGATAAGATTATGTATTTACTTTAACATAGTGATGTAGCGTAAATGACAGAACTTTTATAAGGAGATATTCCAAAAGTTTTGAGAATTTTGGCCACAAAGTAGGTAAACATAAACGTTGAACTTTGTCAAGTATAAAAAAAAATTGTCACATAAAAAAGCAGTAAAATGATACCTAAGGGAGAGTACAATATTAATGAATATTCAAAAACAATAATTGGTATAAATAAACAAGTATACACACCTAGAGAAAATTTAAGTAAGTTTCATATTTTGACTATTTCGTCAAATTTTGTTCGTCTATTTTTTTTTTTTTTTTTTTAAGGAGACACAGGCAATTTTTTCATACTTTGGTTATTTACATCTTCGGAAAGGTTGGACACTTTGCTATTTTTCTACATAGTCGACTTGATGCTCAATCACTTTTTTCATCCTGTCAACCAACTTTGTAATTCCGGTGTTGTACCACTCTCCCGCCGCGTGCGAGTTGCGCTCAGTTATACGCTTTTTAAATGCGAAAAATAATTCTCCGGTCGAAATTCACCGTCAGTTAGTGGAAGTGTATGGTGAGAAGTGCATGGACATCAAAAATGTGCGGAAATGGTGCCGGGAGTTTAACGAGGGGCGGATAAACGTCCACGATGAACAGCGGTCTGGGCGGCCGAGTTTGCCGGAATCAACCGTGGCTCGAATCGACGAAATGGTGCGCGCAAACTGGCGGATAACCCTTGAAGATATCGAGGATGGCCTGAATGAAGATTGCAGCCACTTCTCCGTGCACAAGATTGTGTCTGAGACCCTCGGATACAGAAAGGTGTCCGCCAGGTGGGTCGACAAGTGGCTCAAAGAGGCGGCGGGAGAGTGGTACAACACCGAAATTACAAAGTTGGTTGACAGGATGAAAAAAGTGATTGAGCATCAAGGCGACTATGTAGAAAAATAGCAAAGTGTCCAACCTTTCAAATGATGTATAAAAAGTTGTGATTAAATGTGTTTTTCTATGAAAAAAAAAAATAGGAGACCTTACTTTTCTACTCACCCTCGTACCTTGCGTTTCTAATATATAATCCAAATTGTACCTTATCGCTCAAAATACTTATAGTTTTAAAACCCATTAAAGTTGTTGTCATGAGTGAAGAACATACCTCAGGGGGAGGGACCGTCTGGCTTGCCACAGAGACCGTAGTCCTAGGGGGAACAGCCTCTGCTGGGGTGGCGTCCGAGGCCTGGGCCAGGTTAATCTTTATTGAAGGCACAAAAACAATGAATTTAAATTTCTAAAATAAATCTAAATAACTCTTACACCTAAACGTCTCCACATATACTCTCTCCCCCACCCACTCAAAGAAATATATATATATTTGTTTTGAAAATAGAGCAATCCATAGATAAATCTTTAATAAAAAAGGCATATATTGGATCAAAAAATAATTTATTTTACCAATATTTCAGCTGGCTGAAAGCCAACCTTTATCAAGGTGTTATAACATCCTAAAAATGCAATAACTATCTATACCGATGGTAGCAGAGACGAGCTAGGACACACTGGCAGTGGCTGTCTCATCAAAACCACAAATGGCATTGAGAAAATGAACAGAAGAAACCCAGATTTTTGCTCAGTCTTCAGATCAGAACTTATAGCCATCTATGAAGCCTTAAAATCCATCACAAATACTAATTATCAAGATATCTGGATTCTTACTGATAGTAGAAGTGCCATACAACACTTGAGTCACACAGGGGAACTCAGAGACAAAGTAAGCAGGAACATAATTGGTTATCTCCAAAAACTCTCAAAAACCTCAAAAATTCACCTTCAATGGATACCCTCACACGTTGGCATTGAAGGCAATGAAGCTGCTGATGTGCTAGCGAAAAAGGGCACAAAAGAACCCTTGCCAAAACAAAAATAAACAAGAACTGGAGGATCCCACCTACGCACAGTTGGTACAGTGGAGTGAACCCAGGAGGAGCTCTGAACATCAAAATAGATAGCATCAAACAACTCTAACAAGATTTAGAACAGGCCATCTCAAGTCATTGAAGATAGAAAATAATAACAAAATTTATCCCACTTGCCCAAAATGTAGTTTGGTACCTGCAGCTCCAGAACACATTTTGGCTTGCATTAGATGCACTAAACAGGACCTTTGGGAGAGGCCGCTGCTCATCATAAAACAGCTCGAGGAGCATGAACTCATGGAATTCGTGTAATCTTTACACAAGGGGATAAGAAACAACAACAACAACAGAACAGGCCATCTCAAGCCATTGAAGATAGAAAATAACAACAATATCTACCCCACTTGCCCAAAATATAGTTTGGCACCTTCACATCCAGAACACATTTTGGCTTACCATAGATGCACTAAACGGGACTTTTGGGAGAGGCCATGCTTATCATAAAACAGCTTGAGGAGCATGAATTCATGGAATTGGTGTAATATTTACACAAGAGGATAAAAACAACAACATTACATTCACTTATTCTAAACAAGAAAATAAGACCTAATCCAAATAAATTAATAGTGTGTGACATTTCGGTAACAGCATTGTTACTATCATCAGACAATATGACTTATTTTTAGGTTGATAGCTCTTGTGACTTACTGGTTGTGAGGCCACAGAGGTGGCCGGGGAAGGGGGGGCCGGTTGTTGGGATGGGCTGCCACAGTAATGTAAGTGCTGAGATACCAGTGGAAACTGATCCATCCATTATGTTAAGTGAAGGTCTACTTAGGACTTCTATTAAACTAAGACCTCTATTAAACTAACTTTCAACTAAGAAAATTGAAATTAACCAAGTACTGGGCAAATATTATTTTTTTAGTCAGAAAATGATTATGACAACATTTGGTGGTCAGAAACATAATTCTTTCTGGGAACATTCACTAAAACAGCAGACCACTATTGACAAAGACCAGTAGTTTCCTTAACCAAGGAAAGTATTATTGGGATGTATTCCCAACACTAAACATAGATAACAGATTGTTATCTCGACAATCTGGCCTCAGAGTGGGTGAACAGATTATTCAGTTAATACCGGTCACATGATGTCGACTGAAAACATGTGTAACTAGGTGTCTCCAAGCAGCATTGGATGGCCTGCTCTCAAACAGTGGCCCCCATGTTTTACCTACCTTTCCCCAAGATTGGTGGCAATGTGCAAGGCTTGTTGTTGTTAGCGTCCATCAAGTCAAGTTTGACTTTTTTTTTTGCTTATCCCTGGTACACGTGGTACAGGCCATGGGTACAAGTTGGCGACTGCTTTTACTGTTTTACTGTAAGTGCACCACATGTCTACACATGTGAAAAGCAGACAGTTTGTCTTTTGGTGACTATATGGACATTCTCAAATTCAATATGTTAGTGATCACCACGCATAGTGACCCTCTGGCAGCTTCCCTGATCCAGTCAGTTCATTGCAGGTCTTCTCCCCTTCCTTCTCCCTCAATTCCTCTCAAAATCAACATCCCTTCCAAACCACAAAAATACAGAATGCTTCACAATTTTGTGTGTCATCCAGGCAGGGGCAATTCCTACATCATCAGTTTGAAGATAAAACATATTCACATGTATAGACATGGGGTCGGTGGAAGGATGGTCTAAACCGTTGGTTTTGGACCGCTACAACCCAGGTTCGTTTTCCACAATGGGCACTTTTTTCTGATTAAAAAAAAAAAAAGCTCCAATGGGCCCCGATTCTTGCAAAAGTCCAACCCCACCAGCGAGTGCAAGTAACCAAACGGGGCTCTGGCACATTTGTAAGTGCAAAGTCGAACTGCTTTTCACATGTGTGGACATGTGGTGTACTTAAAAAGATCTTCTGGTAAAAGAGTGAGGAAGGACACTAGCTATATGTGTGAGACCTGTCTGGTTCCTTTATGTATTGCTGACTGTTTCAAGGCCTTTCACACAAAAGAGAGGTACTGGGAGTGATTTATATTAAAGTTTGAAACCTCTTCAATCTTTTCCTCAGAAAAAAATTCGTCATGTATATTATTTTTATATATTTGAATCACGGAGTGGATTTGGTCAATTTGTATTTTTTATCTCTCTTTTATGTACATATCTCTTATAATTAACATGTATAAATAATCTTAAATTTACATTAAACAATAATTTTGAAGTGTATATTATTGATTATCATTAAAATATTTTATAAATATCGAGTTCTTAATGATTTATGAATTTTAAAAAAGCACTCAAAAATTGAACGTCCCGGGAGATTACGTCATACCTGTACTTACGACCTTCAAGTGTTAAAAAGGATTTTGGATCAAAATATAATATTTTTTTACCAATCTTTTTCAAGGTATTATCACATTAATCTCTATATATATAAAAGTCAATTCCTGTCTGTCTGTCTGTTTCGCGATAAACTCAAAAACTACTGAACCAATTGGTTCCAAATTTTGCATGTCGCTTTTTATAAACCTGAGGAAAATTTTTGGCTACATTTTGCTTATTATTTTTGGCTATTCCTTTTTTTTCATTTGAAGAACTTTTTTTTTACGCGGAGTAAATACGAGGCTTATGCGGAGTAAATACGAGGGAAAGTAACAACACGAGGCCAATTAAGCGACCAATGAGCGTTCTGCATTTATACATTTTTTATACGAGTGTCACTTTTTTTTACAAAAGTATTGAGAGAGAAATTTATATTACTAAGTTAAGGTAAGTTTCAAACAATGCAAAATTTCACACAATTAAAAAAAAAAAAAACTTTACAAAATTAGCGTTACTGTATGTAAACAATGGCTTTCTTAATTTTTATTAATTTTTATTCTGGCCTTTGTGTTTTTTTTTTTACAGTCATTATGATAATTCTTAAAATTAAACAAACAATAGTCAATATGCAAAAAATACAGTAGTGAAAATTTAATATGAATTACGGTCTCATTTAACAGCCAAAACATGTGTTTGTCTTAAATTTATATTGCTAAGTTAAGGTACGTTCACACAATGCAATTAAAAAAAAAAAACATTACAAAATTAGCAGAGTAAATAGCAGTGTGAGCTTATATAGGGGCTGAGTACCTGGTTTTCTAGGGGGCGGAGGGCCTCTGGAGTGTCCTGAGCCACAAGACGTTCTATCAAATGGCAGCCAACAAAAAAATAGAAGCATCTTGTATAAATAAATTGAATTTTTAAATGACCAAGATGACAAATAAATGCCATCTCTTAATTTTTACAAAAGTTGAAGAAAAAGCTTTTTCAATTGGATTAATTTGATTTAGAAGTAGAAGACCAGGGTGATATAATGACTGCCGCCAGGGTTTGTACTCCATGTTAGGAGCAGCTGCACATGGCATCTGTTCCTCTTGTCAGAGACGGACATTTCTTTTGGAGCTAAGTTGACCTGCCACTGAGTAGTGCTTCCAGTCATAATGACAAAGGCAGATGCTTTCTACTTCAACCAGTCATGATTGTTGTCAGACAGACAATGTCAATATACAAGGATTTTAGGTGACACCGTAGGTTTTGGCCAGATCTGACCTATGACGTCACGATGACGCGTGATGTAAACAAAGGTTATATATATTTTTTTTTCTAAATGGCCTTCTATTTTTAAATAGATTTTTTTGAAAATATTTAGCACAATTGTAAACACGTGTGTGTTGTGAATGCACACTATGTTAACCCGGCATTGCGCGCACCGGGTGAAAATTACCCATGGCAACATTCACGTGGAAAATTAACCAATGAAAAATTGGCTGGCGGAGATGTGGTTTCGTTTAGCTTCCTGACTCATCATCTAGTCTAAAGTTTTGGTTTCACGTTTTGAAAGCTGCCACTGAAATTCCATATATTGGCATGGTCGGGTAAAAATCACCCGGTGCGCGCACTCACGTAAGTTTTTTTGTCGCCTTTTTATTTGATAAATTATTTTTCGAGAGAGAAATAATTCGAATTAATAATTTAAAAAATAACTATAATAGGTTGATATATTTATCAGCCTATAATTCTATATAATATGGAGGGAAGAAGGCGATATTTAGTTGATCAAAAAGAGATTATTGTAGAAAGTGATATTGAAGAAGATCATCTAAGTGAACATTTTTCAGGAAGTGACGCTGGAATATATTCTGATATGGGAATTTTGTGGGATAAGGGATTTATCCCAAAAACACCTTTTTATATAGGGAGAGCTTCGAAAACCAAATGGTCCAAAATTTGTCCTTCACAAACAGTAAGGACAAGAGCGCATATGTCATTACACATTTACTAGGCATGAAAGGTGAAGAAGCAAAAAATTAAAATACACCTTTAGAAGCTCTTTAGAAGAAAATTCTTGAAATGTTTGGCCCTTGAACTCATCAAAGAGTAACTAAATCAAAGAAAAAACATTTCTTCACTGCCTAAAGGACTAAGTAGAAAAAATCATTTTTTTACAGATAAGTTAATTGAAATCATAAATGTATGCTCTAAATATTTATTTCAATTCATTTTTAGAAGTCACTACAAGCCATCAAGAAGGTCAGGAACCGCAAGATAAAGCTTCCTACCAGATGTAGAGTGTCCCTCCAGTAGGGACTGGAAGACCCCGACTTTGTGCCATCAATGTACAAAGCTAATTTGTGAAGGACATACAATTGCGGTTTGCAATGATTCTATATAGTTTGTTTTAATTGTCCTCGTGGAATTTTATATTTTTAATATTGGAAAGGAGCGATAAATTCCTATTTTATATACCACTGTCAATTTTGAGCATTATTCAAGAATAGTTTTTAAAATTTTTAATCTGTGTAAAAAATAAAAATATTTTAATAAGAATTACCTTTTTTGAAAATTAAAACGTTGTTACTTTGAAATAGAAAAGGTTTTGTTTTTCCTCAGATAAAAATTATGTTCAAAATATATAATTATAATATCGGGTATATTTCACCCAGCGCGCACAAGTACGTTACATTTTTAGCGCGCGCGCTCGAGGGTTAATACCTTGAGAGCAATGTCATCGTGACGTCATATTTCATGGCCTTCTATTTTTAAATAGATTTTTTTTTTAATATTTAGCGCAATTGTGAACCTATTTATAAATAGGCATATACAAAAAAAAATTTATAAAATTAATATTAATATAAATTACATTAGCCTAACCTAAACTAATCAAACCTAACATAAACCTAACTTAAACTAACCTAAATTAATTACGAAATTTTAATATTAAAATTAAAACTCGGTTTTACCCGAGTGCGTATATATTTTAAAAACGTTTTAATTCAAATACTATTCGTTACAATTATAAATTGGCGCCATGGATGTCACTCTTGTGAAACGTCCCGTTCCAAACTGTGTGTTTTTTCATCTAATCTTGAATAAAATATTTTAGATAGAATTTTTTAGAATATATATAGAATATTTTAGATAGAAAGAGTTTCTTGTACATTTCAATTTAATTTTGTTTAGAGCTCTGTTTATTCGAAAAAACAAAATATTTATTCTTTGGAAATTATGTGTATACGTTTAATTTCTTTTTATTTTATAAATAACATGGTTTATTATTGATTTTAAAAGACGGCCTGAGAGGCCTAACGCCAGTAATTGTGCAAGGAAAATAGGCGCCAGTAACTAAGGGTTAACGAACAATTTGCAAGCAATCAAACAAGAATTTCAATTTGATCAAAAATGAAAAATAAAATTACTCATAATATCAAATTATAAATATTTAAGAAATACATATTAAATATTTATATTTAAAACAAAAAATATAACATATTTCGCAATATTTAAAAAAAAAAACGTAAACGTACATCGTTTGGTATTTAATTCAAGGCAAATTTTCAACTTATAAGATTGAGATTATTAGCTAGTATGTAAAAAAATTAACTCTGTTGAAATTTAATTTTGTATTTATATATAAATAAAATTAACTCTGTTAATTTTTTTTTTGTATTTAATCGATAACAGCGAAGTTACGCATGTTAATGTTAGGAAAAATATTTTGATGTTAAGCAAAATCTGCTCCATCTCGTTTTACATAAATGTTGAAAATTTGGTCGAAATTGATGCATTGTAACGAAAGTTTTTAGTGAACAACACTTATGAAATTTGCATTTTATTAATATAGAAGATTCCTAATAAAAAATTTGGTTGTTTAAATATTTTTAAAATATAGATAAAGAATTCTTCCTGGTTTGAATTTAGACGATAAAAAACATGGCGAAGGACTTGGCGAATGGCAATGCGTTTGTTGGAAAAGAAGACGTCCGAAGCAGCCAATGGGAGGCCGGCGGAAGCAGCTACGGGGATGCAGCGGCAAAAATGAGAAAACAATACAAAAAGAACTTGTAAACAACTTTTTTTTCGAACGCTAGAATTTGCCCTGATCTCCAATTCTTTTAGTGTAAATGTTTAAATAATACTTTACTTATTTTCTTAAATTGTAATAAATATAATTTTCCCTCCTGTTTTCGTCGTATATTTTAAAAGTGTTATAAACAACGACGCCTTAACTTTGAACCTTCAACCCCGCCGACCAAGAATAGAGGTGAGTGACTACCTCTATAGAATTTAGATCGTCGTCACAACACAGAGTGGCGGTGAAATCGCAATATTTTTGGCATCCCAGCCGGGACTGTTGAAGGTAAATTCTAGAAGAAAAAAAGGAAGCATTTTGAGCTGACCATTTTGGAACTCGCTAGCTAACCCTACTTGCCGCTTTGTTTACAAGATGGCGGAAGAATTAATTCTACGTTTAAAAAAGAAGCGTGCTGTTAACAGATCATATTTAACGAAAACATGCAATAAGATTGAAAGTGGACTTGACACGCTAATGAGAATTGAACTTGAAGAATTATTAGAACAATTGAATGAGAATCATTTAACGAACTTAAAGTAGTGGATCACGAAATAGAAACGCTTCTTGAAACTGACGATTTAGAGAAGGAATTACAGGGCGTAGAGGAATATCGAGAGAAATATATTACTTGGAGATTTAGGGCAAATAAAAAGATTCGCCAATCAGATTTTCATGGCGAAAATATACCGAATTCGAACTCACGAATAGATGAAAATGAAATGAGACATTATGTACCTTCCTGCACGACTGTGAAACTTCCGAAATTGATGATATCGAAATTTTATGGAAATTTTAGTGAATGGCTGACGTTCTGGAATTCTTTTGATGCAGCTATACATCAGAACAACTCACTGAACCCGATCGATAAATTTAACTATCTGAAGTCACATCTCGGCGGAACTGCACTAAACACAGTCGAAGGTTTCGCTTTATCTGCGGACAATTATGAGAAAGCTATAAAATTGCTTAAAGACAGATTTGGGCAAGAAGACATTTTGATTAGCCAACATATGAACAATTTGTTGTCAATGAGACCACTCAAAATATCAAGCGATGTAAGAACCTTCCGCGAACTTTTTGACAACCTTTCTGTTCATATAAGAAGTCTCGAGTCACTAAACGTGTCCATTGATGTTTACGGACAACTGTTGTGCCCGATAATAATAAAGCTTCTACCTGCAGATCTTAATTTGGAATTGAACAAAGAACTCCCGACAGGTTATGTAATTAATGACTTGATTACCTTTCTGGAAAGACAATTAACTGCACGGGAGAAGAGTTTTAGAAACGAAATCGGTACCGGGAATGAATCAACTTCTAAACCTAATTTGGTAAACAAACATCCAAAGACAAGATTCTACAATGAAAAACCAATTGCGACAGCTTCAGAACTTTTGAATTCAGTTCACAAATCGAATGAATGTGTATTTTGTGGTAAAGACAACCATGGAAGCCCTAAGTGTGACTTTGCAGCTAATATTAGTTTAAACGAAAAGAGATCACTCATGAAGAAAAAAGGCGTTTGTTATAAATGTCTTCGGCCTTCTCATTTAAGTAAATTTTGCAGAAATGTAGTCCGTTGTTCGATCTGCAACATGTCTTCCCACCTGGATGTCATGTGCACAAAACTGATTTTAGATAGAGGTGGATCTTCCAAGTCTCCAACGGTGCAAGATGAAACTCTCGCCAACTTATCAACCTCCCCAGACGTCTTGTTACCTACTTTGAGAGTGACCCTCAAAGGGAACAGAACGGAGAAGACGGCACGGGCTATAATAGACACCGGATCCCAAAGATCGTATATTTTACATAGCACAGCAATGGAAATGGAATACGAACAATCTAGGAGAGAGTTCTTCCGGCATTCCTTGTTTGGAGGATCGAGTACCGACGTAGTTGAACATGAGGTCTATACCATTCATTTATCTGACATCAATAATTCCTATCGCTGTGAGTTTGAAGCACTAGGTCAACCCCTTATCTGTGGAAGCATACCTCCGGTGTGTCCAAGATCATTGTTAGAAGGGAGTGAAGAACTCGACGTGTCTGATTTGATGAGAGACCGTATAGAAGTCCTTATAGGCGCGGACATCGCCGGGAGATTGCTAACTGATGATCAGAGAAGGATCTCATCTGGACTGGTGGCAATCCGTACCAAACTAGGATGGACTGTGATGGGAAAGATTCCTCCAACGGAGGTGAGAGATGACATCAGCTCCCTTTGCGTGACCACACTTCTATCTTTGGATCTAGAAAACTTGTGGAAATTAGATGCAATTGGAGTCTCTGACGCGGAGGTTGAGAAGAAGACTCAGTCATTACAAGCTGAAATGGAGGAACATTTCGCCCACACCACGACGCGAGATATCGAGGGGCGCTATGAGGTAGCTCTACCCTGGGTGCAAGACAAGGAAAGGATTCCTTCGAATAAAGATCTAGCCGAAAACCAACTAAGGTCTGTAAGAAGAAAACTTGAAGAAGTTGGAGACATGAAAGAGTATGGACAAATCTTTGAAGAATGGATGAAACAGGGGATAATCGAGTATGCCAGAGAGGATAAACTAGATGGTGTACACTACCTGCCACATCGACCAGTGTATAAAAGGAACAGTCAAACTTCTAGAATACGGCCAGTATTCAATGCGTCGGCCCGGAAGAGAGGTAAACTTTCCCTGAATGACTGTCTGGATAAGGGACCCAATTTGATAGAAATTATACCAAGACTTTTAAATAAATTCCGGAAATATGGAGTTGGTGTCTCTTCCGATATTGAGAAAGCATTTTTACAAATTGGAATAAAAGAAGAAGACCGAGATTATTTACGATTCCTGTGGCACACAGAAGACGGAAGATTAATCACGTATCGACATAAAAGGGTTGTTTTTGGAATTACCACTAGAGAGTCCGTATCTTTTAAAGGCTACCTTATCTCTCCACTTAGATAAGGCTCCTGAACATTTAAAAATCACAGCTGAACAGTTGAAATCATCCTTTTATGTTGACAATTGTTTATCCAGTTTTCAGAATGTTGAAGAAACGGAGAAATTCGTGAAAGAATCTACTGAACTGCTCTCTACAGCTTGTTTCAATCTCCAAGATTGGGTGAGTAACGTTACAGACTTTTCTCTTATGAACCAACTGAATAAGGAAGTGAACATTTTAGGAATAACATGGAATACTGATAGAGACACACTGACAATTGGTTTGGAAGATTTTGAATTAATTGGACCAACCACCAAGAGAAAAGTACTTTCAATAGCGAGCAAGATATTTGATCCATTAGGAGTTGCTTGTCCTGTGACTTTAATTCCCAAGCTGATATTACAGGAAACTTGGATACAGAAGTTGACATGGGACGAAGTCCTACCTGGATGTTTAGTACAAAGATTTTGGAAGTGGTTTAGCAAACTGAAACACTTGCCTAACATAGAAATTCCTAGATGGCTTTGTTTTAAGGACTCCTATGTAGAGAAAACCACTCTCCACATCTTTTGTGACGCCAGTCAGTTTGCCTATGCAACCTGTATTTTCCTCCGCATTGAAAAGGAAGATAGAGTGGACATCCAATTGATACAGGCTCGAACACGAGTAGCTCCACTGAAGAAACTCACCATCCCAAGATTGGAGCTTTTGGCTTGTCTGATTGGAGCTCGTTTGGCAGCTAACGTCATACAAGATCTGGAATTTGAGGAAATTCCAAGATTTTATTGGACCGATTCGACCAATGCTCTCTGTTGGATCCAAAGGGAAGACAACTGGGCAGCCTTTGTGATGAACCGTGTTAAGGAAATTCATAATCTTAGCTCCCCCGAATCTTGGCGCCACATACCAGGCCGATTAAACCCGGCAGACCTCCCATCTCGGGGATGTTCAGCAGAATCACTTAAGGAGACAAGATGGTGGGAGGGACCTGCATGGTTAAAGGTATCCCAAGAAGAGTGGCCCAAATCAACCATTATCCCTGATTTGGAGATTGTTTATTCTGAAAGCCGCAAGACCATCCTGAACACCTTGTGTACGACAAGAGAAAATGAAAATTTATTTGGACGTTATTCCCATTTTTTGAGAATAGTACGAATCACCGCCTGGATATACAGATTCTTCAACAACGCCAAGATTGATAGAAGAAAGATAATTTCAGAAGATCTCAGTACAGAGGAAATCACTAAGTCAGAAATAATACTGATAAGACTTATCCAGAGAGAATCGTTTTCAGGGCATGAAGATAAGAAACTACAAGGCTTTAAGTTGCTAGTAGACTCTTCAGGGATTTTGAGAATAAAAACTAAAATTTGCAGAAGAGAAGATTTTGCTAATTTTAGAATGCCCATTTTATTGCCCTCAGATCACTTTTTGGTTTCTTTGCTCATCAGGTGGAACCATGAAACCCACGGGCACGCCGGTCTACAAACTCTCCTCGGTATTCTGAGAGAAAACTATTGGATACTAAGATCCAGGAAAACCGTCAAGAAGATCATCAATCAATGCATTCACTGTAAACGATTCACCGCGACACCAGCTACCGTCGAGTCAACATCATTACCAGAAGACAGAGTACGAGATGCTGCAGTTTTCGAAATAGTAGGAGTTGATCTAACTGGACATCTTATCTTAAAGAATAAGAAGAAAGCATGGATTGTCATCTTCACATGTGCAGTGTATAGAGGAGTTCATCTGGAACTTGTGACATCTTTGTCTATGGAAGCCTTCCTCCAAGCTTTCCGCCGATTTATTGCTCGAAGAGGCCGACCATTGATTGTGTATTCGGATAATGGGACTAATTTCAAAGGTATGGCTAATGCTTTAAAGAAGATTGATTTTTCGAGATTAAAATGTGATCCCACATTGAAAAACATCACCTGGAAATTCATACCGCCTGGTGCTCCTTGGTGGGGTGGATGGTGGGAGCGTTTGATTGGAATGATGAAACAATTGCTCTTTAGGATTCTCGGTCAAACCTCCTTGGGATATGAAGAACTTTCCACGGTAATGTGTGACGTCGAAAGCTTGATGAACACACGCCCACTGACCTACCTAACTGAAGAAAGTGAGGATCTCGCTCCATTGACACCTTCGTTGTTCTTACATGAGGTCAGAGAGGTTGGCGTTCCAGACCTGGACTTGATTGATAACCAGACCCTCTCCCGCAAATATCAATATATCAAACGTGTACGAGAAGATCTTAGAGAACGATTTCGTATCAAATATTTTGGATTCCTGAGACAAGAAACGAGACGCCTGAAGACTACCATACCACTCAAGGTGGGAGACATGGTACTCATTGGACAAGAGAGTTTAAAGAGACTACACTGGCCGTTAGCCAGAATAATCCAACTCTATCCAGGAAAAGACGGACTTGTGAGGGTTGCGAAAGTGAAAACTTCATCAGGTGATAAAATACGACCTATTCAAAAACTCTACAATTTAGAGATAACGCCCGAGATAAGATGTCGAGACCCTCTAACGGAGCGATCTCCCACACAAGAAGTTCGATTGACAACTGAAGAGGACCCTTTGACTTCACAACAAGAGCAACATCACATTGATACCCCGAATGTTGTGTCAAGTTACGGACGGCCCATCAAGAGACCCAACCGATTGGATCTACTGAACTTTTCCTTCCCATGTTTGAGTCGTCGAGACGCCAACTCAAAGGTGGGAGAAATGTTGGAAAAGAAGACGTCCGAAGCAGCCAATGGGAGGCCGGCGGAAGCAGCTACGGGGATGCAGCGGCAAAAATGAGAAAACAATACAAAAAGAACTTGTAAACAACTTTTTTTTCGAACGCTAGAATTTGCCCTGATCTCCAATTCTTTTAGTGTAAATGTTTAAATAATACTTTACTTATTTTCTTAAATTGTAATAAATATAATTTTCCCTCCTGTTTTCGTCGTATATTTTAAAAGTGTTATAAACAACGACGCCTTAACTTTGAACCTTCAACCCCGCCGACCAAGAATAGAGGTGAGTGACTACCTCTATAGAATTTAGATCGTCGTCACAACACAGAGTGGCGGTGAAATCGCAATAGCGTTTCTTTTAAATATCATCGAATTTAAAAGAAACGCATTGCCAGTAAATTTATTTGTGTAAAATTCTTAGAAAGTATTTCACACTTACCATTTTTGAAGATTTTGAAA
>CP092868.1:47248863-47296601 GCA_030710605.1 Cordylochernes scorpioides
AGCCGTCTACTTTGCCCATTAGAATCCAACCGAGCTTTGATTTCATTGCTATAGGCTGGTTCCTTCCCAGCATTTTTTTCTCTCCATGCATCAAATATGCATACATATCTGCACCTAGAATAATGTCGATAGGTGCCGAAATATGAAACAGAGGGTCTGCCAACTCAAGCCCTCTCTGCATGATCCAGGTCGGTTCTGCCAATTTGAAGTTTGGAATTTCAGTTGTTAAGACTTCCATTACTAGAGCATTTGTTTGGTACTTTTTGGATCTATAAATTGATTTGAATGTCAAGTTAACAGATGTAGATGACCCCTGGACTGGATTATTTCCAATACCCCTAAGTGAACGTCCTGATGTTTCTCCTTTGAGCCCAAGTTTCTCACAAATTTCTTTTGTGATCAAACTAACTTGTGATCCACTATCTAAAAGTGCTCGGCAGATCTGCTGTGTACCGTTTTCACCTTCCAAAATTATTTGAGCGGTCGCAAGGAGTACTTGATTAATGGTCTCACTTCCTTGTTCAATACTTGTGTTGTTGATTTCACTTACAGGTGTAAAGATCTGTGGCTTCGCACCCTTCTGAGTATTAGTTACCTCTGTGTCAAGCTTATGGAGCAATGTATGGTGCCTTTTGTCGCACTTCTTGCAAGGTCCTTGGTAACAATTTTTTCTTGCATGACCTTTTTTTAGACAATTGTAGCACATTTTGTTTTGCTTGACAAATTCCCATTTTTGTTCGATAGGCATTGTACTAAATGTAGTACAGTTGTAGATTCTATGACCTGCTTTGCATGCTATACATATTTGAGCATTGGTATTAATCGCAATGTGTACATTTGCATAGTCCTTTTGAATTTCATTTTCCTTTCTTTGATATTCCCTTGATCCCTGTGGCAGACTTCTAGCTTGTCTTTCAAGAAATAAAATGAAGTCTTCATAGGAAGGAAATGATCTCTCATCCTGGGTCAACTCCCACTGTCGTTTCATATCCTCATCGATTCTGTTCCTCAAGAACTGTACCAATATTACGTCTACCAACTCATTTCTTTGAAATCCGAGGGATCCTAGATTGCGTACAGACTCGTTACATGTGTCCAAGAGTTCCCTTAGGGCCTTTGCTGATGGATTCTTCATTTGCTTGATCTTGAAGATTTTATTCAGTTGCGCATAAGCCAACTCTCTTTGGTTGTCGTATCTGGATACTAGAGTATCCCATGCTTGCTTGTAGCTCTCTGATGATATTGGGAACCCACGTATCAGTCTGGCTGCTTCTCCCTTCACTGCGGAGCCCAAATATTGCAGCTTTTGTAGATCATTTAACCCTGGATTTTGATCTATGGCCATTCCGAATACCTCCTTGAAATTGAACCAAGAGTTCGCCTCTCCATAGAAGTGAGGCAACTCAAACTTGGGCAATTTCACTGTTTCGAGGCCTTTTGCTTGTATGGCACCAGCTGTACTTTGTATTCCTTCTAATGCACGTCTAAGCTTTATTTTCAGTTTTTCTATTTTCTCTTGAGTTATTTCATAATTCTCGAGTTCTTTTTCTTCATCTACTTCCTCCTGTTCAAATAACTCGTCAAATAAGATCTTTGTTTCCGTTTTTATTTCTGAAACACCTTCATCTATCAGCTTTAATTTATGGAGATCTCCTCCCGATATGTCTTCATCTACGGATGCCAGGTATCTATCCATTCGTCTTATCTGTGAACGGATCTTGACCTTTAGGCTTTTGATTGCTTTAGACATATTTTCAGTTTTGAAGGTTCCTTCTCAGTAGAATCACGCTCTTTTTCTTGGAATCCGGCTCGATAAGGACCATATGTTGGAGCTTGGTTCCTGACAATGTTAGCCAGGACTTCCTTTCGCTCCTTCAGCCTAAATAGTCTGGTCTCAGGTGAGTGACGATATGTGGCAGAGCTTGTTGATGACTGTATTTACGAGACCAGACCGGCGGATTGACTACCGAGAATGTTGTCCCTTCGCAAGAATGCGATGTAGCAAGCTGTTTGAATAGAGGAAGGACGCCTCACTCGATTTAGCTAACTGACTCACTTTATTGAATCTTTCACTCATTTTATATACATATATATTTACATAATTAAAAGAAAGAAAGAAAAATCTACATGATTATAAATCAATGCAGCCTAGCAAGTTATTTACATAACTAGGCGCAAACAGGAACACTTTTTTAAATGTGTCATATTTTAGATAAAAGAACCAATAAATGACTTAATGGGATCATCGTCCATTTTAAAATAATAAAACCTGAATTTTTGAAGAGAGACTTGCCAATATTTATTACAAATAATTATAGATGATATATATAAAATGAAAGAATTTAAAAGCACGAATGTTTCATTTATACATGATACAAACTTCTACTGTCCTTACTTCGATGAAAAAATATATTGAGAGGGCTTGGCTCATCAGTGGTGAACCCTTTCAGCAGTTTTGCCAATTTAATCCACCAGACCGCTTCTCAGAGCTCTAATACTGTATTGGACGATTCTGCTCATATACGCAGCACTGACGGGTGGAATCTCAGAAATGGGTTTCAAGAAGATTATGGACATAAGCTTATCAAATATAATGAATATAAATATATGCATGATAATATTTGAGAAGCGCTGAGAGATTCCTTACCTAGAACAAATAAAATAATATTTATCTTGATTTTTGCCAGTTTTTGTTTGTGATTTCACAGAAGTTTGAGATAGAAATCTGAATTTTTAGATTTCCATTCATGGCTGAAAAAATCAAGTCTCTCAGCAGTTTCTGAGTTGAAATCGTGTATCACAGACAGGCATCATATTTATATATAGATGAAAAATAAGAGTTTCAAAACAATTCAACCATCCTTGCTAACTAACACTTTTGTCACAGAATGAATATGAATTCTCAAAGAAGCCTCAATTAAATATGCTACAAAAATGTCTTCAGAATATTCCAAAATTACTTTCAACTGGTAAAATGACCCAGTACTTAGCTTGCAAGAGTGCTTGAAATTTTGTGCGGCAGAAATTTTTTTAAAAATCCTTAAAACACAAGGTAATGATCCAAATGTCTTTGTTATCAGTCTTTTCTGGGATTTTGGCTTAAAGTGCATGAGAAGCAGGATTGGAAATAGGAAAAAAGGCAATTTTGTTAAAGAGGGAAACCAGGAAAACATAATACAGTAGAACAGCAGTTGTTACAACAGCAACTGTGTTACAAGTCACAGACTCACCCCACTCATCAAAAGCTGGTTCTTTCCTGCGGTTCCAGCGTTTCTTGAGGGCATACTTGAGCATCCTGTCACTTGCATCGACACTCATGATCTTGAAGCCCTCCTCCAGCAGCATGATGGAGTCGATCCTGTGGAGTTACACAATACTTTATTCCATCTTAGAATACAACTACATTTTCATATATGTAATACACTTTGGGCATGTAAACTCTATATTGAGTGAAACTATTGTATTGCCTTAACTGTGTGTTAGTTTATTCTTGGTGAGACAGTATTGAATGAGACTATGGAAAATATATTCTCATGCAGTTGTATTAAAAACAATCTAAGCACAGCTCCTCAGCTATTGTAATAGGATTTAACCCCAATATAAATGTTAATCATGATGCAATAGCGCTGTTATGAAAATTTTGAACTATTATAGACGCGTATGATTCTCTTTGAAAATAAGGGCAGTATAAATTGTTTAATTTCAAAAAGAATCATACGCGTCTATAATAGTTTCAAATTTTCATAAATGTTAATGGCAGCATGGAAATAAAGGAATGTAAGTAATTTATTCTCAAAATTATTTATTGTTATCTCTAACATTGTATTTGACCACAGACTAGCACCTGCTGGGTGACCATCTTTTGTTGCCCTCAGATAATGTGGTTTTAGTGATGTGAGCATTGTTCCTGTAACATAACCTGGATATTACTTCCAGTGTGAAAATTCCCAGAAACCAGGCTACTACCATCTCCAAGGACCACTACCAGGAGAGCATGACCCCCTCTTTAAATAAATCCCTTACTTTATAGATCTCCAAGGATTTCTTTCTTCAACAATTCCTAGATAGAATCATTGATACCTTCAGTAGTAACAATAACATAAAGGTACCACACAACTAAGAGGTGTTCCACACAAGTAAGATCTCTCAGTTAGATAACACAGAGTTTGATAAATGTGACGCCACTTCCAAGGTAGCACAATAGGTGGGGCAACCAAGTATCACCTGATAAAGCCGCCACAAACAAGTGAGTCCAAGTGATGCAAGGATGAGATGACGACCAACCAGGGATAAGATGTTTGGCAGATAACCCCATATAATTGTTATCTTGTCGCAGTCTGGGGAACAAAACAATACTCTCCAGGTTGCTGATAGCCTGCTGATTAGTGTAATCTACCTTGACTCCTGGTTTGAAGGTTAAATGGTTTTTTTTTGGCAATATTCTCACATAAATTGAATCTTCTATGTAATCTTATATGGAGGTTGTAATAAAGTAGTCAACATCTCCGTAGTTTCTCCCATCTACTATCCACCCAACATACTGGGTGGTTGCTATTTAATAACCCTCCATTTGTAGTGAGTTGAATCATTTGGAAATAAAAAACTACACAAAGACATACTCTTTTTATTAATAAGTCAGTGAAGAAACATCTCCCAAACAAAGGTCAGGTCAGGGGAGCTGCCAGTAGCTGATATCTTATTCTATGGGACTTACTTCTCAATAGAGAGTCTCTATCTCACCTCTGTTTTATAAAAATTATATTTCAATATTCTGGAAAATTTTACACTCTGTGCATTACTTATCATGTTTAAACAAAAAGTATGCAATGATGCATTAGTGCACCATCTGTTATGAAAATTCAAAACTATTATAGTCACGTATGATTCTTTTTTTTTTTAAATAAAATAATTTCTACTGCCCTTACTGCAATGGAAAAATTAATGGGATAAGCCAGGCCCTCCCATTAATTATTCCATTGCAGTAAGGGCAGTAGAAATTATTTTATTTTTTTAAAAAGAATCATACGTGACTATAATAGTTTCAAATTTTCAAAAAGTATGCAATACCTAGTTTTAAAAAAGTTTCAGGTAAATGCTAATATATAATGATAAAATAGTCACATTGTAGGAATCCTATGGGGAAGGTAGCTGTAATGAAGAGGTAAATCTGATGGATATTTTAGGGATTAACATTCTCGGCAGGTGGTTGGTTGTACGTAATCACACAGTAGAGCTTGCAATATACATTTGGAGAAGTTCACTTAACTCTCTTGTAGAGTTTTCAACATTCACATTACTGTGGTGCGGGTTTAAATGTACCAGTATTGATATGTTGGTTTCAATTATCTGTGTGTACTTTAAATAATACTTTTTAGAACCAAGGTACTGTGCCTAAAACAAAAAAATGAATTTCTCAAGCAGTTAACTGAGGTATAATGGTGATTTTCAGAGGATATTTTCAGCCACCACTTATGGCAGCCAGGTGGAACCCAGCTGGTCACAAATGACTTGAGGAAAGTAGATTTTTGGTGTTGGCAGAGTGCACAGAATACAGTTAGATTCTTATAGATGATTTTTTAAACTATAGAGAAATTTATTATACTTTTAATTAACATATAGGGGTGAGGATTTGTGAGTCTGAAGATATGATCTGAACTTGAGTAACACCTCAAGATTATACAATAGCTGGAACATAAAAAATTAGTTGGTTCAAATTTGTATAAATTGAGGTACAATCCCCTTTAAATTATGGGGTTTTTAAAGACTTAGATGATGGTGTAGTAAAAGATCAACTTCCTTCAATTGTCGAGTTATAAACTAGCGTGATAATTTGTGTGTCTCTCCTTCCTATCACACCTAAACTAACTGTGAAGATCAAGAACAGCAATACTTAGCAGTTTTCAAAATGATAATGTACAGTTTGGATTATAGATTAGAAATATAAAGTAACAAGACCAACTCAAAAAAATGTGTTTGACATTTTGGTATAACAGCTTTGTTACCATCCTTAGATGATATTCTAATTTGAGTATAGTAACCATGCTGTTTCCAAAACAAAATGTTTATACTTTTTTTTTTTGGTCTTGTTATCTTAAGAGAAACAGAATACAAAATATTGGTTCTTTCCTGGTGGTGGTCTCTCATCAGCTTACAGTAGGTTATATAAGAAATAGAAGCATTAAAACAGGAATGCTTCTTTTAAACATAAAACAAACTTCTACCATCCTTACTGTGATGAAAAAATATTGTGAAGGCTTGGCTCATCAGTGGTGAACCCTCTCAGTGGTTTCACCAATTTAATCTACCAGACTGCTTCTTAGAGCTCTAATACTATATTGGACTATGCTGCAATGAAGGGTGGAATCTCAGAAATGGTTTTCAAGAAAACTATGGACATAAGCTTTTAGGACAGCAGAATTACATATAAGTATTAGCATCAAGCAATGATATTCCACAAAGAATAAGTACAAGGCCAGTTAGACATAAGTAATTATAAGGTGATAACAGCTGCCATCTACATATAAGAAATGGAAGCACAAATGTTTCTTTCAAACATAAACATTGGTGCTTCCATTTCTTGTATATGTGATAGCATCTCACAGGAGGTTATACACAGCAGTACAGGCATGAGTCTTCTTCAACCTAGGATCTCTTTCTTCTCACAGATCATGTAGCTAACACTACAGTACTTTAAAATACAATATAACGCGGCTTATGATTGTAAAACGAAAATTGCAATTATACCGCGAATGTTTCTTTTAAACGAAAAATCGAAACCCATTTTAAAGAGAAATAGCGATTATTTCTAACTTTAAGGATGAAGTATGATAGGATGAATTGTGAAGAGTAATGATGACAAACGGAAAAATAAAAGTGTCCAGGGATAAGAACTTTTATTTTTCCGTTTGTCGTTACTCTTCACAATTCATCCTATCATACTTCATCCTTAAAGTTAGAAAAAATTACTATTTCTCTTTAAAATGGATTTCGATTTTTCGTTTAAAAGAAACATTTGCGGTATAATTGCAATTTTCATTTTACTACAGTACTTCTCTTTTACACCTACCTAAGCCACAAAGCCTATTTTGAAGTGTTTCGTTAACCCACAAATCACTCATCATTACATCATCTCTGTCTCTCATTGATTGTCTCTTTCCAAAAATACTCAATAACCATCGCTCCTAACAAGCTATAATATTAACACCTGACCTGTCCTCTTTCTCCCAAAAATTTCCTTCATTGTGACCATTTATTTTCTACAAACTGTATAGACTTAACACTTTTAAAATCAAGGGAAGATGAAAAAAAATATTTCACCATTTAAATTAGTCACAAATATGTTCACCATCTATTGATTCTTTTCTGTAAAATGTAGAAATCTATGATTTAAATAGAGTTGAAGAAAATTCTTCTATATTGTAAAGAGTTTCAATTTATTGTGCAGGCTATTTTAGTGTATTTCAATAGAAGATCATTCTTCTCTCCTAACAGATATCTCCGTCAATGTACTTGTAACTTACTTGTGAGAAAGTCCAACTCTAGCACTACTATAGCACAATTTGGATGTCAAAATGCTTTTCACATGTGTAGACATGTAGTGCACTTACAGTAAAAGCAGTCGCTAACTACCCACCATGATTATTATGTCCTGTACCACGTGTACTAGGGATAAGCCAAAAAAAAAAATAACTCTGTGCACACCACATGGGTAGACTCCAACTGGTAGAGTTGGAGAATGTGTAAGAACTTTTGAAGCAGAAGAAAAAAGTACTCAAAGTAGGATTTGATTGTAGATGTTGGATGATGGTGTGCATCACCTTGTACCATATGTACTTGGATTAAGTTATAAAAAATAAGGTCTCTACTCTTGATTTATAGATATTTAATGTTATATGATGACATTCATGACACTTATTTAGAATAAAATCTTTGGTTTCTTGCCCAATATCTGAACCATAAAGCCAGAGGTGAGAAGAAGGACATCACATCAACAAAAATATTTTATTCAATCCCGTAGGCTTAATTTGCTTAATTTTTAATGACCATCTTTTTTTTTTTGTTAAGTGCACTAAATCTTTTAAGCATCCATTATAATAAATATTTAATTCTCATGAGAACATCCTTATAAAAACAGAGTATATTCTTTATAGCCTATCCAGAAAAATATATAGTGTAGTCTCCCTGAAATATGTAATCTTAAAAATTAAGTCTATAAATAAATCATTTTTAGTAGCATACACAGTTTTCATTCATTCATCATTCAATGACAGTTTACAAAAAAATTCTTGAGTAACAATTGAATGATGCAATTACAAAAATGTATTACATAAATGATATAATGGAATTATTTCCATTTTTTACAGGAAAAGCTGATTTAAAAAAAAATTATATGAAATTTTATAATTTCCTTTTTGGGCTATTAGAATATTTTAAAATTTTTAGTTCATCAATAAAAAATTAAGCCCTTCAGTACATTTTGTAAATTATTCAGTATATTATATTAAATTTTAAAATTGAATGAAATAAAGTAATAAAAAACTCTCTCTCTCTATCAAAATAAAAAATGGCTATACTCAAAAGTATCAATTAAAAAGCAGACTAACAGTAAATGATATCATATGGTATTCATTAATATATTATAAATTATTATATTAATAATACAAGTTATTTATTAAAATGTTCTCTTCTCTAAAGAATAAATATAAAGAATATTAAAAATAAATACATTGCCGAATAATTTGCTAAAGAGATTTTATTAAAAATTAAAAAAAAACTCGACAAAAAAATTTCGTCTGCTACAATATATCCTACATTTAAAGCTCTCCATTTTTGAACGTATCATTTAAATCAACTTACCCAGTTCCGCAAGCCACATCGAGAATATGCATGCAGTTGTTGTCCCTCAAAAGTTTCGTCAGAAAAGATTTATAATGTATGGTACGGTCTTGTTGGTCTCCAATATAAATTTCCCACACCTTTGCTGCCACTCCGTCAGCATACTGATCTGGTACACCTTCGGTTGAAACCCCCAAGGATCGTGATCGAAATACAGTATCACTCATTTTGTGAAAATAAAACGAACTAAGGTTTTTAAAGCGGTAACCTACACTCTTTACACCTATAATCTAATAATAAAACCTACCATTTGGGCATTTAAATACCGTCAACAAAATTAGTGATGATAAACAGTGTTGTCAGAAATGTTTATCATTGAATAAGGCAATCTTACAAAATTAAATACATTAAAGAAATATATTATTTATTAGTTTATAATTACAAAAATTAAACGCCATCACACAACCTTTATTTAAAATATTCCCTGAATTATAAATATAAACTCATCAAATTCAAAATTAACTTTTTATCTTCTTAATAAAAGCGTCTGGATTTTCGGTTATATCCTGATTTCTTGAGATTACTGAATTTGGCCACCCCCCCCCCCCCCCCCCCCCTTTTTTTTTTTTTTGTTTTAAAGGAAAATAAGCTGGTTTGTTAAAATTCAATATTGTGTGTGTCTATCATATTTTCTTGTAGAAAATTAGGAAAGACAAATTTAAAATGAGAGACACGACAATTTATTTATATTGCAAAACAATCCTAAAGTTCAAGGAAGGCAATGAGGAGAGTTAAAGGGTAGAAAAATATAAATATCAATCAAAATTGGTAATCTGTTAATAATAACATTAATATTTTGCTACATAGCCTCTATGGGAGCTGTGGCTTACAGCTTGCAAAACTTGTTTTACCGAAATTATCTGACGTTTTGCCAAATATTCTTTGGAAGTCTTGGAAGTTTGTCTTTAGAAGCGTTGCGTACATTTTCTTTCGGCGTGGAGTGCGGCTTTGTCATCTTATCTTTAATAGTAGCATTGTCATATTGAAGGGAAGTCCTTGCTCTTACAAGGCGGTGGAATCCTGGAGCCCGCCTCTGGAAATGTAGATCACAGCACTAATGGCCTCAAGGTGTCCTCGGAAATCTTCAGTTTGTCTTCCCTAATCTACCCAGCTTCTCCACAAACAATATATTTATAATGCAAAACAATTGGATGATTCTGCATATATATGCTGCAATGACAAGTGTGATATCAGAAATTGTATTCAAGCAAACTATGGACATAAGCTTTTATAACAGCAGAATTACATATAAATATTTTCATTAAGAAATACTCTTCAGCAAACAATAAGGACAAGGCCAGTTAGGCATAAATTGAACATAATACAATAACACGTCATCTATATATAGAAAAGGAAAACATTTAAGACGCAAATGCTTTTTTTACACATAAATCAAACTTTTCTATTGTCCTTACTGCACTGAAAAATATTGGGAGGGCTTGAGTGGTAAATCGCAGTAAGGACAGTAGAATTTGTTTTATGTTTAAAAAAAACATTCCTGCTATGATGCTTCCTTTTCTTATATATAGATGGCACTTATCGCTTTGCAATTTATTATTAAATATGTTGTATTTTTTAAATATTGCATATACAATATTGTATATTGAAACACCAAGTACACAAGATGTAACTTAAATATGGTATTAATAAAATGTACCATCAGAAAAGTCACGCAGAAAGGTCATATAACAGGTCGTTGACATTGTTCAAGAAGCTAAGGCAGGACGTAAACCTATTGGCCATACCAGTCCTTGATTGGACAACAAAGCCGCTCTCTCTGATTTCACCATTAGCATACAAGCTGGGTTATTTCTGAGAAGTAGACAGAGGACAGGCAGCGGCTTTAGAAGATGGTAGTGGCGGAAAACGGTAGTTAAGCTGCCCGTTTGAACAGGGATCCCAGGACTCCCCATAGTCCCATCTCATCCTCCAGGATTCCCCTCTAAACAACATAACCATGCTCCATGCATGTGTTCTTCTTCTACCTTCAGGCTAGTGCGCTCTCACTCTGGCCCATGACCGCAAGTTGGATGAGGAGCCTACTGCGAAGAATGAAGATGAGATGTCAACATGTTAGCTGATTACTTTTGGGTGCTCAGGTGGGAAACAAAATATGAAAGTTTGTTTGGAGAATCAAAGCAAAGAAAGCACTTCAAAGAAATAGTGATTAATAGTTTTCCACTTTTTCAATGTTTTAGCCAAGTAGTCAACTTGAATTCAGACAGTTTTGAGAAATTGGAGTACATATATCTGAATCATTCTCGATATTTAGGCTGTGATTTAATGAACTTCTTTATAAGCACCAAATTTTATATGAAGAGGTGCTAATGAAACCTTTTAATGTGCAATCAATCAGGTATGGCCCCTGGAAATGGCAGTCAGTTTTGGTCCAATGGAGGCCTCTCCCTCGAGTGTCTCACAAGCATAGAAACAGGGATATTTTTATGTAACCCACCCGCTGACCTGGTTTTTTTTTTTTTGCTTATCCCTAGTACACGTGGTACAGGCCATGATAATCATGGTGGGTAGTTAGCGACTGCTTTTTACTGTAAGCGCAACACATGTCTACACATGTGAAAAGCAGTTCGACTTTGCACTTACAAATGCCAGAGCCCCGTTTGGTTACTTGCACTCGCTGGTGGGGTGGGGTTGGACTTTTGCAAGAATCGGTAGGGGGGGGGGGGGGGGGGGGGGGGCATTGGAGCATTTTTTTTTTTTTAACAGAAAAAAGTGTCCAATGCGGGAATCGAACCCGGGTCCTAGTGGTCGAAAACCAAACGGTTAAACCAGCCTTCCACCGACCCCCCATGCTGACATGGTTATCATTCTAAAGTCTGTTCACACAATTTCCAACAATCTGTTCTGATAGTTGTTGATTTTCTCAAGAATCATAGACATTTTTTCTTCCAAATGCACAGAATATCCTAAATAAAGTGATGCAAATGTATTACCATTATATAGAAAGACTGTTTTGAGAAGGGCCACACTTGGATAATATTCTATGTCAAAGCACTTTAATAGTCCATCATCATCATTACAAAAAAATGAGATTTCCCTCTTTATAAAAAATGTATAATAAGTAAAGCGAATAAGTAATAAGAAATAAACCACATTAAAGATGCCATTAAACTACAGTCTTCTTAAACCTTACTATAACATTATTACTTGGAACCAAGATTTCATGTTGTTATATCCATGGTTAAAATATTTGTGATTTAATTTATAATTTACTGTCAGCCACAGACTTCAGATTGCTGGAGGATTCTGAAATGTTATGCTAGAGAGCCACTGCCTGTGTCACCAATGATCTTAGCTCAAACTGGAGAAATTCCACATTAAAGTGCTAAAGAAACAAAGGCTGAATATTGGATAGGTCATGGACATTATATAAAAAATGAAAACATTAAGGCGCAAATTTTTCTTTTCATAAAATATCAAACTTCTACTGTCCTTACTGCGATGAAAAAATATTGGGAGGGCTAGGCTCATCAGTGGTGAACCCTCCCAGCAGTTTCGCCAATTTAATCCACCAGACCGCTTCTTATACTTTATATTCTACACAAAGAATTGATTTGCATATTGCTACATCATATCGTTAATGATCATTCCTTATATTTTAGTTGAAAGATTGATTGATGGCACTAGATCAAGAAGACACCTTTGTGTGGAAGCTCTGAAGAGAGAAACCAAATCAATATCTTACCTCTATTTGAAAACTATGGATCAGTTGTCTTAGGAGTGATTCCCCTGGATATATGTATAAATAGATAACAGGGGAGTTATCCAGGATAAAGAGACAAAATCTAAGAGGATCCACATCGGTCATGAAAAACAAGAAAAAATTAACTTGGTTTTAAAGAAATAGAGACAAAACAAAATTAAACAAGAACTAGAGGATCCCACCTAAGCACAGCTGGTACAGTGGAGTGGACCCAGGAGGAGCTTGGAACCTCAGATATAGAGAGCACCAAACAACCTTAACAAGATTTAGAACAGGCCATCTCAAGCCATTGAAGATGGAAAATAACAACAAAATCTATACCACTTGCCCAAAATGTAGCCTGGTACCTGCAAGCTCCAGAACACATTTTGGCTTGGATTAAATGCACTAAACAGGACCTTTGGGAGAGGTCATTGCTTATCACAAAACAGCTCGAGGAGCATGAACTCATGTTTGTGTAACCTTTACACAAGGGAATAAGAAATGACAACAAACATCAAACTGAATAGAGCATCTGGTGATAATTTATTTCAGCAACAACAACGGACTCAACACTGTTTATCTTGTCTCTGTCTGATCTGATGGACCAGTTGGGACTTCCAGTCTTCCTCTGGGATCACCTGGGCCCAGTCCGGGATGGAACTCTGAGGGAGGGAGAAGCCAGCCATGGCTCCCTTTATTTTATCTATTTGCTCTGACACACATGTGATGTTAGCTATGGCAAAACTTGTGCATGTATGAGCAGCTGGTTTTCTACTATGGGACCATATTTTTATATTTTGTCCTGCTACTAAACATTTATTAAATAAAGGGTTTAATTTTTATGAAAAAAAAAAGTGCACACGCAAAATCTTTCATTAAGTGGAGTTCCTGATAAGTGGTACTATTTTTCCCTTTCTCTGCGAGTACCACTTAATGGAAATTGACTGTACAGTAGAACATACTCCATGAGAGGACACTCCTGCTAGAGGACACCTCTCCATAAAGGACAGTTTTCAGTTTGGCTCTGCAATTAGGTGTCCTTTACAGGGAGGTTCTACTTATTTAATTGTCTACCATAATATACATATCATATGGTGCCAGCTCATTGGTTCTCTACCTTCAGGGTCGGTGGAGAAGTGGCAATAAACCATTAATATTTGACAACCATAACCTGAGATCAAATTGGCTCTGCAATTAGGTGTCCTTTACACAGGGAGGTTCTACTGTATTTAGCAACTCTCCAGTAAGAGGAACCTCTCCCTAAAGGACACTTTGGCTCTGCAATTAGGTGTCCTTTACAGGGAGGTTCTACTTATTTAATTGTCTACCATAATATACATATCATATGGTGCCAGCTCATTGGTTCTCTACCTTCAGGGTCGGTGGAGAAGTGGCAATAAACCATTAATATTTGACAACCATAACCTGAGATCAAATTCCGCATTGAGATTTTTTTCTGAAGAAACAAAAAATGGCTCTTCAATGGCCCCTGATTCTTGCAAGTAACCAACCGAGGCTCTGGCACACTTGTAAGTACAAAAAGTCTATTGCTTTCTACATGTAATGCCATGTGGTAAATTTATAGTAAAAAGCAATCGTTAACTACCCACCATTATTATCATGGCTTGTATAACATTACTAAGGATAAAAATTGACCTTAATTAGCCAATCAATAGACAATGTTTTTTTAGTTCAGGGGTTTCATTGAGAAATGAAGTACTTTTTTAAAATATAAGATTGGGAGGTTAAATTTTCAGAATTTATATTTTCTTGGTGACCCTAAATATATTATTTTGGTCATCAATTTATATGTTTAAAATCAAATTGATTTCAGAGTTGAACTTATACATTTTTAGACTTTTTATTTATTATATTTAAAAATGGAAAAGGCATATCCTGACTGGGCTCAAATGAACCTTTCTATATGGCAGAGCACCATCTAATGGAACAAAAATAAACTAAATGTTTTTTAAACTTGTTTCTTGATATTTGGGCGACGCAATTTCTTGATAAAGAAAAGTCAAACCATGTACGTGTTTCGGGTGTTATTTATTAAATATATTTGTAGGTTTAGTCATTCTCTCTTGAAATGTTTTCTGTGTGTTTGTGAAGGTTCAATCATCTGGTACATATATTAACAACAAGGGGGGTGGAAAATGATTCAAAATTATTTGTACTATGTGGTTAAAATTAATTACATGGTACAAAATTGTTGAATAATCTAAAGAATTTGTTGAGGTCTGGTGTGTCATGTGACCCTCGACCAATCAGGAGGGCCGGTCTATAAATATTCTTCCAGCTGTTGTTGCTAGTAGTTCCTTACAGTTGTTTGTGGCTTGGGTAATAAATCTTGCTGTTTTACCTCTCCCTTCATCAATTGGTGGACCTATCACCTAATGTCTTCCTCTACTGAGGGTGGCTGGTCACATGGTCTCTCCATATCTCCCTCCTTCAGTGTCTTCCTCTACTGAGGGTGGCTTGTCACATGGTCTCTCCATATCTCTCTCCTTCACTGTCTTCCTCTACTGAGGGTGGCTGGTCACATGGTCTCTCCATATCTCCCTCCTTCAGTGTCTTCCTCTACTGAGGGTGGCTGGTCACATGGTCTCTCCATATCTCTCTCCTTCACTGTCTTCCTCTACTGAGGGTGGCTGGTCACATGGTCTCTCCATATCTCCCTCCTTCAGTGTCTTCCTTTACTGGCTGGCCACATGGTCTCTCCATATCTCCCTCCTTCAATGCCTTCCTCTACTGAGGGTGGCTGGTCACATGGTCTCTCCATATCTCCCTCCTTCAATGCCTTCCTCTACTGAGGGTGGCTGGTCACATGGTCTCTCCATATCTCCCTCCTTCAATGCATTCCTCTACTGAGGGTGGCTGGCCACATGGCCTCTCCATATCTCCCTCCTTCAGTGTCTTCCTTTACTGGCTGGCCACATGGTCTCTCCATATCTCCCTCCTTCAATGCCTTCCTCTAGTGAGGGTGGCTGGCCACATGGTCTCTCCATATCTCCCTCCTTCAATGCATTCCTCTACTGAGGGTGGCTGGCCACATGGTCTCTCCATATCTCCCTCCTTCAGTGTCTTCCTTTACTGGCTGGCCACATGGTCTCTCCATATCTCCCTCTTTCAATGCCTTCCTCTAGTGAGGGTGGCTGGCCACATGGTCTCTCCATATCTCCCTCCTTCAAAGCCTTCCTCTAGTGAGGGTGACTGGCCACATGGTCTCTCCATATCTCCCTCCTTCAATGCATTCCTCTACTGAGGGTGGCTGGCCACATGGTCTCTCCATATCTCCCTCCTTCAGTGTCTTCCTTTACTGGCTGGCCACATGGTCTCTCCATATCTCCCTCCTTCAATGCCTTCCTCTAGTGAGGGTGGCTGGCCACATGGTCTCTCCATATCTCCCTCCTTCAATGCCTTCCTCTACTGAGGGTGGCTGGTAACATGGTCTCTCCATATCTCCCTCCTTCAATGCCTTCCTCTACTGAGGGTGGCTGGTCACATGGTCTCTCCATATCTCCCTCCTTCAGTGCCTTCCTCTACTGGCTGGTCACATGGTCTCTCCATATCTCCCTCCTTCAGTACCTTCCTCTACTGGCTGGTCACATGGTCTCTCCATATCTCCCTCCTTCAGTACCTTCCTCTACTGGCTGGTAACATGGTCTCTCCATATCTCCCTCCTTCAGTACCTTCCTCTACTGGCTGGTAACATGGTCTCTCCATATCTCCCTTCTTCAATGTCTTCCTATACTGAGGGTTGCTGGCCACATGGTCTCTCCATATCCTCCTCCTTCAATGCCTTCCTCTACTGAGGGTGGCTGGTCACATGGTCTCTCCATATCTCCCTCCTTCAATGCCTTCCTCTACTGAGGGTGGCTGGCCACATGGTCTCTCCATATCTCCCTCCTTCAATGCCTTCCTCTAGTGAGGGTGGCTGGCCACATGGTCTCTCCATACTTCCTCCTTCAATGCCTTCCTCTTGTGAGGGTGGCTGGTCACATGGTCTCTCCATATCTCCCTCCTTCAATGCCTTCCTCTACTGGCAGGTCACATGGTCTCTCCATATCTCCCTCCTTCAGTACCTTCCTCTACTGGCTGGTCACATGGTCTCTCCATATCTCCCTCCTTCAGTGCCTTCCTCTACTGGCTGGTCACATGGTCTCTCCATATCTCCCTCCTTCAGTGCCTTCCTCTACTGGCTGGTCACATGGTCTCTCCATATCTCCCTCCTTCAGTGCCTTCCACTACTGGCTGGTCACATGGTCTCTCCATATCTCCCTCCTTCAGTGCCTTCCTCTACTGGCTGGTCACATGGTCTCTCCATATCTCCCTCCTTCAGTGCCTTCCTCTACTGGCTGGTCACATGGTCTCTCCATATCTCCCTCCTTCAGTGCCTTCCTCTACTGAGGGTGGCTGGTCACATGGTTTCTCCATATCTCCCTCCCTCAATGCCTTCCTATACTGGCTGGTCACATGGTCTCTCCATATCTCCCTCCTTCAGTGTCTTCCTCTACTGAGGGTGGCTGGTCACATGGTCTCTCTATATCTCCCTCCTTCAGTGTCTTCCTCTACTGAGGGTGGCTGGTCACATGGTCTCTCCATATCTCCCTCCTTCAGTGTCTTCCTCTACTGAGGGTGGCTGGTCACATGGTCTCTCCATATCTCCCTCCTTCAATGCCTTCCTCTACTGAGGGTGGCTGGTCACATGGTCTCTCCATATCTCCCTCCTTCAATGCCTTCCTCTACTGAGGGTGGCTGGCCACATGGTCTCTCCATATCTCCCTCCTTCAATGTCTTCCTCTACTGGCTGGTCTCTCTATATTTCCGGACCTCCTGCTTTCTCGAATGTGCATCATCCAATCCAATGTTTTTGGTTGCCCATATACTCTCGCTGTCTTTGTCACACAATCTCTCCCAATGCATCTTTTCCTCGAGAACCAAAAAAACAATCTATTAGATATAAGGCAAAAAAAAGCTTCTCATACACTCTAGTCTATAAAATTATAAAAATAATATTTGATGCAGGATATCTTTCTCTAAATAAAATATCCAACCAGACAATGAGCTTCATACACAATCTTATTAAATGTATAGTAAATACTTTCCCAAAATGAACTATGGCTATAACAAACTAAAACTTCCAATTTCAGTAATACCATTTTTAAAATAATTATTATCCCATTATACAAGGTCATGGAGACATAGATCAAATTCACAATCTTGGTAGGGTTGGAATACAGGTCCTGTCTTGAGGAGTAATACCATGACTACAGTGAATCAAAAGTTCAGCCTCCAGTGGAGATTTTATATATTAAAATCACAAATATATTCTCACAATGAGTATCTTTTTTATTTAAAAAAACGTTAGCTTTCAAGCGTTAATCACTCTTCAACAGGCTTGCTATAATATCGACTTTATCCAACCAGAAATATTTACAAAAACAAACGCGCGCAGCGTGGATATTTAATACTTTTTTCACAATTTTATAATGAATAGAGATTTGATATATAGCGAGGTTTTCCTCTAGATGTACCTTGGTCCAAGGGAGGTTGGGGGGCCGCTGGGGTGGTGTTCTGGCACGTTGAGACATTTTCCCCAGTGCAGTTGTCGGAATGTTCCTTGACACATGTTCACCATGTAACCGTGCAGGGGGAGAACACAAGAGCCTCAAGATAAGAAGACAACATAGTAGATTAAAGATGATAATCATAGGCTGACAGAATTTCTGCCATATTGACTTGCCACAAAAAAACAAAGACTATTCTTGTTCTCTTAAGACAAAAGTGTGGGCATATGAAGTTGCTTTGTCAGTAATGACAGTTCATCTGGGAGATGGAAAAGTCAAGATTTCAAACCAAGGACAGACGGTGTTCATTATATCCTTGATCAGCAACTTCAACACAACCCTTGATTCTATCAGCTCCCTAAATCTCACAACTTGTTTGAATCAGGATGAAACGGCATTTCTCTCAATATAGCTTTTATAAATATCCAAGATGGCAATACATGATTAATATTTCAGAATATCACTTTTTTTTTTTTCAAATATTTCTCAGCACACAATTTGAATGTTAGAGAAAAAATTACAGGATGAACAACCTATTATTTTGCCGTTTCTGTTAGTGTTTATACATTTAAAAAGGAATGTGTCACACATGTTCCAAAATGGTAAATGAAGCTTTGGTAACATTGCTGATACAGTAGAACCTCCCTGTAAAGGACACCTAATTGCAGAGCCAAAGTGTTCTTTAGGGAGAATTGTCCTCTTACCAGAGTTGCAAAAAGGTAAAAATGGTAATTTTGCAAATGAAAACTTTCCTTTATATAGAGGTGTCCTCTAGTGGGAGTGTCCTCTCATGGAGGTTCTACTGTACCAATAAAAAATACCATTGCTGTATACAGAATTCATCTTTGTCCAATATATGCTTTGATAAATATGGTAGACTCTCCCATGAGAGATTGTTTAAAACCATGAAACTTCTGATATATCAATTGAGGTCAGTTAAGTCAGTCCCAGGTCAGTTTAGATTTTACAAAGGTGTATTAAGTGGCTCACTTAGACCTGTAATTTTATAAAAACATAGAACATATAGTTTTATATTTAGAGAGAATATACACTAAAAAAAAAAATCAAGTACAGTAGAACCTCCATGAGCAGACACACTTACTAGCAGACACCTCTATACAAAAACAGATTTCATCACCAAAATGACCATTTTTACCAATTAGCCCTCCCAAGAGAACAACAGTCTTTGATTTCCAGACTTTAGTCTGGTCATCTACAGACAATGACTTTCCAGAATGGTTTTCCCACTATGTAAAAGTAATTCTCAACCTGCAACCTCAAACCACATTTTTGACTGTATTGACTCATCCATTGATGAACTCTACTCATCCCCAACAGACACCATCTAAAGCTTTACAAGCTTGATACCCTAATATGATTGAGTGGAAATAAGAAAGAAGAAGAAAACCAATTAGCTGATCTCCAGTAAGAGGGCACCAATCTCTAGAAGACAATTTGGCTCTGTAAGCTAGGTGTCTCTTACAAAAGAGATAGTGGTGGTGCTTATCTCCATGGTTAAACCAATTCCTGAAGTCCACTCCTCTCCAATTTTGTGATGGTAGTTATTGGCCTGGAAAATAGGTCCACTTTTGTAAGTTCTGGATTCTACTGTAATAGGATCAAGTGATAGCTGCCCTACTGAAGGTATATAGCCCTACCTCTCCCAAAGGAGCTTCATGCGGGGTATCTTCCGGGCAGATTTCAACCTCATGGTCCTGCACCAAACATACCAACTTCAACAAGGCATTTAGATGGACATCCCAGAGATTCCATTCACATTTATAAAAACTCCCTGGTGGATGGGTTATGTTTTATTTACCAAGGTGGTTGGTCACTTGTGGGAGATTTAGCTGTTTGTTTTACTTCTCCCTAGGTAAACCATGATAACCATGATGGGTAGTTATTTGTTGCTGTTGTTTCTTATCCCCTTGTGTAAAGATTACACGAATTCCATGAGTTCATGGAATGGGGTATAGGGGTGCAGCTTTCGTTGATCATGGCACCATGATCCAGGCACACAGTTAGTGACTGCTATAAGTGCACTACATATCTAAATAGAAAACTATTGAGACTTTTGGTTGTGGAAAGTGGCCTTACTTGAGGGTGAAATGGTATTCCCTGACCTCAGTACCTGAAATTTGCCCTATACAATATTTAAAACACTAGAACTAAAACTTTTTTTTTTTATTTATCCAAAGTACACATGGTACAAATCATGATAATCATGGTGGGTAGTTAGTGACTGCTTTTACTGTAAGTGCACCACATGTCTACACATGTGAAAAGCAGTTCGACTTTGCACTTACAAATGTGCCAGAGCCCCGTTTGGTTACTTACACTCACTAATGGGGTTGGTCTTTTGAAAGAATCGGGAGCCACATTGAAGCTTTTTTTTTCTTTTTTATTTGAAATAAAGTGCCCATTGTGGGATTAAATCTTGGGTCGTAGCAGTCAACAGTTTAGATCATTCGTCCACCGAACCCCATGAAAAACCTTCTTGGCTTGAAAGTTAGTGGCCCAGTTTTAGTGAAATATTGTAGCAAAGTATTTATTAACAAAGTATCATTTTTGATGTTTATATTTTGCTACTCTGTAAACTTCCCTCATTGCTTATATATTTTTTTATAATTCATAGTTTGTTCTTGCCTTAAATAAATTGCTGTGTCTTCCTGAAGTTTGTCTTTCCTAATTTTCCACGTGGCATTTTGGTGGAGATGCTGGGTATATTAGGGAAGACAAACTGAAGATCGCCGAGAAGACCTTGAAGCCATGGGTGCTGTGATCTACATTTTCAGAGACTGGCTCCAGGATTCCACCACCGTGTCAAAGCCAAGACTTCCCTCCAAGATGACGATGTCCCTATAGACGACGATACGACGACAAAGCCGCTCTTCACGCCGCAAGAAAAAGGATGCAAAGGTACTAGGGACAGAGTTCCAAGACTTCGATGGAATCTTTGGCAGAAGCACGTCAGATCATGTCAGTATCTACAATAATTTCAAGCTGTGGGTCACCTATGCAGCAAAGTATTTATAATTTTATTAACAAAGTATCATTTTTGATGTTTATATTTTGCTACTTTGTAAACTTCCCTCATTGCTTATCTTTTTATATAATTCATAGTTTGTTCTTGCCTTAAATAAATTGCTGTGTCATCCGGGTAGTACGTGGCTCCAGTAATCCGAGTTACTTCAAGAGAGAGAGAGAGCTGAAGTTTGTCTTTCCTGCTTTACAACCAAACTCCGCCTTTGCCGGTCCCAAGCTCGGATGAAAAAGGAGGAGGGGGAGCAGTAACAAGCTTACTAAAAAAAACCTGGGCTCAGCTGGCCCGGCTGAGAGTACCCTGTAAGGGTTCCTGATCCAGGGATACAGGATGAGCAGCATTTGTACTCCATGTTAGGAGCAGCTGCACATGGTGTCTGTTCCTCATGTCAGAGGCGGCCATTTCTTTTGGAGCTAAGTCAGCCTGCCACTGAGTAGTGCTCCCAGTCTTAATGACAAAGGCAGACACATTCTACTTCACCCAGTCATTATGGTTGTCAAACAGACACCATCAAGAATCACAACTTGATACCCTAATATGATTGAGTGGAGATAAGAAATAATAAAACTTTACAACGTGGCAATATAGAGAAATAAAGTTCTCATGTTTTAAATATGATTTCAACTCCACCTTTGGTGGTCCCAAGCCCGGATGAAAAGTAAGAGGAGGAGCAGTAACAAGCTCATTTCGGACACTTATTTCGGACAGCCAAGCTCTAGGATAGATTTTTGTTTAGAAAGGTCTTTTTTTTAAACAATTTTATCTTATATTAAATATATATGTCATAAACCCGGGTAAGCCAACAAGTGAGTTGGAAGCAGTCGGGGTTGAGTGGCAAGGCGTGCAGAGTGGGAAGTCCGCACGGGACAGTAAGGACAAAGTTTGGGATCAAAAGATTCTCTCCAAGTATGTCTCACGTGGCACCAGGACCAGGGGAAAGTTGAGGATTAACTGAGGAAAGCTCGGCGTCCTGCATGAAGTCGCGGAGGCAGAGAGGAGCCAAAATGGCGGCCACGAGGGCCGCCGTAAGACCTAGCACTCAGCGGGTCTCTCCGAAAATATACACTATAACCTAACTGTCAACATCCGGACCAACGCCCTTTTTGTCCCTCTCTGGATCCCCCGGGTGTCCGATGGCAAGCTGGTGTCACTTTGAGATGACTAGAAAAGACGTCATACTTTATTACTTACATATCACATTGTTTAAATTACGATATATAATATTTTAGTTTTCTTTCTTTTTCTAAAAATAATCATTAAGTATGTAAAAATGCATAGAGTATAAATAGTTTTTATCTCTCTAAGAGGCAGTGTTATGTTCCTGTAGAAGGTTGTGAAAGTTAGAGATAATAAAACTATAAAGAAACTTTTCCCTGAACTATTTTTTGGCAAATATTAAATTAGGTTGGAATAGGTTTAGTTGTTCTGGAAATGGTAATTTTTTTTTTTTTTGGAGAATTGCAAGTAGGTTTACCACCAAATATGTTCATGCGCCTGCGATAATATTTTTGTTAATGGACTTCATAGACACTACTTTGTATTATCAGCACAACAAAGCTTTTTAAAATTTTGGTGAGTATTAAATTTTCCTAAATCCCTCTCATTTATAATATTTGAAATAAATAATATATTGGGATTACAAAAAACAATTAAATGAATCTGCATGCTTCCTTATTATTTTTTTTACAGTTATATATATTAGTAAATTAAATTTTATTGCCATCTATCGTTAAAATTTTACACAAAATAAATTTACTGGCAATGTGTTTCTTTTAAATATCATCAAATATTATCTCTACAGACCTTACTGCAATGATATGCAATGATTATATTGCCACGTGGAAAATTAGGGAAGACAAAAACTTCAGGAGGAAACAAAATTTATTCCAGGGAAGGACAAACTAAGAAAGGTAAACAAAAGATAAGCCACGAGGGAAATCCACAGAGTCGCAAGATATAAAAACAAAAATGACCACTCTGTTAAATAAAAATAATAATAAAATTAAGAAATACTATATTACATAATTAAAATTAATAAATACTATGTTACATAGCTTCCTCCCCATGGGAGCTGTGACCCACAGCTAGCAATTATTGTAGATACTGACGTGGATTTGACGTGCTTCTGCCAAGGATTCCATCGAAGTCTTGGAACTTTGTCCCTAGTACCTTTGCGTCCATTTTCTTGCGGCGTGAAGAGCGGCTTTGTCGTCGTATCGTCTATAGGGACATCGTCATCTTCGAGGGAAGTCTTGGCTTTAGCACGGCGGTGGAATCCTGATGTCAGTCTCCGAAAATGTAGTCACAGCACCCATGGCTTCAAGGTCTTCTCGGCGATCTTCAGTTGGTCTTCCCTAACTTACCCAGCATCTCCACCAAAATGCCACGTGGAAAATTAGGGAAGACAAAAACTTCAGGAGGAAACAAAATTTATTCCAGGGAAGGACAAACTAAGAAAGGTAAACAAAAGATAAGCCACGAGGGAAATCCACAGAGTCGCAAGATATAAAAACAAAAATGACCACTCTGTTAAATAAAAATAATAATAAAATTAAGAAATACTATATTACATAATTAAAATTAATAAATACTATGTTACAATATGTATGTACCTCTACAGACCTATAAGCTTATGTCCATAGTTCCTTAAACACCCCTAAGCTGCTTTCCATAGAAAATGCAGGGTATATAACAAAACCAGTCAATACAATAGTAGAGCGGTCTAGAGATTAATTTGGCGAAACCGCTGAGAGGGTTCACTACTGATGAGCCAAGCCCTCTCATTCAATAACTCATATCATTGCAGTAAGGTCTGTAGAGATAATATTTGATGATATTTAAAAGAAACGCATTGCCAGTAAATTTATTTTGTGTAAAAAGTTATATATATCTATTGATATGTACTCTAAACAAATAGTAAACAAGAGATGGGATGAGGGGGGAGGAGTATGCAAATGTTCCAAAAAAAAATATTTAAAATTCCTTAGAAAAAAAAATCTTCATTTTTCTATATTGTGAATTACAATATATTATGAATGCATACAATATGAATTACAAATTACAATATTAGTAATTCAAAGTATAAACTTACGCTTTCTTGATCAATTAGAACATGAGGTTCTTGCTCCAACAACTGATAGCCATTATTTATCGGGGTTTCATTTTCGCTGTCACTTTCACTTATAGTAAGCATATAAGCTGGCAGTTCATCGTTTGATAATTCATCATCTGACAGATCGCTCACATTATGTCGAGGCTCATCCGGTGACGATATAATAGGTGCCATTCTGATTACGCGCTATTTTAGAAATTCATTTCAAAATAGCATAAACAAAAATATAGACTTTGCTAAATAAGAAATATTTACAAAAAACAAATTAAAAACAACTTTAGTGCCGAATATGCTTTCGTAAATAAAAACATTCAATGAGTATTTTATATAGAGACCTAGTCTTTGTCATTATATAAATTCTCTCTTATTTTCGATTATTAATTTTTTTATTTCTATTTATTTTATCAAACTACATTACATTTTATTATTTTAATGAACTTGTAGTAGGCAAGATATATACATTCTTCAACAAAATTAATAAAATAAAAAATATTTTAAATAGTTTAAATTGTAACTTGGAAAATTAGAAAAGACAAACTTCAGGATGATAAAGCAATTTATTTAAGGCACAATCACAAATTAAAATTTATAAAAATACAAGAGAAGCAATGAGGGAAGTTCATGCAAAGCAATAAAATAGAAAATTCGAAACTATTATAGACGCGTATGAGTCTTTTAAAAATTAAACAATTTATACTGCCCTTACTGCAATAGAAAAATTAATGGGGGGCCTGGCTCATCAGTGGTGAACCCCCCCCCCCACTGGTTTCGCCAGTTTAATCAACCATACGCTGTTATATTGCATTTTTGCTTAAAAAATCAATACGCGCGAGCGAATTACTCTCAAGAGAAGAATAAGAAAATTTAAAAGGAACTGGTTTGGAACAACCACTGCCGCCAAGTAACGACGAATTGGTGCATGAACTTGACGCCTAACGAGAGTTTGTATTTGCATAAACAGGGGTCATTTCGATTCGCCAGGAACCCAATTTTTGATATTGCAAAGTTTTCTGAGAGTTGCCAATATAGTTATGAAATAGATATATCCATTTATTTTAGTTGACGCGCAATTGGTCTATTATTAAACACAGTTTCATTTTTAATATTCATACAATTAAAAATCATAATCTAATACTACTAACTAGGGTAGTTGGAGTTCTGCGCTCCAGGAACCTGGGTTATAATTATATAGTCTAACACTAAGAAAAAATCTATTCAGAAAATAAATTTCAGATATATGTAGCACATTTATTTCATTTTGAAGTTTCATGGACATAAGTTAAATAATTCGCGAGAAAAGCTATTTAAAATGTGAATTGGTGATACTTTAATAAGCGCTGGTGTCTGCACCATTTTTTTTTTATGTCAGAATAAAACGTGCACACATTGCGTTGAGCGGGTACTTAATGTCATTTTTTGGGGACAGAAGCCTCAGTTACACTAGATCAATTATATCAGAAATGGCTTGTGCTGGCTGTGGATGGTGCCGGAGTTGTCTCCAACAATATACTAGAATGAAGATCTGGATTCCTAAAAAATCTAAATTGTATAACTTATTTGAAATACAGCTTTGAGTGAATTAAAAATATATAATCAATAATTATAAAATACATTTTGAAGCAACTTGGAAAGCGGTTACACATTTAAGAAAAGTTGGTTATTTATTTGTATTTTTATTTTGTTTTTCTAGAAAATAATCGATTTTGACCAAATTTGCCCTACTGGACCTTTCTTGTATATTTTGATTATCCACTTTTAAATAACTCCGTGTTAATAATGTTGAAAGCTTAAAATATATATTTGACTCGTATTATAATTGAATTGTCTTTTACATTACTAACTACATGTGAAATCTTAAGGTAAACATTTTCTCCCCCAATTTTTCTCTGATAACTATATAACATCAATCTCTTACATATATATGCAATTTATCAATTTTAAACTAAAAATTATGGGATTAAGTTTCCAATTTTTAAAATGTCATTGAGTGTGTGGACCTAAATGGCCATACTCATGTTTAAATTCTATTAAATTTCCCTCATATGACGTCTTTAAAAATACGATTTTTTCTCTATATGTTGTTTACATAAGTTGCATACAGAGTGTGGCAACAATAATTAAAAATGACATTTTTTTAGGCAGAGAAATTTTTAAGAGCAAAAATAATTTTGTTTTAAAAATTTATTCATCATATTAAAGTGGCTTTCATCAACAGCTTTTATAATAATAATAAAAAAAACTTGAATTTTAATATATTTTTAATAATACTCCAGAAAATATTACTTAAATTCAAAGAATAAAAAAAAAAAGTGCATCTGGTTAGTGTTAAAAATGACAAAAAGTATATATTTTTAAGGGATTGCTTACACTGCACAGAGAGTTTTCTCTCCCTTTATTATCCATATATTTACCAAAAAAATGCTGACAATTATTTATTTCAATTCTTGATTGATATTATAGGGAGGTTGAGAGAAGTATTGCCTTATTGTCATTCTATTAAATGCTTTCATTTTCCAATAAAAAGTGAGTTTTTCATCAGCAGGGGTGAGAAGATGGTCTTGTGACCATGACAATGCTTCTTTCCACATGGGAATCCTAAGGCCCAAATATGAAACTAATTACCTGATTGGCTGATGTGGCAAATGTAAACAAACATATGATTGGTTATTTGCATATGGAGAAGAGGGGCTTCTGCAGATTTTTTATTGGTAACAAATTTGCATGTGGTATATGTCATTATTTTGAAAAATATATATATTTACCTTTTTTTTTTATTTTTATTTTTATTATTATTATTTTTTTGCTTATCCCTAGTACACGTGGTACAGGCCATCATGGTGGGTAGTTAGCGACTGCTTTTACTGTAAGCGCACCACATGTCTACACATGTGAAAAGCAGTTCGACTTTGCACTTACAAATGCCAGAGCCCCGTTTGGTTACTTGCACTCGCTGGTGGGGTTGGACTTTTGCAAGAATCGGGGGCCATTGGAGCATTTTTTTTTTAAACAGAAAAAAATGTCCAATGCGGGAATCAAACCCGGGTCCTAGTGGTCGAAAACCAAACGGTTTAACCAGCCTTCCACCGACCCCCTTTTTTTTATAAGAAAATAAAACATTAAAGTCTGAAAGTTTCTTTTATACTTAAAACCAATTACTGCTGTCCTAACTCCGCCTTTGCTGGTCACAAGCCCGGATAAAAAAGGAGGAGGGGGAGCAGTAACAAGCTTGATAAAAACCTGGACTCAGCTGGCCCGGCTGATAGTACCCTGTAAGGGCTCCTAATCCAGGGATACATGATGAGCAGTGTTTGTACTCCATGTTAGGAATGGCTGCACATGGCGTCTGTTCCTCATGTCAGAGGCGGCCATTTCTTTTGGAGCTAAGTCGGCCTGCCACTGAGTAGTGCTCCCAGTCTTAATGACAAAGGCAGACACATTCTACTTCACCCAACCATGATGAAGAAGAAGACTATTGTCCAATGAGCCAAGGCCTCCCAATATTTTTTCATCACAGTAAGGACAGTAGTAATTTGTTTTATGTATAAAATAAACTTTTGTGATTTAATGTTTTATTATATATAGAAGGTGCAGTATATTGCCCTATGATATTTACCTTTTAACAAAATTATCTATTTAATTTTTTTTTCAATCTCTTTAAAATATGTTTACCTTATAACTTAGTCTTCTTCTTTTTTCTTATCTCCACTCAATCATATTAAGGTATCAAGCTTGTAAAGCTTGAGAACCATCATGATTGGGTGAAGTAGAATGCATCTGCATTTGTCATTAAGACTGGGAGCACTACTCAGTAGCAGGCCGACTTAGCTCTAATATAAAATGGCCACCTCTGCCATGTGCAGCCGCTCCTAACATGGAGTACAAACGCTGCTATTCCTGTATCCCTGGATTAGGAGCCCTTACTATCAGCTGGGCCAGCTGAGCCCAGGTTTTTTAGTGAGCTTGTTACTGCTCCCCCTCCTCCTTTTTCATCCGGGTTTGGGATCGGCAAAAGCGGAATTCTAACTTAGTCTTAATTGTATAATGTTATTTTTTTTTTAAATTCTACCATTGGACTTTGTTTTGGATCAATAAAATACCGTATATTAAAAAAATCAATAAGCTCGAGGGATGAGTATCTTTATATACTCATCCCTCGAGCTTATTGATTTTTTTAATATTCTATTAAGGGATTAGCCTATTAATTAATTAAAATACTGTATAGTTGGAGTTATGCACTCCTGGAACTTCTGGGTCATCCCTCTCACAATAAAATATTCTGAAATCTAACAGGATCTCTTATGTGAAATATAACGCAAGGTAATAAGACCACAAATCCAAATAAATAAATTATGTCTGATGTTTGGGCAACAAGGCTGTTACTGAAATATCACACACTATTTATGTATTTAGATTTGTGGTCTTATTATCTTGTGAAAAAATAGTACCAATGTGATATTGTACTCGGATGAGGTTCATAAATCAAGAAAAAGGCATCTCCTTATCGTGCAAATTAAAAGTTGCTGATGGCTTCCTGCCATATATCAGATAAATATCAACTACAGTAAAACCCCTCTATAGTGAACCCCAATGGGACAGAGCTTTTGGTTCACTATAGCCACGGTTCACTATAGCCACGGTTTGGCCATTTTTTTGTACTTTTCAAAAATTTTAGACCGTATAATTAAAGGACAGCCATACACACAAGAAAAGGCTTCCTCTTAATAGTGGTCACTTTGTTTTAATTCCCTTAATTGACCAATTTCCTTACATTAATACTGAATAATAATAGAAATCATTAGATGATAGGTTCTTCTTATCATTAACATACATGTACCTCTATGTCTAATTTAAAAATCAAGACAAATCCTAGGCAAAGTTTTATTAAATATATATTCAAAGATATAAAATGATTTAAAACATCATTATCACATTATATAATACATTGTTTACTTGGAAAAATGGTTCTAACACCTTGTTGCTTCAAAGCATTCTTCAAGCATTGCACCATTCAAATAAAGTTAGTGTTTTTCTTCCATTTCATTTTCCCACATATTCTTCTAGGTCTAGATTTCGTTTTTTTTAACCTGTCATGCAAAACATTGCTGACTTTAAAATCACCATAGTTAATGGCATAAAAATAGTTTTTGTTTCATCACGGGACCATTTAGTTGGATTTTTTTTTTTTAGCCCTAAAACGTACGATCGCGATCGCGGCAAATGTTGAGGTTGATTCCTCTTTGTAACAATTTTTAATAGCTTTATATTTTATCTTTTATAATAGTAAAGTTATATTTTCTTATTTTAATATGTTCTTAACATTTTGCCTGTGTTGTTTCACTTTGAAAAGTTCTGAAAATGGCCTTTTTTTTTAAAAAGAAATAACGCTTTTGTTTTTAAAATGCCTTTATTTTCTTCATTTTGGAAGCCATTTGTATTTTTATATTTCAAATTTAATGGATGCAAATATATTCTATTTAATAAAAAGTATAATGTGTAAAAATTTATACAACATACAGCAAAAATAAAGTGCAAAAATCAAAAACAAACAATGCCGCTAAATTTATTGTTTTGAAATCGCGATCCGCGAGCTGAAAAATGTTCAAAATTTGGTAGTTTTAATTTTTTTTTTAAATTACAATTCTAAGTTCGTTATAAGCATAGTATTTTAAATAGATTTTATTATTTTGGGACCGAAAATAGGTTCGTTATAGGGGTAGTTCGTTATTCTAAAAATCGCAAAGTTCGTTATAACGATGGTATTTTCAATGGAATGGAATTGGGAATCAGCGTGGGTTCGTTATAAGGGAAGGTTCGTTATATCCAGGGTTCGTATTAGCGGGGTTTTACTGTATTTGTTGATTGTTAATTATTCCAGAATTGGCCAAATACCCATTCTTGATTAATCAAACCGCATTTAGCTTTTCTCTTGATTAATCAAGAATGGATATTTGGCCAATTCTGGAATAATAAAAATCAGCAAATAGTTGATATTTATTCCGATAAATTGCGCAAGCCATAGCAACTTTCAGTTGCACGATTTTTTTCTTTATTATTTTGTGTTTTTAATATATAATCCAACCTTATCATCACTGAAATAAATTTATCTATTTGGGTGGGTAGAAAAAAAAAAAGGGTAGCAGTGGTATTATATTAGTTTTAAAAAGTCAAACCTCTTTAATTCGACAACCCAAGGGATCAGAGCTTTCAGTTGAATCAAAGTAAGTTAGATGATTTCGTCACAACCTTCATTTCTAGTGAATATTTTTCTAAGATAACAATTTTTTTTTTAATTATCCCTAGTACACGTGGTACAGGCCATGATAATCATGGTGGGTAGTTAGCGACTGCTTTTACTGTAAGCGCACCACATATCTACACATGTGAAAAGCAGTTCGACTTTGCACTTACAAATGTGCCAGAGCCCCGTTTGGTTACTTGCACTCGCTGGTGGGGTTGGACTTTTGCAAGAATCGGGGGCCATTGGAGCATTTTTTTTTTTTTTTTTTTTAATCAGAAAAAAAGTGTCCAATGCAGGAATCGAACCCGGGTTGTAGTGGTCGAAAACCAAACAGTTATATCAGCCTTCCACCCGGATAACCAAATATATAATGGAAATAATATTTTCACAAAATACTGTTGTCATATTATTTTAATTAAATAATATGAATTTTGATACAATTGGGGAGACTTTTTTTATAAAAGCATTTTTTCAGAATTATTCATGATCAACTTTTAGCAATGGATATTAATACATTTCTGAACAAAGGAAAATATTATAAATACTATTTTAATCTAGGTGAATAAATTTAATGGAAAGAAAGCAAATAAATTTAGAAAATATAAAGAAAAGGCTAAAAATTTATTTTTTAAAAATTATTTTATTTTAAAGAGATATATAATGGCTGTTTACTTTCAGAATAGAACCCTATTCACTATGCATTCTAGCTGATCAACCTTCAAAAGACATGCATGTCTTCTGTATGTTATTTCAAATAGCAGAACATTACTCTCTAAGACACCTCATTGCTTACAACAGTGACTAATGCTAGGCCTGAATTGTCAAGGAGGAAACAAAGAGACGTTGACACCCATATTTACAATGCATTGTAACACTGATAAGGCACAATTAGGTTTATAGAATATAAACACAAGGTAATAAGACCAAATTCAAATAAATAGTGTGTGATGTTTCGGTAACAGCGTTGTTACTGAAATGTCACACACTATTTATTTATTTGGATTTGGTCTTATTACCTTGTGTTTGCATTGTAACACTTTTAAACATCCGTTAATATTGGTTGAATTAACAACGTTTTACTGTAATAATAAATCACCTTCTCAATTTTTAAATATTAATTGCTCTATTTTCAAATTAATATAAATATGGTTTTTTTTTAAGCGCTCATGTTAGTGGTCTGGATATGCCTCTAATTTGTTTTTAATATAATATGAAGGGCCTGCCTCTCTCTCTCTCTGTACACGCTTGTTCGGCGGTACATATACTAAAATTGGAACGATACAGAGAAGATTAGCATGGCCCCTGCGCAAGGATGACATGCAAAATCGTGAAGCGTTCTCTCTCTCTCTCTTTTTTTGTGTGTGTGTGTGTGTGTGTGTGTGGGGCTCAAGCTTTTAGAGGGTTTTAAGCTTGTAAAGCTTGAGACTTTTGATGGTGTCTGCTGGGGATGTGTAGAACTCATCAATGGATGAGTCAATACAGTCAATAATGTGGTTTGGGGTTACAGGTTGAGAATTACACTTAGTACATAGTGGGAAAACCCTGCAACCATTCTGGAAAGTCATTGTCCGTAGATGACCAGACTTAAGTCTGGAAATCAAAGACTGTTGTTCTCTTGGGAGGACAGAACCAGTGCTTGTCCCTCCTGCTCTGTACCAGTCATGTGCACCATTAGATTTGCAGTAAATAAAAATTATTATTTAAATTAAAGAATTTCAACACTGAAAAATCAGAATCCATTATTTTTACAATTTAAAATATATTATTACATTAGAACATACTCCATGAGAGGACACTCCCGCTAGAGGACACCTCCCTAAAAAGGACAGTTATCATTTACAAAATTACCATTTTTACTATTTAGCAACTCTTCAGTAAGAAGACACCTTTCCCTAAAGAACACTTTGGCTCTGCAATTAGGTGTCCTTTACAGGAAGGTTCTACTCTATTTAGCAACTCTCCAGTAAGAAGCACCTCTCCTTAAAGGACACTTTGGCTTTGCAATTAGGTGTCCTTTACAGGAAGGTTCTACTGTATTTAGCTACTCTCCAGTAAAAAGACACCTCTCCTTAAAGGACACTTTACCTCTGCAATTAGGTGTCCTTTACAGAGAGGTAGTTTTACTGTATTATAATTATATATAAATAATAACAGTCTTAATTCAGGAAAAATTATGGATATTTCAAAATTTTAATACCAAAAATCAATGTTTTAATATTGCCATGTTTTTGTTGGTTGTAGTGTTCTATTCCAGTGTATACTGAAAACATAAGGACTAGATTTTATTAAGTTGGTATTTTTTAAAAGTCTTTTATGCTTTTTAAATGAAATATTTCTCAAGATATTTAATTAGCAGGGCTTATATAAAGTGTAACAAGAGACATTTCAAAGTTTAATGGCAACATTTTAAAACAAATTTTCTGAAACGTTTTGAGATTGATGGCTGGAAGTGTGATACTCATGTTGTGATTCCTGTTGATTTATTTGTTCATTTAAACCTACTGAAAGGGTAGTACAGCGCCTACATTCACCTGGTGGTGAATACCACGCAATAAAATAGTTGGTGCAAGGTAATAAGGCCTAATCCAAATAAATTAATTGTTACCAAAACATCACACACTGTAAATTTATTTGGATTAGGTCTTATTTTCTTGTATCTATAATCCAAATTGTGCTTTATCATAAAATAGTTGGTGTTAATACAGTTGGAGTATCCAAATGGCACAAATGAACTGGGTGAAAAGAAGCCTGAGAAAGTAAACCAAATGAAGGTTCACAGTTGGAGAAAAGGAAAAGCCTTAGATAAAATTTACATAAAGCTCTTTACAAATGTTATCAAAATTATATACAAATATACCCACAGTTAAACCTGTCTATAGGGCCCCCCCTCTTGGGACTCACCAAAATAGGGTGCTATAGAGAGGGGGTGCTATAGACAAGTTACTTTTAATGTAAAATGTTAACATTTTAATGTTTAAAATCGGGCGCTATAGATAGGAAGGCGCTATTTAGAGGGAGCGCTATAGACAGCTTTAACTGTATATACAAATAAGCATCGATTCATAATTTGATAATCTAAAAATGGAGAAGTGGGAGTAGCTATATTGTGAATGGTTAGTTCCTCATTGCAACATGGATGTGCTATTTAGGACAAAGACATCTCTAATGCAGTAGAGAACCCTATGTAAAGGACAACACCTAGTTGCAGAGCGAAAGTGTCTTTTAGGAAGAGGTGTCCTCTTATTAGAAAGTTGTGCTAATTTGTAGAAATGGTCATTTTGGTGATGAAATTTGTCCTTTGTAGAGAGGTGGCCTCTAGTGATGGTGCCCTCTCATGGAGGTCCTGCTGTAAATGAATTAGCAAATATTGGTTACAAAATTGATGACAGAGCTATGGTTATTTTTGTGTGGTGTACCGAAAGAATGTAACAGCTATTTGCAATCTACTCAAGTCAGAATTCACTAGCAAAACTGTAAAGAGGCGATTTTTTTAGCGGAATATGAAAGGCGTTCAGGTAGCCTGCATGGATTTGAATGCCATAACATTTACACAAAAGTCTTTACAAAAATTTATAAAAATAAGGGACAATATGCAAATAAATGCAAAAGAGAGAGAAATGTAGGAATACTTATGAAGTCATTCTCTAAAGAGACATATGCACAGTACAGATATGTCGGCTAAATTTAGAAATCTTTATGGCCTAACTTTTCACACATTGGGATCACACATGATCCATAATGTACTTTATTATATTAGCTTGCTGGAATACCCTAAAACAATAACAAGATTCAGAATGAAATACTACAAAGGAATGACAATACATCCAGATGGCACAAGAACCTACAGGACATGCAACAACTGTCCTGGTGTGGAACTAACACCTACCCACATATTCTCATGTCCAGCAATGGCCGCAGTCTTACAGAAAATTGAGACATGGATCCATAACAGCATCTTTACACACCCAAGATGAGGACATTGCTACTGCTGTGATAGAGATGCATGGAGACATCTGAGGTTCTTCATTGAATACAACAACAACAATGCCCCAATAATCTGAGCACTGTTGAACCATACGGAACCTCAAATAGCCACAACTTGTTTCAAGATAATTGGAAAGACCTGTTTGGCTGCCGATGGAGCATTTGACCTTTGGAATAAAAAGTTGATGCATGTGAATGATTCCAATAGATCATAGCTAAACACCATTGAAACATCTAACAGGAAGAATGTGACTCAATGTATATAAGCAAAGCATACATCCCCTGGGATATAGTGAACCTTCCCTACCAAAGCTAATCCCCAATTCCATCATTCCATTGTGATAATAACTATTGTTGTACAAACCTAATTTTAACTTTAAAAGAAAATAAGACCTAATCCAAATAATTTATTAGTGTGTGACGTTTCGGCAACAACATTGTCACCATCATCAGACAAAAGAATAAATGATTGAATTGAATGAAAGAATAAACATTTATTCTTTTGTCTGATGATGGTGACAATGTTGTTGCCGAAACGTCACACACTAATAAATTATTTGAATTAGGTCTTATTTTCTTTTATTATATTCTATAATCCAAATTGTGCTTTATCTAATTTTAACTTCTAAAATGATAAAAGTACTAGACTTCAAATTTCAATTTAATCAATTTTTAAACTGCAAAGTGTTTAGCATGTTTTAGCTTGCAGATTTCAAAGTGATAAATTTGACTGCAATGTTTGTTTGCATCCATACATTCTATTTTAACCAAATTTATATAATTTTTTGTCTGTTGTTGGTGTCAATCAAGTTGATTTCAACTTTTGGTGACATATGGACACACATATTCTCCAATTTGATCTCTTAGTGACTTCCAGCTCATCCAGCTTTCTTGGCCCTTTCTAGCCAGCCTATTGCAGGTCTTCCTCTCTTCCTTCAATTTCTCCCAACATTTTTTTCATATCCATTTGCTCTTATTGTCTAATGTTGTCAGTCTTTGCTTGTATATTTGGTATTCTAGGGATCTACCAGAATTGAAGATTAAAGTATTTGCCCTTTTTTATCTGTTCATGGCGCAGCATTCTCTGTGGCTACATTCCAAATCTTCAATTCTCTCCACCTTTCTTAGAGTCCAGCTCACATATCCATAGGCTACCGCAGGAAATACCAATGCATCAACAATTCTCTTCTTTGTCTTGAATGAAATATCTTTATCCATCTTGACCAATTGCATCCCTTCTCAATGCTATTTTTACTTCCTCTAAGCCCATCTTATCAATCCTGGAACCTAAGAATATGATTTTTTTTTGCTTATCCCTAGTACACGTGGTACAGGCCATGAAAATTATGGTGGGTAGAAGTACGCGATTGCTTTTACTGTAAGTGCACCACATTTCTACACATGTGAAAAGCAGTTCAACTTTTGCACTTACAAATGTGCCAGAGCCCTGTTTTGTTACTTGCACTCGCTGGTAGGGTTGGACTTTTGCAAGAATCGGGGGCCATTGGAGCATTTTTTTTTTTAATCAGAAAAAAAGTGCCTAATGCGGGAATCGAACCTGGGTCGTGACGGTCGAAAACAACGGTTTAGACCATCCTTCCACCGACCCCCAGAATAGGAAATGATGAACTAAGCTGCTCTGTGGAGTAGTGATGCACTTCCAGTGACTATCCATTATTATTATCACAAGGGGGGGGGGGGTTGGTATGACAAAGTGTTACTAGTACGGGTTAGCACAAAAAAATGCAAAAAATTAGGGCCTAAAGTAATAGTAACTAAACACACAAAAAGCGTACACTTAGAGTACAACACCAACAACAAGAAGGAAGTAAATAAAACTAACGATTTGTAAAATAAAACAAAACAGTACTTATTTTATTGTAGTGTTGGTAGGGATCGGACTCGGGTCACACCGGGATGCGAAGAGATCCCCAGACACGGAAAAATCACATAGAAAAACACTTTAAGCGTCTCCACACCAATTCTCCACGCTCTGGGCTCCTCGCATTCCTTTAGTCCCCTCTTATATACAAACATGGCCACATTCATCCAATGAGAAGGCGTGAGAGATTGGTTCACTAACAAACGAAGACAACATTCTTCTCGCTAAAAACTGATCAGAAAAAAACTGAAAATGTTTGTCGATATAATTTGAAAGGTGGATAAATGGTACAAACCATCAAATTTCTACAGCTAGGATCGAATCCTGCATTGGACACTTTTTTTTTCTGAATAAAAAAAAAACTTGCACCAATGGGCTCCTGATTCTTGCAAAAGTGACTTTACACCAGTGAGTGCATGTAACCAAACGGGGGCTCTGGCATATTCGTTAGTGCAGAAATCAAACATCTTTCTACATGGGTAGACATGAGGCAGTTATGGTAAAAGCAGTTACCCAACTACTACCTTTATGATTATCATGGCCTGTACCACGTGATATAAGTAATACAGATTGCAGAGCCAAAGTGTCCTTTAGGGAGAGTTATCCTCTTACCAGAGAGTTGCTAAATTGTAAAAATGATAATTTTTCAAATGAAAACTGTCCTTTGTAGAGAGGTGTCCGCTAAAGGGAGGTTCTACTGTATTACATTATGTGTAACCCGGGGATATAAGTCAAAAACATAAATAATATTAAAAAAAAAAAAAAAAAAAGAGAATAAGAGATAGATCATTTTTTGTTGAGTTATTTCCCAATATATGTTTTTGTAGCTTACTGTCTCAAGGGGAATCTAGGGGGGTCGGTGGAAGGATGGTCTAAACCATTAGTTTTCTACCACTACGACCCGGGTTCGATTCCGGCATTGGGCACTTTTTATGATTTTAAAAAATGCGCCAATGATCCCCGATTCTTGCAAATGTCCAACCTTACCATCGAGTGCAAATAACCAAACGGGGCTCTGGCACATTTGTAAGTGCAAAAGTCAAAACTGCTTTTCACATGTGTAGACATGTGGTGCACTTACAGTAAAAGCAGTCGCTAATTACCCACCATGATTATCATGGCCTGTACCACGTGTACTAGGGATAAGCAAAAAAAAAAATGGGGGGGAGGGGGGGGGGGAATCTTTCACCAATGATTCTATAGTCTTTTAAGCAAACTGTCAACCAGCAATTTTTTTCTACATTGGACAATATTGTAGCAAAATTATTATTTTATGAGCAGATTACCAATTTTGATATTTATATTTTTGCTACACTTCCTTCATTGCCCCTTTGGTATTTTATAATTTATGTATATTTCAAAAATAAATAAATTGCCATTTCATTGTGAAGTTTACCATTCCTAATTTTTGTACCTGACATTATTGTTGTTTATATTTGACTTGAGTCAACCACGGGAGAGAAGGCAGTTTTCTAAGGTGGATAAGAATAGAGAGAGTGTTGCTAAAACTGGAACAGGGAAGTCTTCAACTGTTTACAAATCTAACAATAGAAGTGTGTTGGTGACCTAGGAGCCATGATAATCATGGCCTGGAGGAGTTAGTTAGAAGCTGCTTTTACTGTAAGGCCTTACCTACCCCATGTGTAGAAAGCAGTTTGATTTCAGCACCCACAAGTGTGTTATAGCCCTGTTTGGTCACTTAAACTCACTAGTAGGGTTGGGCATTTTATAAGAATCTGGGGTCATTGAAGCAATTTTTTTTTCTTCGTCAAAACACAAGGTAATAATTTAAGAAAGAGGTTATGTACCTTATCCCAGTACAATTTCACATTTGTACTATTTTTTTCACAAGGTAATGAGTTAGGTAATAAGACCAAATCCCCAAATATATATTTTTTGCTTATCCCTAGTTCACATGGTACAAGCCTTGATAATCATGGTGGTTAGAAGTAGGCGACTGCTTTTACTGTAAGTGCACCACATGTCTACACATGTGAAAAGAAGTTCGACTTTGCACTTACAAATGTGCCAGAGCCCCGTTTGGTTACTTGCACTCTGGTGGGATTGGACTTTTGCAAGAATCGGGGGCCATTGGAGCATTTTTTTTTTTAATCACAAAAAGTGTCCAATGTGGGAATCGAACCCGAGTCGTAGCGGACAAAAACCAACGGTTTAGACCATTCTTCCACCGACCCCCTCCCCAGTTCTTGAACCAGAACTACCCAATCTGTGAATGCAAATATAACGTCACTTTGTAATACAAAAGTTTAACTGCTTTCTAACATGTGTAGACATGTGTTACCTTCCCAAGCACTTGTAGTGTAAAAATTGGTGTGATGTCTCAGAGAACGTTAATGATGTTTTCCCCCTGGATTATCCCAAAGTTCCTGTTTTGTGGCTTGGATACACAATCCAGGAGATAAATTACACTGTATAATAAATGTATTCATAAACACAAGGTAATAAGACCAAATCCAAATAAATAAATAAATAGGGTGTGATGTTTCGATAACAGCGTTGTTACCATCTTCAGACAAAAGTACTGAATGGCTAAAGTACTGAACTACAGTAAAACCCCGCTAATATGAACCCTGGATATAGCGAACCTTCCCTTATAACGAACCCACGCCGATTCCCAATTCCATTCCATTGAAAATACCATCGTTATAACGAACTTTGCGATTTTTAGAATAACGAACTACCCCTATAACGAACCTATTTTCGGTCCCAAAATAATAAAATCTATTTAAAATACTATGCTTATAACGAACTTAGAATTGTAATTAAAAAAAAATTAAAACAACCAAATTTTGAGCATGTTTCAGCTCGCTGATCGCGATTTCAAAACAATAAATTTAGCGGCATTGTTTGTTTTGAATTTTGCACTCTATTTTTGCTGTATGTTGTATAAATTTTAACACATTATACTTTTTATTAAATAGAATATATTTGCATCCATTAAATTTGAAATATAAAAATACAAATGGCTTCCAAAATGAAGAAAACAAAGGCATTTTAAAAACAAAAGCGTTATTTCTTAAAAAAAAAGGCCATTTTCAGAACTTTTCAGAGTGAAACAACACAGGCAAAATGTTAAGAACATATTAAAATATGAGAATATAACTTTTCTATTATAAAAGATAAAATATAAAGCTATTAAAAATTGTTACAAAGAGGAATCAACCTCAACTTTTGCCGCGATCGCGATCGTACGTTTTAGGGCTAAAAAAAAAAAAAAATCCAACTAAATGGTCCCGTGATGAAACAAAAACTATTTTTATGCCTAAACTATGGTGATTTTAAAGTCAGCAATGTTTTATATGACAGGTTAAAAAAAAAAAAACGAAATCTATACCTAGAAGAATATGTGGGAAAATGAAATGGAAGAAAAACACTAACTTTATTTGAATGGTGCAATGCTTGAAGAATGCTTTGAAGCAACAAGGTGTTAGAGCCATTTTTCCAAGTAAACAATGTATTATATAATGTGATAATGATGTTTTAATCATTTTATATCTTTGAATATATATTTAATAAAACTGCGCCTAGGATTTGTCTTGATTTTTAAATTAGACATAGAGGTACATGTATGTTAATGATAAGAAGAACCTATCATCTAATGATTTCTATTAATATTCAGTATTAATGTAAGGAAATTGGTCAATTAAGGGAATTAAAACAAAGTGACCACTATTAAGAGGAAGCCTCTTCTTGTGTGTATGGCTGTCCTTTAATTATATGGTCTAAAAATTTAGAAAAGTAAAAAAAAATAGCCAAACCGTGGCTATAGTGAACCAAAAGCTCTGTCCCATTGGGGTTCACTATAGAGGGGTTTTACTGTATTTATTTATTTGGATTTGGTCTTATTAGCTTGTGTTTATAATCTACTAACCGAATGACCCGGGCAACGCCTGTATTTTACCCGATTGAATGTTTTGATTCAAATACTATTTGTTACAATTATAAATTGGCGCCTTAAATAAATGCATATGTTAGTTAATAACTATAGCCTATGTGCTTTATCTGTCTATGTACTGTTGGCTTCCGTAGGCGTCTCTTACTGGGAAAAAGAAAGAGAGGATTCCATTTAGTTATTAACTAATATATGCATTTATTTAAGGAGCGACCCGCTCCAACACAATAGTTACAAAAACGAAAAAGCGAGTGGGGGGGGCATGATGGGGGGGGTGGGGCAAAGGTGGCGTGATCGTAGCCAACCAATAGGAGAGCACCATTCCAAAAAAAAAGCAAACAGTGACAGATATGAAAAATGAAGAATTAAGAACGCATGACGCTCGTAACTGTATATTGAATAATCCAAATTGTGCATTATCATAAATGTATTCATTTTATAGTTTTACAAACCTCTTTTTTTTGCAATGAATCATTAGTTTGAAATGGAATCAAGGAGCTGTTGGGGACTGGTGCTATCAGTTTTGCCAGTAGTTGCCCTCTTTACCAAGGATGTTCATTGACTTCCCAGTTTAGATCTGGTTCAGGCCTTTTCTCACATAGGTAATGGTCAGCATCATGTTAGTGGACTCTCTACTGGATCTGTGGAGGTCCCATAACTTTCTTTATCCTTAGTGTTGTGAGGACTAGTAGAACATCCATGCTTGTCAAAGGTGTCAACTCTCCAACCACCATTTTACAGCATAGTATTTTTTAAATTCTTAAACCACTCTTTGATTTGAAAACCCCGTTTTTTTCTACCATCTGAAGACCCGCTGGCGATTCTCCGCCAAACTGCAGCGATGGCAGAGACGCCATATTCATTATATATAGTGATAATGCACAATTTGGATTATAGATTATAAACACAAGGTAATAAGACCAAATCCAAAGTGCATCCAAAGTGCAGATTGTGTGCTTTTGCATGTATTGACAAGAAGTCAATAAAATTATTTTGATTGTATACCATCTAGAAAGAGAAAAGGTCTGAGGGTAACATTATTATACATTTTTTTAATATGGAAATGAAAAAAGATTCTTTTATACAAAAAAGGTAACAAGACCAAAATGTAAATTATAGAAATGTTTGTGACCTTCTAATCTATAATACAAATTGTACCTTATCAAAATACCTGTATTACTAATTGTTAATTAGAACTAAAGAGATGTGATGGGAATCTTTAACTGAAGGCTTATTGTAATAACTAATAGGATGGTTTTTTGTTGTTGTTGTTGGGATGATTTAATTAAATATCTTTGAATAAAATATCTCTTGATATGTTTTTGTTATCCTATTGTATAATTATATAAGGTCATGGAGACTTGAATTCATGGATTAAATTTATAATCTTGGTTGAATATAGGTCCTGTCTTGAGGCTCTCATACATTCCAAGAGGTGGTCTCTCTTGATATGTAAACAAGATTTATTTTTGGTACTCTTATTGCCTGCAGTGTTCCCATTAAAATTGTTTTTTTTTTATAGGGGAATTAATATATGTATCTATGATAAAAAAATATATTCATATTTGACCTTAATTATTTTTTAATGCTTTATTATTCTGTACAATTTTTTTTTTTCAATTTTAAATTATTTTTTTGGTAAGATTTATAAATCTCAAAGATAATTTATAATAATTTTTGACCCAGATTATTATTTTTTTTATATTACTCTGTGTCACACAAATAGTGTTGTCACAATCTACTGCTCAAAGAACCTGGGGAGATTAGTTAGAAAGGAAAAATTATCATTTTCCTCAACAAGATATCTACAGTCTGGTTATCAGCAAGACCATTGTTTTCTGTATCTTGTATAGTTCTGGTAAATATCTTCTTGTAAAACTCTGCACTGTTGATCCATTGCTTGTGTCACATCTGAACAACTTCCACTTAGAGATGATAGATATTGTGGATGATATCTTGTAATATCTTTTCCTCAAATAAATAAACCTACATTTGTTGACTGTTATATATACAGTAGAACCTCCATGAGAGGACACCTCTCTATAAAGGACAGTTTTCATTTGCTAAATTACCATTTTTACTATTTAGCAATTCTCTGGTAAGAGGACACCTCTCCCTAAAGGACACTTTGGCTCTGCAACTAGGTGTCCCTTACAGGGAGGTTTTAATGTATATCATCTCTACACACAGACCATAGTGTAGTGGTATAAAAAGTCTATGTTGCTAGAAAGAGGTTTATAGTCATGCTGCAACTAGGTGTCCCTTACAGGGAGGTTTTAATGTATATATATATCATCTCTACACACAGACCATAGTGTAGTGGTGTATGTTTATAGTCATGCAGTAGTTTTTGATTTTTAGAAAAGGTAAAGCACAATTTGGATTATAGATTATAATAAAAGAAAATAAGGCCTAATCCAAATAATTTATTAGTGTGTGACGTTTCGGCAACAACATTGTCACCATCATCAGACAAAAGAATAAATGAAAAAAATCTTGTTGCCAAAACGTCACACACTAATAAATTATTTGGATTAGGTCTTATTTTCTTTGATTTTTAGAAAAGAAAAATTAGCCCTGAGTGTAGAATATAATTTGATAGATGGCACTATATAATAGTGTTGGCCAATCAGGTCTGGGGTACATCTTTATTGTACCTGATTGAGAGGAGATTACAGAGAATACTTACATCACCATGTATGTGTGCTTGATAATTGTAAAGTTATATATGACCTGTCTGTGCTGCAGGATGGAAGAACCTATATCCTCCCCTCAAGTAGAGGAGCAGGCACCTGCCATGTCTCCCAAGAAGGAAGCCATGGAGGGGCCGTCATCCTCCCCCCTGCGGTCTCCGGACAACAACTCCTGCGCCATCTGTCTGGGAACCTTGGAGAATAAGTGTTTAGCTGACAGCTGCTTCCACGAGTTCTGTTTCTCCTGCCTCCTGGAGTGGTCCAAGATAAAGGCAGAATGCCCACTTTGCAAGCAGCCCTTCAAGAGCATCATCCACAACATCAAATCAGATTGTGACTATGAGAAGCACTACCTCCGTCAAGAAATGCCCTGGGAGAACCTGAGGGCCCAACTGTTTGTGGAGATGCCAAGACAGTACATGCAGAGATTTGGTCCCGCCAGACAATCCTTCTACTTCCCCCCATTCAACACTCTGAGGGCTCCTGCGGTGACCAGTGGGTTCCGCAGGCACATCTATGAGGACAACCTCTGGGTGGAGCCCACTACCTCTAGCAGGTACAGAGAGACCTCCCCTCTCTTCTTCCAAGAGAACCCAGCATGCACCCACAGGCTGATTCCTTGGCTCAACAGGGAGCTGGTCGCACTCTTCTTCATGGAGAATGAGTCCCGGGTAAACACGGTCATGGACATGATCTTGGAGCTCATCCAGTGCTTCGACATCCTCAGCCCAGAGTTCCATATTCACCTGGAACCCTTCCTTTTGCAGAACACAAACCACTTCATCCACGAGTTCTACAACTTTGCCCGTTCCCCTTATGATCTGGAGGCTTACGACCAGAAGTCCAAGTACAAGAAGAACACTCCCACCTTTGAGAACACCTTCAGCTCAACCTGGCACTCCAGGCGGAGGTCCCCGCTCTCCAGGAAGCGCAATGTCATCACCCTGCGCAGGGTGCGGGCACCCAGCAGTTCCTCCTCCCTCACCTCCTCCCCCAGCCACACCCCCAACTATGAGGTGGTGGACAACACCCCAGATACTACTCCGGTGTTGGACCTGGCTTCAGGCCTCCCCGGCTCCAGCTCCATGAACTACGCTCCTCCTTCCCCCGCCTACTCTTCCCACTCCTCCGACTGTGTTATTGTTGACTACGTCACCCCTCCTGTGGAAGTGATTGACATCATCTCCAGCTCCGACACAGAGATCGACGTGACCACCCTCCCTTCCACCTCCGCCAATCCACCCAGGTCCAAGCCTTCCAGCAGTGGCCTCAATTACAAAAGGATCACCACCCCGCTGCGTAAGAAGCGCAAGACCAAGGCCCCTGTGTACTATTATGACAGCTCTGACAGTAGTGACTTTGGCTACAACTCCTTCAAGCCCAAGAAGAGGCGACCAATCGACAGCGATGAGGAGGAGGAGGAAGAGGAAACCTTTCATCACCACAAGAAAATCACCCGGGTCGTCGACTCCTCCTCCGACGAGGAGAACTTCTTCCCCCGCAAGATTCCCAGCGTAGTCAAGAAGGTCAGCAAATCATCCGAAGACTCCAAATGCAAGAAACACAAGAAGCACAAAAAGCACAAACACAGCAAGCAGAAATATTCCAAAATGGGTTCCAAATAAGCATTTCCTTTCCACCCCAATCTTCCATTTTATTCTTCTCCCCACCCGGAGTCCATCAAACTTCACTTTTAATTAACTTTTTGTTTTAATTTTTACAGCATGGCAATCATTTTATTAGCTCATGTATTCCATTACATATTGTAAATATTTCTTTATTTTTTTTTAAATTTGGAACTCTGCTTTATTTTGAGCCTTTTTTTTTTTCTTTTTGTAAATGTTTTTTTCCCCAGATATGTTAAACAATATTCAAAATAAAGGGCTTTTTATATATATATATATATTGTGTATGTGTGATATAATAGAAAGAATTTGAAAAACTTCTTAGGTGACTCCATATTCTAATACAAAGTATAGATAGATTGGTTACTTGGGTCGTCAAGTAGTACAGCCATCATGGAATATCACTTCACCCTGATACAAGCTAATCAACTTTCTAGGATGTCCCTAAAAACTACACCAGGGGTCGGAAAACTTTTGGGTCGGAAGAGCCACAAAATTTTGTCTTGCCAACAATAAATAGTACTTGCATAAATAATATTTACATATGGAACTATTTAATTAAAAAGGCATATATTGGATAAAAAAATTATTTATTTTACCAATATTTCAGCTGGCTGAACGCCAACCTTTATCAAGGTGTTATAACATTTTAAAGTGTCTCCAAAGAGCCGCATGTGGCTTGCGAGCCGCAGTTTACCGACTTCTGTACTACATTCATGGACAAAACTTGAGAAGTGGAAAGTCTTCGATGTTGCTGGTAGACTGTTTTTTTTTTAAGGAGACAGAGGCAATTTTGCTCACACTTGGTTATCTTGTGTATCTTCAATAAAAACCACTGTATTAAATATATTTCAGAGTTATTGTCTGAATCCCGATATACTTGCTAAAAGGTACAATTTCCTAAAGTTTTGTCCATGAAAGTATGTAAAGGCTCCTAAAATTGAATACAGTAGAATTTCTCTCTAAAGGATACCTAGTTGCTGAGCTAAACTGTACTGTTTAAGACCAACTAAATAATAAAAATGGTCATTTTGGTGATGAGATGCTTTGTAAAGAGGTGACCTCTAATGTGAGTATGTCCTCTCATGGAGTATGTTCTACTGTACTCTAGGTTTGTGATCAAAGTTGTCTCTTTTAGATGAGTTGCTAATTAAGGCTATAAAGTTGAAATCACCTTTTTTCTAAATGAGAATTGCTATAAGCAGAGTAGACACGAATTCAAGTTATCACCAAGTAATTTGATAGCAACATTGTTTTAATCATCTTATCAATGTTGTTTGTCACACATACATATATAGAACTATCCTACATATAGTGATGATATATATATTTTTTCTTTTTGTGCATATTAGAAATTTATTATTATCTTGTGCTATTTATCTTGGCAGTCAATGATACCATTCTTGATCCTATCTCTTAGCATCATGTAGCTTACTTCACTTGAGGTCATTGGTCCATATTTTTCTGTCTTCCTTTTGTATCCCCATCCAAGGACAGAACCAAATCATCTCCTGAAGTTATAACTTGCACAACTAGACCTCACAATTTCTTTAAGGAAAAAAAAAAAAAAGAAGAGAGCCCCATTAACAGTACTTTTCAATAGACATAGCCATAATTTTAACCATAACCAACAAGCATATCATAAAACAGCTTGAGTAGCATGAACTCATGGAATTTGTGTAATCTTTACACAAGGGAATAAGAAACAACAACAACACAATTTTAACCAGGACCTTTGGGAGAGGCCATTGCTTATCATAAAACAGCTCGAGTAACATGAACTCATGGAATTTGTGTAATCTTTACACAAGGGGATAAGAAACAGCAACAACACAATTTTAACCAGGACCTTTAGGAGAGGCCATTGCTTATCATAAAACAGCTTGAGTAGCATGAACTCATGGAATTTGTGTAATCTTCACACAAGGGGATAAGAACCAACAACAACACAATTTTAACCAGGACCTTTGGGAGAGGCCATTGCTTATCATAAAACAGCTCAAATAACATGAACTCATGGAATTTGTGTAATCTTTACACAAGGGGATAAGAACCAACAACAACACAATTTTAACCAGGACCTTTGGGAGAGGCCATTGCTTATCATAAAACAGCTCGAGTAACATGAACTCATGGAATTTGTGTAATCTTTACACAAGGGGATAAGAACCAACAACAACACAATTTTAACCAGGACCTTTGGGAGAGGCCATTGCTTATCATAAAACAGCTTGAGTAACATGAACTCATGGAATTTGTGTAATCTTTACACAAGGGGATAAGAACCAACAACAACACAATTTTAACCAGGACCTTTGGGAGAGGCCATTGCTTATCATAAAACAGCTTGAGTAACATGAACTCATGGAATTTGTGTAATCTTTATACAAGGGGATAAGAACCAACAACAACACAATTTTAACCAGGACCTTTGGGAGAGGCCATTGCTTATCATAAAACAGCTTGAGTAACATGAACTCATGGAATTTGTGTAATCTTTACACAAGGGGATAAGAAACAACAACAACACAATTTTAACCAGGACCTTTGGGAGAGGCCATTGCTTATCATAAAACAGCTTGAGTTACATGAACTCATGGAATTTGTGTAATCTTTACACAAGGGGATAAGAACCAACAACAACACAATTTTAACCAGGACCTTTGGGAGAGGCCATTGCTTATCATAAAACAGCTTGAGTAATATGAACTCATGGAATTTGTGTAATCTTTACACAAGGGGATAAGAACCAACAACAACACAATTTTAACCAGGACCTTTGGGAGAGGCCATTGCTTATCATAAAACAGCTTGAGTAACATGAACTCATGGAATTTGTGTAATCTTTACACAAGGGGATAAGAAACAACAACAACACAATTTTAACCAGGACCTTTGGGAGAGGCCATTGCTTATCATAAAACAGCTTGAGTAACATGAACTCATGGAATTTGTGTAATCTTTACACAAGGGGATAAGAAACAACAACAACACAATTTTAACCAGGACCTTTGGGAGAGGCCATTGCTTATCATAAAACAGCTTGAGTAACATGAACTCATGGAATTTGTGTAATCTTT
>CP092868.1:47296701-47373696 GCA_030710605.1 Cordylochernes scorpioides
ACACAAAAGCCTCAGGATAAGAAGACTACATAGTAGATTAAAGATGATAATCATAGGCTGACAGAACTTCTGCCATATTGACTAGCCACAAAAAAACAAAGACAATTCTTGTTCTCTTAAGACAAAAGTGTGGGCATATGAAGTTGCTTTGTCAGTAATGACAGTTCATCTGGGAGAAGGAAAAGTCAAGATTTCAAACCAAGGACAGACGGTGTTCATTATATCCTTGATCAGCAACTTTCAACACAACCCTTGATTCTATTAGCTCCCTAAATCTCACAACTTGTTTGAATCAGGATGAAACGGCATTTCTCTCAATATAGCTTTTATAAATATCCAAGATGGCAATACATGATTAATATTTCAGAATATCACTTTTTTTTTTTTTCAAATATTTCTCAGCACACAATTTGAATGTTAGAGAAAAAATTACAGGATGAACAACCTATTATTTTGCCGTTTCTGTTAGTGTTTATACATTTAAAAAGGAATGTGTCACACATGTTCCAAAATGGTAAATGAAGCTTTGGTAACATTGCTGATACAGTAGAACCTCCCTGTAAAGGACACCTAATTGCAGAGCCAAAGTGTTCTTTAGGGAGAATTGTCCTCTTACCAGAGTTGCAAAAAGGTAAAAATGGTAATTTTGCAAATGAAAACTTTCCTTTATATAGAGGTGTCCTCTAGTGGGAGTGTCCTCTCATGGAGGTTCTACTGTACCAATAAAAAATACCATTGCTGTATACAGAATTCATCTTTGTCCAATATATGCTTTGATAAATATGTAGAATCTCCCATGAGAGATTGTTTAAAACCATGAAACTTCTGATATATCAATTGAGGTCAGTTAAGTCAGTCCCAGGTCAGTTTAGATTTTACAAAGGTGTATTAAGTGGCTCACTTAGACCTGTAATTTTATAAAAACATAGAACATATAGTTTTATATTTAGAGAGAATATACACTAAAAAAAAAAATCAAGTACAGTAGAACCTCCATGAGCAGACACACTTACTAGCAGACACCTCTATACAAAAACAGATTTCATCACCAAAATGACCATTTTTACCAATTAGCCCTCCCAAGAGAACAACAGTCTTTGATTTCCCGACTTTAGTCTGGTCATCTACAGACAATGACTTTCCAGAATGGTTTTCCCACTATGAAAAAGTAATTCTCAACCTGCAACCTCAAACCACATTTTTGACTGTATTGACTCATCCATTGATGAACTCTACTCATCCCCAACAGACACCATCTAAAGCTTTACAAGCTTGATACCCTAATATGATTGAGTGGAAATAAGAAAGAAGAAGAAAACCAATTAGCTGATCTCCAGTAGAGGGCACCAATCTCTAGAAGACAATTTGGCTCTGTAAGCTAGGTGTCTCTTACAAAAGAGATAGTGGTGATGCTTATCTCCATGGTTAAACCAATTCCTGAAGTCCACTCCTCTCCAATTTTGTGATGGTAGTTATAGGCCTGGAAAATAGGTCCACTTTTGTAAGTTCTGGATTCTACTGTAATAGGATCAAGTGATAGCTGCCCTACTGAAGGTATATAGCCCTACCTCTCCCAAAGGAGCTTCATGCGGGGTATCTTCCGGGCAGATTTCAACCTCATGGTCCTGCACCAAACATACCAACTTCAACAAGGCATTTAGATGGACATCACAGATTCACATTTATTAAAACTCCCTGGTGGATGGGTTATTTACCAAGGTGGTTGGTCACTTGTGGGAGATTTAGCTGTTTGTTTTACTTCTCCCTAGGTAAACCATGAAAACCATGATGGGTAGTTAATTGTTGTTTCTTATCCCCTTGTGTAAAGATTACACAAATTCCATGAGTTCATGGAATGGGGTATAGGGGTGCAGCTTTCGTTGATCATGGCACCATGATCCAGGCACACTTTGGGTAGTTAGTGACTGCTCTAAGTGCACTACATATCTAAATAGAAAACTATTGAGACTTTTGGTTGTGGAAAGTGGCCTTACTTGAGGGTGAAATGGTATTCCCTGACCTCAGTACCTGAAATTTGCTCTATACAATATTTAAAACACTAGAACTAAAACTTTTTTTTTTTTAATTTATCCAAAGTACACATGGTACAAACCATGATAATCATGGTGGGTAGTAGTAGGCACCTGCTTTTACTGTAAGTGAACCACATGTCTACACATGTGAAAAGCAGTTCGATTTTGCACTTACAAATGTGCCAGAGCCCCGTTTGGTTACTTGCACTCACTAATGGGGTTGGTCTTTTGAAAGAATCGGGAGCCACATTGAAGCATTTTCTATTTTTTATTTGAAATAAAGTGCCCATTGTGGGATTAAATCTTGGGTCATAGCAGTCAACAGTTTAGATCATTCGTCCACCGAACCCCATGAAAAACCTTCTTGGCTTGAAAGTTAGTGGCCCAGTTTTAGTGAAATATTGTAGCAAAGTATTTATTAACAGAGTATCATTTTTGATGTTTATATTTTGCTACTCTGTAAACTTCCCTCATTGCTTATATATTTTTTTATAATTCATAGTTTATTCTTGCCTTAAATAAATTGCTGTGTCTTCCTGAAGTTTGTCTTTCCTAATTTTCCACGTGGCATTTTGGTGGAGATGCTGGGTAAATTAGGGAAGACAAACTGAAGATCGCCGAGAAGACCTTGAAGCCATGGGTGCTGTGATCTACATTTTCAGAGACTGGCTCCAGGATTCCACCACCGTGTCAAAGCCAAGACTTCCCTCCAAGATGACGATGTCCCTATAGACGACGATACGACGACAAAGCCGCTCTTCACACCACAAGAAAAAGGATGCAAAGGTAATAGGGACAGAGTTCCAAGACTTCGATGGAATCTTTGGCAGAAGCACGTCAGATCATGTCAGTATCTACAATAATTTCAAGCTGTGGGTCACCCTATGCAGCAAAGTATTTATAATTTTATTAACAAAGTATCATTTTTGATGTTTATATTTTGCTACTTTGTAAACTTCCCTCATTGCTTATCTTTTTATATAATTCATAGTTTGTTCTTGCCTTAAATAAATTGCTGTGTCATCCGGGTAGTACGTGGCTCCAGGAATCCGCGTTACTTCAAGAGAGAGAGAGCTGAAGTTTGTCTTTCCTGCTTTACAACCAAACTCCGCCTTTGCCGGTCCCAAGCCCGGATGAAAAAGGAGGAGGGGGAGCAGTAACAAGCTTACTAAAAAAAACCTGGGCTCAGCTGGCCCGGCTGAGAGTACCCTGTAAGGGCTCCTGATCCAGGGATACAGGATGAGCAGCATTTGTACTCCATGTTAGGAGCAGCTGCACATGGTGTCTGTTCCTCATTTCAGAGGCGGCCATTTCTTTTGGAGCTAAGTCAGCCTGCCACTGAGTAGTGCTCCCAGTCTTAATGACAAAGGCAGACACATTCTACTTCACCCAGTCATTATGGTTGTCAAACAGACACCATCAAGAATCACAACTTGATACCCTAATATGATTGAGTGGAGATAAGAAATAATAAAACTTAACAACGTGGCAATATAGAGAAATAAAGTTCTCATGTTTTAAATATGATTTCAACTCCACCTTTGGTGGTCCCAATCCCGGATGAAAAAGTAAGAGGAGGAGCAGTAACAAGCTCATTTCGAACACTTATTTCGGACAGCCAAGCTCTGGGATAGATTTTTGTTTAGAAAGGTCTTTTTTTTAAACAATTTTATCTTATATTAAATATTAAATATATATATATATGTCATAAACCCGAGTAAGCCAACGAGTGAGTTGGAAGCAGTCGGGGTTGAGTGGCAAGGCGTGCAGAGTGGGAAGTCCACACGGGACAGTAAGGACAAAGTTTGGGATCAAAAGATTCTCTCCAAGTATGTCTCACGTGGCACCAGGACCAGGGGAAAGTTGAGGATTAACTGAGGAAAGCTCGGCGTCCTGCATGAAGTCGCGGAGGCAGAGAGGAGCCAAAATGGCGGCCACGAGGGCCGCCGTAAGACCTAGCACTCAGCGGGTCTCTCCGAAAATATCCACTGTAACCTATCTAACTGTCAACATCCGGACCAACGCCCTTTTTGTCCCTCTCTGGATCCCCCGGGTGTCCGATGGCAAGCTGGTGTCACTTTGAGATGACTAGAAAAGACGTCATACTTTATTACTTACATATCACATTGTTTAAATTACGATATATAATATTTTAGTTTTCTTTCTTTTTCTAAAAATAATCATTAAGTATGTAAAAATGCATAGAGTATAAATAGTTTTTATCTCTCTAAGAGGCAGTGTTATGTTCCTGTAGAAGGTTGTGAAAGTTAGAGATAATAAAACTATAAAGAAACTTTTCCCTGAACTATTTTTTGTCAAATATTAAATTAGGTTGGAATAGGTTTAGTTGTTCTGTAAATGGGAATTTTTTTTTTTTTTTTTGGAAAATTGCAAGTAGGTTTACCACCAAATATGTTCATGCGCCTGCGATAATATTTTCGTTAATGGACTTCATAGACACTACTTTGTATGTCAGCACAACAAAGCTTTTTAAAATTTTGGTGAGTATTAAATTTTCCTAAATCCCTCTCATTTATAATATTTGAAATAAATAATATATTGGGATTACAAAAAACAATAAAATGAATCTACATGCTTCCTTATTGTTTTTTTTACAGTTATATATATTAGTAAATTAAATTTTATTGCCATCTATCGTTAAAATTTTACACAAAATAAATTTACTGGCAATGTGTTTCTTTTAAATATCATCAAATATTATCTCTACAGACCTTTCTGCAATGATATGCAATGATTATATGTATGTACCTCTACAGACCTATAAGCTTATGTCCATAGTTCCTTAAACACCCCTAAGCTGCTTTCCATAGAAAATGCAGGGTATATAACAAAACCAGTCAATACAATAGTAGAGCGGTCTAGAGATTAATTTGGCGAAACCGCTGAGAGGGTTCACTACTGATGAGCCAAGCCCTCTCATTCAATAACTCATATCATTGCAGTAAGGTCTGTAGAGATAATATTTGATGATATTTAAAAGAAACGCATTGCCAGTAAATTTATTTTGTGTAAAAAGTTATATATATCTATTGATATGTACTCTAAACAAATAGTAAACAAGAGATGGGATGAGGGGGGAGGAGTATGCAAATGGTTTCCAAAAAAAAAAGATTTAAAATTCCTTAGAAAAAAAAAATCTTCATTTTTCTATATTGTGAATTACAATATATTATGAATGCATACAATATGAATTACAAATTACAATATTAGTAATTCAAAGTATAAACTTACGCTTTCTTGATCAATTAGAACATGAGGTTCTTGCTCCAACAACTGATAGCCATTATTTATCGGGGTTTCATTTTCGCTGTCACTTTCACTTATAGTAAGCATATAAGCTGGCAGTTCATCGTTTGATAATTCATCATCTGACAGATCGCTCACATTATGTCGAGGCTCATCCGGTGACGATATAATAGGTGCCATTCTGATTACGCGCTATTTTAGAAATTCATTTCAAAATAGCATAAACAAAAATATAGACTTTGCTAAATAAGAAATATTTACAAAAAAACAAATTAAAAACAACTTTAGTGCCGAATATGCTTTCGTAAATAAAAACATTCAATGAGTATTTTATATAGAGACCTAGTCTTTGTCATTATATAAATTCTCTCTTATTTTCGATTATTATTTTTTTTATTTCTATTTATTTTATCAAACTACATTACATTTTATTATTTTAATGAACTTGTAGTAGGCAAGATATATACATTCTTCAACAAAATTAATAAAATAAAAAATATTTTAAATAGTTTAAAATGTAACTTGGAAAATTAGAAAAGACAAACTTCAGGATGATAAAGCAATTTATTTAAGGCACAATCACAAATTAAAATTTATAAAAATACAAGAGAAGCAATGAGGGAAGTTCATGCAAAGCAATAAAATATATGAAAATTCGAAACTATTATAGACGCGTATGAGTCTTTTAAAAATTAAACAATTTATACTGCCCTTACTGCAATAGAAAAATTAATGGGGGGCCTGGCTCATCAGTGGTGAACCCCCCCCCCCACTGGTTTCGCCAGTTTAATCAACCATACCGCTGTTATATTACATTTTTGCTTAAAAAAAACAATACGCGCGAGCGAATTACTCTCAAGAGAAGAATAAGAAAATTTAAAAGGAACTGGTTTGGAACAACCACTGCCGCCAAGTAACGACGAATTGGTGCATGAACTTGACGCCTAACGAGAGTTTGTATTTGCATAAACAGGGGTCATTTCGATTCGCCAGGAACCCAATTTTTGACATTGCAAAGTTTTCTGAGAGTTGCCAATATAGTTATGAAATAGATATATCCATTTATTTTAGTTGACGCGCAATTGGTCTATTATCAAACACAGTTTCATTTTTAATATTCATACAATTAAAAATCATAATCTAATACTACTAACTAGGGTAGTTGGAGTTCTGCGCTCCAGGAACCTGGGTTATAATTATATAGTCTAACACTAAGAAAAAATCAATTCAGAAAATAAATTTCAGATATATGTAGCACATTTATTTCATTTTGAAGTTTCATGGACATAAGTTAAATAATTCGCGAGAAAAGCTATTTAAAATGTGAATTGGTGATACTTTAATAAGCGCTGGTGTCTGCACCATTTTTTTTATGTCAGAATAAAACGTGCACACATTGCGTTGAACGGGTACTTAATGTCATTTTTTGGGGACAGAAGCCTCAGTTACACTAGATCAATTATATCAGAAACGGCTTGTGCTGGCTGTGGATGGTGCTGGAGTTGTCTCCAACAATATACTAGAATGAAGATCTGGATTCCTAAAAAATCTAAATTGTATAACTTATTTGAAATACAGCTTTGAGTGAATTAAAAATATATAATCAATAATTATAAAATACATTTTGAAGCAACTTGGAAAGCGGTTACACATTTAAGAAAAGTTGGTTATTTATTTGTATTTTTATTTTGTTTTTCTAGAAAATAATCGATTTTGACCAAATTTGCCCTACTGGACCTTTCTTGTATATTTTGATTATCCACTTTTAAATAACTCCGTGTTAATAATGTTGAAAGCTTAAAATATATATTTGACTCGTATTATAATTGAATTGTCTTTTACATTACTAACTACATGTGAAATCTTAAGGTAAACATTTTCTCCCCCAATTTTTCTCTGATAACTATATAACATCAATCTCTTACATATATATGCAATTTATCAATTTTAAACTAAAAATTATGGGATTAAGTTTCCAATTTTTAAAATGTCATTGAGTGTGTGGACCTAAATGGCCATACTCATGTTTAAATTCTATTTAATTTCCCTCATATGACGTCTTTAAAAATACGAATTTTTCTCTATATGTTGTTTACATAAGTTGCATACAGAGTGTGGCAACAATAATTAAAAATGACATTTTTTTAGGCAGAGAAATTTTTAAGAGCAAAAATAATTTTGTTTTAAAAATATATTCATCATATTAAAGTGGCTTTCATCAACAGCTTTAATAATAATAATAATAATAAAAAACTTGAATTTTAATATTTTTTTAATAATACTCCAGAAAATATTACTTAAATTCAAAGAATAATAAAAAAAAAAGTGCATCTGGTTAGTGTTAAAAATGACAAAAAGTATATATTTTTAAGGGATTGCTTACACTGCACAGAGAGTTTTCTCTCCCTTTATTATCCATATATTTACCAAAAAAATGCTGACAATTATTTATTTCAATTCTTGATTGATATTATTGGGAGGTTGAGAGAAGTATTGCCTTATTGTCATTCTATTAAATGCTTTCATTTTCCAATAAAAAGTGAGTTTTTCATCAGCAGGGGTGAGAAGATGGTCTTGTGACCATGACAATGCTTCTTTCCACATGGGAATCCTAAGGCCCAAATATGAAACTAATTACCTGATTGGCTGATGTGGCAAATGTAAACAAACATATGATTGGTTATTTGCATATGGAGAAGAGGGGCTTCTGCAGATTTTTTATTGGTAACAAATTTGCATGTGGTATATGTCATTATTTTGAAAAATATATATATTTACCTTTTTTTTTTTTTATAAGAAAATAAAACATTAAAGTCTGAAAGTTTCTTTTATGCTTAAAACCAATTACTGCTGTCCTAACTCCGCCTTTGCTGGTCCCAAGCCCGGATAAAAAAGGAGGAGGGGGAGCAGTAACAAGCTTGATAAAAACCTGGACTCGGCTGGCCCGGCTGATAGTACCCTGTAAGGGCTCCTAATCCAGGGATACAGGATGAGCAGTGTTTGTACTCCATGTTAGGAGCGGCTGCACATGGCGTCTGTTCCTCATGTCAGAGGCGGCCATTTCTTTGGAGCTAAGTCGGCCTGCCACTGAGTAGTGCTCCCAGTCTTAATGACAAAGGCAGACACATTCTACTTCACCCAACCATGATGAAGAAGAAGACTATTGTCCAATGAGCCAAGGCCTCCCAATATTGTTTCATCACAGTAAGGACAGTAGTAATTTGTTTTATGTATAAAATAAACTTTTGTGTTTTAATGTTTTATTATATATAGAAGGTGCAGTATATTGCCCTATGATATTTACCTTTTAACAAAATTATCTATTTAATTTTTTTTTCAATCTCTTTAAAATATGTTTACCTTATAACTTAGTCTTCTTCTTTTTTCTTATCTCCACTCAATCATATTAAGGTATCAAGCTTGTAAAGCTTGACAACCATCATGATTGGGTGAAGTAGAATGCATCTGCATTTGTCATTAAGACTGGGAGCACTACTCAGTAGCAGGCCGACTTAGCTCTAATATAAAATGGCCACCTCTGCCATGTGCAGCCGCTCCTAACATGGAGTACAAACGCTGCTATTCCTGTATCCCTGGATTAGGAGCCCTTACTATCAGCTGGGCCAGCTGAGCCCAGGTTTTTTAGTGAGCTTGTTACTGCTCACCCTCCTCCTTTTTCATCCGGGTTTGGGACCAGCAAAAGCGGAGTTCTAACTTAGTCTTAATTGTGTAATGTTAATTTTTTTTTTAATTCTACCATTGGACTTTGTTTTGGATCAATAAAATACTGTATAGTTGGAGTTATGCACTCCTGGAACTTCTGGGTCATCCCTCTCACAATAAAATATTCTGAAATCTAACAGGATCTCTTATGTGAAATATAACACAAGGTAATAAGACCAAATAAATAAATTGTCTCTGATGTTTGGGCAACAAGGCTGTTACTGAAATGTCACACACTATTTATGTATTTAGATTTGTGGTCTTAATCTCTTGTAAAAAAATAGTTTTTTTTTTTTTTTGCTTATCCCTAGTACACGTGGTACAGGCCATGATAATCATGGTGGGTAGTTTGCAACTGCTTTTACTGTAAGCGCACCACATGTCTACACATGTGAAAAGCAGTTCGACTTTGCACTTACAAATGCCAGAGCCCCGTTTGGTTACTTGCACTCGCTGGTGGGGTTGGACTTTTGCAAGAAAACGACATCTCCTTATCATACAACTTAAAAGTTGCTGATTACTTCCTGCCATATTTCAGATAAATATCAACTATTTGCTGATTTTTTAATTATTCCAGAATTGGCCAAATACCCAATCTTAATAATCAAACGTGTTTAGCTTTTCTCTTGATTAATCAAGAATGGATATTTGGCCACAATTATGGAATAATAAAAATCAGCAAATAGTTGATATTTATTCCGATATATTGCGCAAGCCATAGCAACTTTCAGTTGCACGATTTTTTTCTTTATTATTTTGTGTTTTTAATATATAATCCAACCTTATCATCACTGAAATAAATTTATCTATTTGGGTGGGTAGAAAAAAAAAAGGGTAGCAGTGGTATTATATTATTTTTAAAAAGTCAAACCTCTTTAATTCGACATCCCAAGGGATCAGAGATTTCAGTTGAATCAAAGTAAGTTAGATGATTTCATCACAACCTTCATTTCTAGTGAATATTTTTCTAAGATAACAAAATTTTTTTATTATTTTTTTTAATTATCCCTAGTACACGTGGTACAGGCCATGATAATCATGGTGGGTAGTTAGCAACTGCACTTACTGTAAGCGCACCACATGTATTTGCATTAATACATTTCTGAACAAAGGAAAATTATATTATAAATACTATTTTAATCTAGGTGAATAAATTCAATGGAAATAAAGCAATTAAATTTAGAAAATAAAGAAAAGGCTAAAGATTTATTTTAAAAAAATCCACTTTTAATTTTAAAAAGTATAATCTTTTATGGCTGTTTTCTTTCAGAATAGAACCTTATTCACTATGCATTCTAGCTGATCAATCTCCAAAAGACCTTCATGTCTTGTGTATCAAATAGCAGAACGTTGGTCTCTAAGACAACTCATTGCTTACACCAGTGACTAATGCTAGGCCTGAATTGTCAAGGAGGAAACAAAACTTGTGTGAGACGTTGATGCCCATATTTACAATGCATTGTAATACTTTTAACCATCCGCTAATATTGGTTGAATTATTGATAGTGTTGAATTAACAACATTTTACTGTAATTATAAATCACCTCTCCTCTCAATTTTTTAAATAATAATATAAATTATGAAAAAAGCCTTCAGCAACTTTCAGTTGCACGATAAGGAGATGCCTTTTTTCATAATTATGCACCTTATCCCAGTACAATATCACATTTGTACTATTTTTTCAAATATGCTCATGTTAGTGGTCAGGCCTCTTAATTTGTTTTTAATATAATAAAAGAAAATAATCCAAATAAATTATTAGTGTGTGACTTTTCAGCAACAGAACTGTCACCATCATCAGACAAAAGAATAAATGAGAGGTCATTTATTCTTTTGTCTGATGGGGACAATTCTGTTGCTGAAACGTCACGCACTAATAAATTATTTGGATTAGGTATTATTTTCTTTTATTATAATCTATAATCCAAATTGTGCTATATTGTTTTTAATATAATATAAGACCAGTGTGTGTATGTTTTTAATATAATATAAATATGTTTTAGTTTGAAGGGCCTGCCTTTGGGACTCAAGCTTTTAGAGGGTGTCAAGCTTGTAAAGCTTGAGACTTTTGATGGTGTCTGCTGGGGAAGAGTAGAGCTCATCAATGGATGAGTCAATACAGTCAATGATGTGTTTTGGGGCTGCAGGTTGAGAATAGCACTTAGTACATAGTGGGAAAACCCTGCAACCATTCTGGGGAAAGTCATTGTCCGTAGATGACCAGATTTAAGTCTGGAAATCAAAGACTGTTGTTTTCTTTGGAGGACAGAACCGGTGCTTGTCCCTCCTGCTCTGTACCAGTCATGTGCACCATTAGATTTGCAGTAAATAAAAATTATTATTTAAATTAAAGAATTTCAACACTGAAAAATCAGAATCCATTATTTTTACAATTTAAAATATATTATTACATTAGAACATACTCCATGAGAGGACACTCCCGCTAGAGGACACCTCCCTAAAAAGGACAGTTATCATTTACAAAATTACCATTTTTACTATTTAGCAACTCTTCAGTAAGAAGACACCTTTCCCTAAAGAACACTTTGGCTCTGCAATTAGGTGTCCTTTACAGGAAGGTTCTACTCTATTTAGCAACTCTCCAGTAAGAAGACACCTCTCCTTAAAGGACACTTTGACTTTGCAATTAGGTGTCCTTTACAGGAAGGTTCTACTGTATTTAGCAACTCTCCAGTAAGAAGACACCTCTCCTTAAAGGACACTTTGGTTTTGCAATTAGGTGTCCTTTACAGAGAGGTAGTTTTACTGTATTATAATTATATATAAATAATAATAACAGTGTTAATTCAGGAAAAATTATGGATATTTAAAAATTTTAATACCAAAAATCAATGTTTTAATATTGCCATGTTTTTGTTGGTTGTAGTGTTCTATTCCAGTGTATACTGAAAACATAAGAACTAGATTTTATTAAGTTGGTATTTTTTGTACATCTTTTATGCTTTTTAAATGAAATATTTCTCAAGATATTTAATTAGCAAGGCTTATATAAAGTGTAACAAGAGACATTTCAAAGTTTAATGGCAACATTTTAAAACAAATTTTCTGAAACGTTTTGAGATTGATGGCTGGAAGTGTGATACTCATGTTGTGATTCCTGTTGATTTATTTGTTCATTTAAACCTACTGAAAGGGTAGTACAGCGCCTACATTCACCTGGTGGTGAATACCACGCAATAAAATAGTTGGTGCAAGGTAATAAGACCTAATCCAAATAAATTAATTGTTACCGAAACATCACACACTGTTAATTTATTTGGATTAGGTCTTATTTTCTTGTATCTATAATCCAAATTGTGCTTTATCATAAAATAGTTGGTGTTAATACAGTTGGAGTATCCAATTGGAACAATTGAACTGGGTGAAAAGAAGCCTGAGAAAGTAAACCAAATGAAGGTTCACAGTTGGAGAAAAGGAAAAGCCTTAGGTAAAATTTACATAAAGCTCTTTACAAATGTTATCAAAATTATATACAAATATACCCACAGTTAAACCTGTCTATAGGGCCCCCCCTCTTGGGACTCACCAAAATAGGATGCTATAGAGAGGGGGTGCTATTGACAGGTCACTTTTAATGTAAAATGTTTACATTTTAATGTTTAAAATCAGGTGCTATAGATAGGAAGGCGCTATTTAGAGGGGGCGCTAAAGACAGGTTTAACTGTATATACAAATAAGCATCGATTCATAATTTGATAATCTCAAAATGGGGAAGTGGGAGTAGCTATATTGTGAATGGTTAGTTCCTCATAGCAACATGGATGTGCCTATTTAGGACAAAGACATCTCTAATACAGTAGAGCCCTTCTGTAAAGGACAACACCTAGTTACAGAGTGAAAGTGTCTTTTAGGGAGAGATGTTCTCTTACCAGAAAGCTGTGCTAATTGGTAGAAATGGTAATTTTGGTGATGAAAATTGTCCTTTGTAGAGAGGTGGCCTCTAGTGATAGTGCCCTCTCATGGAGGTCCTACTGTAAATGAATTAGCAAATATTGGTTACAAAATTGATGACAGAGCTATGGTTATTTTTTTGCGGTGTACCGAAAGAATGTAACAGCTATTTGCAATCTACTCAAGTCAGAATTCACTAGCAAAACTGTAAAGAGGTGATTTTTTTTTAGCGAAATATGAAAGGCTTTCAGGTAGCCTTGTCAAAAGTCTTTACAAAAATTTATAAAAATAAGGGACAATATGCAAATAAATGCAAAAGAGAGAGAAATGTAGGAATACTTATGAATTCATTCTCTAAAGAGACATATGCACAGTACAGATATGTCGGCTAAATTTAGAAATCTTTATGGCCTAACTTTTCACACATTGGGGTCACACATAGTCCATAATGTACGTTATTTTATTAGCTTGCTGGAATACCCCAAAACAATAACAAGATTCAGAATGAAACACTATAAAGGAGTGACAATACATCCAGATGGTACAAGAACCTACAGGACATGCAACAACTGTCCTGGTGTGGAACTAACACCTACTCACATATTCTCATGTCCAGCAATGGCCGCAGTCTTACAGAAAATTGAGACATGGATCCATAACAGCATCTTTACACACCCAAGATGAGGACATTGCTACTGCTGTGATAGAGATGCATGGAGACATCTGAGGCTCTTCATTGAATACAACAACAACAATGCCTCAATAATCTGAGCACTGTTGAACCATATGGAACCTCAAATAGCCACAACTTGTTTCAAGATAATTGGAAAGACCTGTTTGACTGCCGATGGAGCATTTGACCTTTGGAATAAAAAGTTGATGCATGTGAATGATTCCAATGGATCATAGCTAAACACCATTGAAACATATAACAGGAAGAATGTGACTCAATGTATATAAGCAAAGCATACATCCCCAGAAATATAGTGAACCTTCCCTACCAAAGCTAATCCCCAATTCCATCATTCCATTGTGAAAATAGATATTGTTGTACAAACCAAATTTTAACTTTAAAAGAAAATAAGACCTAATCCAAATAATTTATTAGTGTGTGATGTTTCGGTAACAACATTGTCACCATCATCAGACAAAAGAATAAATGATTGAATTGAATGAAAGAATAAACATTTATTCTTTTGTCTGATGATGGTGACAATGTTGTTGCCGAAACGTCACACACTAATAAATTATTTGGATTAGGTCTTATTTTCTTTTATTATATTCTATAATCCAAATTGTGCTTTATCTAATTTTAACTTCTAAAATGATAAAGTACTAGACTTCAAATTTCAATGTGTGAGGGGGTCGGTGGAGGGCTGGGTAAACCGTTTGGTTTTCGACCACTAGGACCCGGGTTCGATTCCCGCATTGGGCACTTTTTTCTGTTAAAAAAAAAATGTTCCAATGGCCCCCGATTCTTGCAAAAGTCCAACCCCACCAGCGAGTGCAAGTAACCAAACGGGGCTCTGGCATTTGTAAGTGCAAAGTCGAACTGCTTTTCACATGTGTAGACATGTGGTGCGCTTACAGTAAAAGCAGTCGCTAACTACCCACCATGATTATCATGGCCTGTACCACGTGTACTAGGGATAAGCAAAAAAAAAAAATTCAATGTAATCAATTTTTAAACTGCAAAGTGTTTAGCATATTTTAGCTTGCAGATTTCAAAGTGATAAATTTGACTGCAATGTTTGTTTTGCATCCATGCATTCTATTTTAACCAAATTTATATAATTTTTTGCCTGTTGTTGGTGTCAATCAAGTTAATTTCAACTTTTTGTGACCTTATGGACACACATATTCTCCAATTTGATCTCTTGGTGACTTGCACCTCATCCAGCTTTCTTGGCCCTTTCTAGCCAGCCTATTGCAGGTCTTCCTTTCTTCCTTCAATTTCTCCCAACATTTTTTTTTTTTTCATTTTCATTTGCTCTTATTGTCTAATGTTGGTCAGTCTTTGCTTGTATATTTGGCATTCTAGGGATCTACCAGAATTGAAGATTAAAGTATTTGCCCTTTTATCTGTTCATGACGCAGCATTCTCCGTGGCCACATTCCAAATCATCAATGTCCACCTATCCATAGGTTACCGCAGGAAATACCAATGCATCAACAATTCTCTTCTATGTCTTGAATGAAATATCTTTATCCATCTTGACCAATTTCATCATTGCATCTCGTCTTAATGCTATTTTTACTTCCTCTAAGCCCATCTTATCAATCCTGGAACCTAAGAATATGATTTTTTTTTTTTGCTTATTCCTAGTACACGTGGTACAGGCCATGATAATTATGGTAGGTAGAAGTAGGCGACTGCTTTTACTGTAAGTGCACTACATGTCTACACATGTGAAAACAATTCGACTTTGCACTTACAAATGTGCCAGAGCCCCGTTTGATTACTTGCACTCGCTGGTAGGGTTGAACTTTTGCAAGAATCGGGGGCCATTGGAGCATTTTTTTTTTTTTTTATCAGAAAAAAAGTGCCTAATGCGGGAATCGAACCTGGGTCGTGGCGGTCGAAAACCAACGGTTTAGACCATCCTTCCACCGATCCCCAGAATAGGAAATAATGAATTAAACTGCTCAGTGATGTACTTCCAGCGACTATCCATTATTATCACAGGGGGAGGGGGTTGGTATGACAAAGCGTTACTAGTAGGGGTTAGCACAAAAAACTAGGGCCTAAAGTAATAGTAACTAAACACACAAAAGCGTACACTCAAGTACAACACCAACAACAAGAAGGAAGTAAATAAAACTCACGATTTGTAAAATAAAAACAAAACAGTACTTCTCTTTATTGTAGCGTTGGTAGGGGTCGGACTCGGGTCACACAGGGATGCGAAGAGATCCCCAGACACGGAAAAAATCACGTAGAAAAACACTTTAAGCGTCTCCACACCAATTCTCCATGCTCTGGGCTCCTCGCATTCCTTTAGTCCCCTCTTATATACAAACATGGCCACATTCATCCAATGAGAAGGCCTGAGGGATTGGTTCACTAACAAACGAAGACAACATTCTTCGTGCTAAAAACTGATCAGAAAAAACTAATAATGTCAATATAATTTTACAAGTGGATAAATGGTACAAACCATCAATTTTCTACAGCTAGGATCGAATCCTGCATTGGACAATTTTTTTTACTGAATAAAAAAAAACTTGCACCAATGGGCCCCTGATTCTTGCAAAAGTAACTTCACACCAGTGACTGCATGTAACCAAACTCTGGCATATTTGTTAGTGCAGAAATCAAACAGCCTTCTACGTGGGTAGACATGATGCAGTTATGGTAAATGCAGTTATCCAACTACTACCTTTATGATTATCATGGCCTGTACCACGTGTACTAAGGATATAAGTAATACAGATTGCAGAGTCAAAGTGTCCTTTAGGGAGAGTTATCCTCTTACCAGAGAGTTGCTAAATTGTAAAAATGATAATTTTGCAAATGAAAACTGTCTTTTGTAGAGAGGTGTCCGCTAAAGGGAGGTTTTACTGTATCACATTATGTGTACCGGGGATATAAGTCAAAAACATCAATAATATTCAGATTCAGATCAGACTCTCCCCCTAATCTCCTCCATAGTACCAGCGCGGTCTACTCTGTCTCTTGCTCTCAATGTGCTGCCACATATGTGAGTGAGACAGGTAGAAACGTGGCTCTTAGAATATCAGAACACACAAGGAATATTAAAAACAGTGACCTCCACTCCTTAATCTACCAACACATGTCTTCCACGGGCCACACATTCAACCTCAGCCAGCCGACCATCCACTACCATCACGTTCCAACCAGCACCAAAGATTGGTGTTGGAGGCTATAATCTCGGTCAAGCTGAACAGTTTTAATAGGAAAATAGACTTACCAGAAATTTATAAAGTATTCCTGTCCTAATGTGTTTTACTGTCTTCCCATTCATAGTGATATCCCAGTCTCCCCTAATGTGTCAGATTTAGAAATTTACCTCATTGTCTTTTTCCTATATTTTTTGCATTTCTTAATTGTAATCATAGTTATATTTTTGTTTATTTGTCTATAAGAAAATAATGTAAATATCCTGAAAAAATGTAAATATTCTAAAATATCGCCTACCATAATATAAATAAGCTTGCATCTTTTTGGAATCTCTTAACTTTTTAGCCAGTAGAAGGGCGTGTGGCCCGAAAGCTCGCTCGCGTTTATTAAAAAGAAACTCATCTTCCTTCGTCTTTTATTTTACTTGATAAATAATATTTAAAAAAAAAAGGAGGATATAGATAGATCAATTTTTTGTTGTTGTTGTTGAGTTCTTTCCCAATGTTTTTGTGGCTTACTGTCTCAAGGGGAATCTTTCACCAATGAATCTATATTCTTCTTTTAAGCAAACTGTCAAACCAACAAATTATTTCTACAATGGACTAAAATATTGTAGCAAAATTATTATTTTATGAGCAGATTACCAATTTTGATATTTATATTTTTGCTACACTTCCTTCATTTTCCCTTTGGTATTTTATAATTTATGTATATTTTTAAATAAATGAATTGCCGTTTCATTGTGAGGTTTACCTTTCCTAATTTTTCTACCTGACATTATTGTTGTTTATATTTGACTTGAGTCAACCACGGGAGAGAAGGCAGTTTTCTAAGGTGGAGGAGAATAGAGAGAGTGTTGCTAAAACTGGAACAGGGAAGTCTTCAACTGTTTACAAATCTAACAATAGAAGTGTGTTGGTGACCTAGGAGCCTCATCCCAGGCCATGATAATCATGGCCTGGAGGAGTTAGAAGCTGCTTTTACTGTAAGGCCTTACCCACCCCATGTGTAGAAAGCAGTTTGATTTCAGCACCTACAAGTGTGCCATAGCCCTGTGTTTGGTCACTTAAACTCACTAGTAGGGTTGGCATTTTATAAGAATCTGGGGTCATTGAAGCAATTTTTTTTTCTTCGTCAAAACTCAAGGTAATAATTAAGAAAAAGGTTATGTACCTTATCCCAGTACAATTTCACATTTGTACTATTTTTTTGCTTCTTCCTAGTTCACATGGTACAGGCCTTGATATTCATGGTGGTTAGAAGTAGGCGACTGCTTTTACTGTAAGTGCACCACATGTCTACACATGTGAAAAGAAGTTCGACTTTGCATCTACAAATATGCCAGAGCCCCGTTTGGTTACTTGCACTCTGGTGGGGTTGGACTTTTGCAAGAATCGGGGGCCATTGGAGCATTTTTTTTTTAAATCACAAAAAAGTGTCCAATGTGGGAATCGAACCCGGGTCGTAGCAGTCAAAAACCAACGGTTTAGACCATCCTTCCACCGACCCCCCAACCCAAATATAAATAAATAGAATAATCAAATATATAAAAAATAAAAAGTATTACCTTTTGTTTCTAATCTATAATGTGGATTTGATCCCCGGATTGTTGTAGAAAATGGAAAGTTTGTACCATTCCTCCCTCAACCCATGATTAGTGACATGGTGATATACACCCTCTAGTTTCAATAACCAGGACAATGGATAGAATTCTACCCACATTGGGCACTTTTTTCTAAAGATATCTCTTCTTTCTTATTTCCACACTGGGTGAAGTAGAATTTGTTTGCCTTTGTCATTAAGACTGGGAGCACTACTCAGTGGCAGGCCGACTTAGCTCCAAAATAAATGGCCGCCTCTGACATGAGGAACAGACACCATTTGCAGCCGCTCCTAACATGAAGTACAAATGCTGCTCATCCTGTATCCCTGGATTAGGAGCCCTTACAGGGTACTATCAGCCGGGCCAGTGAACCCAGGTTTTTTAGTGAACTTGTTACTGCTCCCCCTCCTCCTTTTTCATCCGGGCTTGGGACGGCAAGGGCGGAGTTTTCTAAAGATATAAAATTGATAAATGTCCCCCAGTTCTTTTTTTTTTGCTTATCCCTAGTACACGGGGTACAGGCAATGATAATCATGGTGGGTAGAGGTTGACAACTGCTTTTTACTCTAAGTGCACCACATGTCTACACGTGTGAAAAGCAGTTTGACTTTGCACTTACAAATGTGCCAGAGCCTCGTTTGGTTACTTGCACTTGCTGGTGGAGTTGGACTTTTGCAAGAATTGGGGGCCATTGAGGCATTTTTTTTTTAATCAGAAAAAAAAGTGCCCAATGCGGGAATCAAACCTGGGTCGTAGCGATCGAAAACCAACGGTTTTAGACCATTCTTCCACCGACCCCCCTCCCCAGTTCTTGAACCAGATCTACCCAATCTGTGAATGCAAATATAACGTCACTTTGTAATACAAAAGTTTAACTGCTTTCTAACATGTGTAGACATGTGTTACCTTCCCAAGCACTTGTAGTGTAAAAATTGGTGTGATGTCTCAGAGAACGTTAATGATGTTTTCCCCCTGGATTATCCCAAAGTTCCTGTTTTGTGGCTTGGATACACAGGAGATAAATTATATTGTAATAAATATATTCATAAACACACGGTAATAAGACCAAATCCAAATAAATAAATAAATAGTGTGTGACGTTTCGATAACAGCGTTGTTACCATCTTCAGACAAAAGTACTGAATGGTTAAAGTACTGAACTATTTATTTATTTGGATTTGGTCTTATTATCTTGTGTTTATAATCTCTAATCCAAATTGTGCCTTATCATAAATGTTTATTCATTTTATAGTTTTATAAACCGTTTTTTTTTTGCAACGAATCATTAGTTTGAAATGGAATCAAGGAGCTGTTGGGGACTGGCACTATCAGTTTTGTCAGTACTGGAAGTTGCCCTTCTACCATGGATGTTCATTGACTTTCCAATTTGGATCTGGTTCAGGCCTTTTCTGAATTGTAGCATCTCACATAGGTAATGGTCAGCATGACGGACTAGCTGTGACTAGTGGACTCTACTGGATCTGTGGAGGTCCCATCACCTGATCCTTGGTGTTGTAAGGACTAGTGGGACATCCATGCCTGTCAAAGGTGTCAACTCTCCAACCACCATTGTACAGCATAGTATTTTTTAAAATTTTTAAACCATTTTTGATTTGAAAACCCCGTCCTAACATCTGGAGAATCCTCCACCAAACTCTGCAGCAGTGGCAGAGACGCCATATTCATTGTACATAGTGATAAGGCACAATTTGGATTATAGATTATAAACACAAGGTAATAAGACCATATAAATAGTATGTACACTATTTATTTATTTGAATTTGGTCGTATTACCTTGTGATTGCACATAGTGTAATGTGTATATATACAGTAAAACCCCGCTAATACGAACCCTGGATATAACGAACCCACGCCGATTCCCAATTCCATTCCATTGAAAATACCATCGTTATAACAAACTTTCCAATTTTTAGAATAACGAACTACCCCTATAGCGAACCTATTTCGGGTCCCAAAATGATAAAATCTATTAAAAATACTATGCTTATAACAAACTTAGAATTGTAATTAAAAAAAAATTAAAAACCAAAATTTTGAGCATGTTTCAGCTCGCGGATCGCGATTTCAAAACAATAAATTTAGCGGCATTGTTTGTTTGTTTTTTGCACTTTATTTTTGCTGTTTGTTGTATAAATTTTTACACATTATACTTTTATTAAATAGAATATCTTTGCATCCATTAAATTTGAAATATAAAAAATGCAAATGGCTTCCAAAATGAAGAAAACAAAGGCATTTTAAAACAAAAGCGTTATTTCTTAAAAAAAAAAGGGCCATTTTCTGAACTTTTCAAAGTGAAACAACATAGGCAAAATGTTAAGAACATATTAAAATAAGAGAATATAACTTTTCTATTATAAAGATAAAATATAAAGTTATTAAAAATTGTTACAAAGAGGAATCAACCTCAACTTTTTCCGCGATCGTACGTTTTAGGGCAAAAAAAAAGTCCAAATAAACGGTCCCGTGATGAAACAAAAAATATTTTTATGCCATTAACTATGGTGATTTTAAAGTCAGCAGTGTTTGGCATGACAGGTTAAAAAAAACGAAATCTAGACCTAGAAGAATATGTGGAAACATGAAATGGAAAAAAACACTAACTTTATTTGAATGGTGCAATGCTTGGAAGAATGCTTTGAAACAACAAGGAATTAGAGCCATTTTTTCAAGTAAAACTTGTATTATATAATATATGTGATAATAATGTTTTAAGATCATTTCATATCTTTGAATATATATTTAATAAAACTTTGCCTAGGATTTGTCTTGATTTTTAACTTAGACATAGAGGTACATGTATGTTAATGATAAGAAGAACCTATCATCTAATGATTTCTATTATTATTCAGTATTAATATAAGGAAATTGGTCAATTAAGGGAATTAAAATAAAGTGACCACTATTAAGAGGCAGCCTCTTCTTGTGTGTATTGTTGTTTTTTAATTATACAGTCTAAAATTTTTGAAAAGTAAAAAAAAAAATAGCCAAACCGTGGGCTATAGTGAACCAAAAGCTCTGTCCCATTGGGGTTCACTATAGAGGGGTTTTACTGTATATATATAATTATCTTTTTAAAATAGTGCAGACTGTGCACTTTTGCATGTATTGACAAGATGTCAATAAAATTATTTTTATTGTATACCATCTAGAAAGAGAAAAGGTCTGAGCGTAACATTATTATTATTTTTTTAAATATGGAAAAGAAAAAATATTCTTTTATACAAAAAAGGTAACAAGACCAAAATGTAAATTATAGAAATGTTTGTGACCTTCTAATCTATAATACAAATTGTACCTTAACAAAATACCTGTATTACTAATTGTTAATTAGAACTAAAGAGATGTGATGGGAATCTTTAACTGAAGGCTTATTGTAATAACTAATAGGATGGTTTTTTTTTGTTGTTGTTGTTGTTGGGATGATTTAATTAAATATCTTTGAATAAAATATCTCTTGATATGTTTTTGTTATCCTATTGTATAATTATATAAGGTCATGGAGACTTGAATTCATGGATTAAATTTATAATCTTGGTTGAATATAGGTCCTGCCTTAAGGCTCTCATACATTCCAAGAGGTGGTCTCTCTAGATATGTTTTTGTTATCCTATTGTATAATTATATAAGGTCATGGAGACTTGAATTCATGGATTAAATTTATAATCTTGGTTGAATATAGGTCCTGTCTTAAGGCTCTCATACATTCCAAGAGGTGGTCTCTCTTGATATGTTTTTGTTATCCTATTGTATAATTATATAAGGTCATGGAGACTTGAATTCATGGATTAAAATTTATAATCTTGGTTGAATATAGGTCCTGTCTTAAGGCTCTCATACATTCCAAGAGGTGGTCTCTCTTGATATGTTTTTGTTATCCTATTGTATAATTATATAAGGTCATGGAGACTTGAATTCATGGATTAAATTTATAATCTTGGTTGAATATAGGTCCTGTCTTGAGGCTCTCATACATTCCAAGAGGTGGTCTCTCTAGATATGTTTTTGTTATCCTATTGTATAATTATATAAGGTCATGGAGACTTGAATTCATGGATTAAATTTATAATCTTGGTTGAATATAGGTCCTGTCTTGAGGCTCTCATACATTCCAAGAGGTGGTCTCTCTTGATATGTTTTTGTTATCCTATTGTATAATTATATAAGGTCATGGAGACTTGAATTCATGGATTAAATTTATAATCTTGGTTGAATATAGGTCCTGTCTTAAGGCTCTCATACATTCCAAGAGGTGGTCTCTCTTGATATGTTTTTGTTATCCTATTGTATAATTATATAAGGTCATGGAGACTTGAATTCATGGATTAAATTTATAATCTTGGTTGAATATAGGTCCTGTCTTAAGGCTCTCATACATTCCAAGAGGTGGTCTCTCTTGATATGTTTTTGTTATCCTATTGTATAATTATATAAGGTCATGGAGCCTTGAATTCATGGATTAAATTTATAATCTTGGTTGAATATAGGTACTGTCTTAAGGCTCTCATACATTCCAAGAGGTGGTCTCTCTTGATATGTTTTTGTTATCCTATTGTATAATTATATAAGGTCATGGAGACTTGAATTCATGGATTAAATTTATAATCTTGGTTGAATATAGGTCCTGTCTTAAGGCTCTCATACATTCCAAGAGGTGGTCTCTCTTGATATGTTTTTGTTATCCTATTGTATAATTATATAAGGTCATGGAGACTTGAATTCATGGATTAAATTTATAATCTTGGTTGAATATAGGTCCTGTCTTAAGGCTCTCATACATTCCAAGAGGTGGTCTCTCTTGATATGTTTTTGTTATCCTATTGTATAATTATATAAGGTCATGGAGACTTGAATTCATGGATTAAATTTATAATCTTGGTTGAATATAGGTCCTGTCTTAAGGCTCTCATACATTCCAAGAGGTGGTCTCTCTTGATATGTTTTTGTTATCCTATTGTATAATTATATAAGGTCATGGAGACTTGAATTCATGGATTAAATTTATAATCTTGGTTGAATATAGGTCCTGTCTTAAGGCTCTCATACATTCCAAGAGGTGGTCTCTCTTGATATGTTTTTGTTATCCTATTGTATAATTATATAAGGTCATGGAGACTTGAATTCATGGATTAAATTTATAATCTTGGTTGAATATAGGTCCTGTCTTAAGGCTCTCATACATTCCAAGAGGTGGTCTCTCTTGATATGTTTTTGTTATCCTATTGTATAATTATATAAGGTCATGGAGACTTGAATTCATGGATTAAATTTATAATCTTGGTTGAATATAGGTCCTGTCTTAAGGCTCTCATACATTCCAAAAGGTGGTCTCTCTAGATATGTTTTTGTTATCCTATTGTATAATTATATAAGGTCATGGAGACTTGAATTCATGGATTAAATTTATAATCTTGGTTGAATATAGGTCCTGTCTTAAGGCTCTCATACATTCCAAGAGGTGGTCTCTCTAGATATGTTTTTGTTATCCTATTGTATAATTATATAAGGTCATGGAGACTTGAATTCATGGATTAAATTTATAATCTTGGTTGAATATAGGTCCTGTCTTAAGGCTCTCATACATTCCAAGAGGTGGTCTCTCTTGATATGTTTTTGTTATCCTATTGTATAATTATATAAGGTCATGGAGACTTGAATTCATGGATTAAATTTATAATCTTGGTTGAATATAGGTCCTGTCTTAAAGCTCTCATACATTCCAAGAGGTGGTCTCTCTTTATATGTTTTTGTTATCCTATTGTATAATTATATAAGGTCATGGAGACTTGAATTCATGGATTAAATTTATAATCTTGGTTGAATATAGGTCCTGTCTTGAGGCTCTCATACATTCCAAGAGGTGGTCTCTCTAGATATGTTTTTGTTATCCTATTGTATAATTATATAAGGTCATGGAGACTTGAATTCATGGATTAAATTTATAATCTTGGTTGAATATAGGTCCTGTCTTGAGGCTCTCATACATTCCAAGAGGTGGTCTCTCTTGATATGTTTTTGTTATCCTATTGTATAATTATATAAGGTCATGGAGACTTGAATTCATGGATTAAATTTATAATCTTGGTTGAATATAGGTCCTGTCTTAAGGCTCTCATACATTCCAAGAGGTGGTCTCTCTTGATATGTTTTTGTTATCCTATTGTATAATTATATAAGGTCATGGAGACTTGAATTCATGGATTAAATTTATAATCTTGGTTGAATATAGGTCCTGTCTTAAGGCTCTCATACAATCCAAGAGGTGGTCTCTCTTGATATGTTTTTGTTATCCTATTGTATAATTATATAAGGTCATGGAGACTTGAATTCATGGATTAAATTTATAATCTTGGTTGAATATAGGTCCTGTCTTAAGGCTCTCATACATTCCAAGAGGTGGTCTCTCTTGATATGTTTTTGTTATCCTATTGTATAATTATATAAGGTCATGGAGACTTGAATTCATGGATTAAATTTATAATCTTGGTTGAATATAGGTCCTGTCTTAAGGCTCTCATACATTCCAAGAGGTGGTCTCTCTTGATATGTTTTTGTTATCCTATTGTATAATTATATAAGGTCATGGAGACTTGAATTCATGGATTAAATTTATAATCTTGGTTGAATATAGGTCCTGTCTTAAGGCTCTCATACATTCCAAGAGGTGGTCTCTCTTGATATGTTTTTGTTATCCTATTGTATAATTATATAAGGTCATGGAGACTTGAATTCATGGATTAAATTTATAATCTTGGTTGAATATAGGTCCTGTCTTAAGGCTCTCATACATTCCAAGAGGTGGTCTCTCTTGATATGTTTTTGTTATCCTATTGTATAATTATATAAGGTCATGGAGACTTGAATTCATGGATTAAATTTATAATCTTGGTTGAATATAGGTCCTGTCTTAAGGCTCTCATACATTCCAAGAGGTGGTCTCTCTTGATATGTTTTTGTTATCCTATTGTATAATTATATAAGGTCATGGAGACTTGAATTCATGGATTAAATTTATAATCTTGGTTGAATATAGGTCCTGTCTTAAGGCTCTCATACATTCCAAGAGGTGGTCTCTCTTGATATGTTTTTGTTATCCTATTGTATAATTATATAAGGTCATGGAGACTTGAATTCATGGATTAAATTTATAATCTTGGTTGAATATAGGTCCTGTCTTAGGCTCTCATACATTCCAAGAGGTGGTCTCTCTTGATATGTTTTTGTTATCCTATTGTATAATTATATAAGGTCATGGAGACTTGAATTCATGGATTAAATTTTATAATCTTGGTTGAATATAGGTCCTGTCTTGAGGCTCTCATACATTCCAAGAGGTGGTCTCCTGATATGTTTTTGTTATCCTATTGTATAATTATATAAGGTCATGGAGACTTGAATTCATGGATTAAATTTATAATCTTGGTTGAATATAGGTCCTGTCTTGAGGCTCTCATACATTCCAAGAGGTGGGTCTCTCTTAGATATGTTTTTGTTATCCTATTGTATAATTATATAAGGTCATGGAGACTTGAATTCATGGATTAAATTTATAATCTTGGTTGAATATAGGTCCTGTCTTAGGCTCTCATACATTCCAAGAGGTGGTCTCTCTTGATATGTTTTTGTTATCCTATTGTATAATTATTTAAGGTCATGGAGACTTGAATTCATGGATTAAATTTATAATCTTGGTTGAATATAGGTCCTGTCTTAAGGCTCTCATACATTCCAAGAGGTGGTCTCTCTTGATATGTTTTTGTTATCCTATTGTATAATTATATAAGGTCATGGAGACTTGAATTCATGGATTAAATTTATAATCTTGGTTGAATATAGGTCCTGTCTTAAGGCTCTCATACATTCCAAGAGGTGGTCTCTCTTGATATGTTTTTGTTATCCTATTGTATAATTATATAAGGTCATGGAGACTTGAATTCATGGATTAAATTTATAATCTTGGTTGAATATAGGTCCTGTCTTAAGGCTCTCATACATTCCAAGAGGTGGTCTCTCTTGATATGTTTTTGTTATCCTATTGTATAATTATATAAGGTCATGGAGACTTGAATTCATGGATTAAATTTATAATCTTGGTTGAATATAGGTCCTGTCTTGAGGCTCTCATACATTCCAAGAGGTGGTCTCTCTTGATATGTTTTTGTTATCCTATTGTATAATTAATAAGGTCATGGAGACTTGAATTCATGGATTAAATTTATAATCTTGGTTGAATATAGGTCCTGTCTTAAGGCTCTCATACATTCCAAGAGGTGGTCTCTCTTGATATGTTTTTTGTTATCCTATTGTATAATTATATAAGGTCATGGAGACTTGAATTCATGGATAAATTTATAATCTTGGTTGAATATAGGTCCTGTCTTAAGGCTCTCATACATTCCAAGAGGTGGTCTCTCTTGATATGTTTTTGTTATCCTATTGTATAATTATATAAGGTCATGGAGACTTGAATTCATGGATTAAATTTATAATCTTGGTTGAATATAGGTCCTGTCTTAAGGCTCTCATACATTCCAAGAGGTGGTCTCTCTTGATATGTTTTTGTTATCCTATTGTATAATTATATAAGGTCATGGAGACTTGAATTCATGGATTAAATTTATAATCTTGGTTGAATATAGGTCCTGTCTTGAGGCTCTCATACATTCCAAGAGGTGGTCTCTCTAGATATGTTTTTGTTATCCTATTGTATAATTATATAAGGTCATGGAGACTTGAATTCATGGATTAAATTTATAATCTTGGTTGAATATAGGTCCTGTCTTAAGGCTCTCATACATTCCAAGAGGTGGTCTCTCTTGATATGTTTTTGTTATCCTATTGTATAATTATATAAGGTCATGGAGACTTGAATTCATGGATTAAATTTATAATCTTGGTTGAATTATAGGTCCTGTCTTAAGGCTCTCATACATTCCAAGAGGTGGTCTCTCTTGATATGTAAACAAGATTTATTTTTGGTACTCTTATTGCCTGCAGTGTTCCCATTAAAATTGTTTTTTTTTATAGGGGAATTAATATATGTATCTATGATTAAAAAAATATTCATATTTGACCTTAATTATTTTTTAATGCTTTATTATTCTGTACAATTTTTTTTTTCAATTTTAAATTATTTTTTTGGTAAGATTTATAAATCTCAAAGATAATTTATAATAATTTTTGACCCAGATTATTATTTTTTTTATATTACTCTGTCACACAAATAGTGTTGTCACAATCATCTACTGCTCAAAGAACCTGGGGAGATTAGTTAGAAAGGAAAAATTATCATTTTCCTCAACAAGATATCTACAGTCTGGTTATCAGCAAGACCATTGTTTTCTGTATCTTGTATAGTTCTGGTAAATATCTTCTTGTAAAACTCTGCACTGTTGATCCATTGCTTGTGTCACATCTGAACAACTTCCACTAGAGATGATAGATATTGTGGATGATATCTTGTAATATCTTCTCCTCAAATAAATTAACCTACATTTGTTGACTGTTATATATACAGTAGAACCTCCATGAGAGGACACTCGTGCTAGAGGACACCTCTCTATAAAGGACAGTTATCATTTTCAAAATTTCCATTTTTACTATTTAGCAATTCTCTGGTAAGAGGACACCTCTCCCTAAAGGACACTTTGGCTCTGCAACTAGGTGTCCCTTACAGGGAGGTTTTAATGTATATATATATCATCTCTACACACAGACCCTAGTGTAGTGGTATAAAAAGTCTATGTTGTTCGAAAGAGGTTTATAGTCATGCAGTAGTTTTTGATTTTTAGAAAAGGTAAAGCACAATTTGGATTATAGATTATAATAAAAGAAAATAAGGCCTAATCCAAATAATTTATTAGTGTGTGACGTTTCAGCAACAACATTGTCACCATCATCAGACAAAAGAATAAATGAAAAAAATCTTGTTGCCAAAACGTCACACACTAATAAATTATTTGGATTAGGTCTTATTTTCTTTGATTTTTAGAAAAGAAAAATTAGCCCTGAGACAAAAGTGCAGAATATAATTTGATAGATGGCACTATATAATAGTGTTGGCTAATCAGGTCTGGGGTACATCTTTATTGTACCTGATTGAGAGGAGATTACAGAGGATACTTACATCACCATGTATGTGTGCTTGATAATTGTAAAGTTATATATGACCTGTCTGTGCTGCAGGATGGAAGAACCTATATCCTCCCCTCAAGTAGAGGAGCAGGCACCTGCCATGTCTCCCAAGAAGGAAGCCATGGAGGGGCCGTCATCCTCCCCCCTGCGGTCTCCGGACAACAACTCCTGCGCCATCTGTCTGGGAACCTTGGAGAATAAGTGTTTAGCTGACAGCTGCTTCCACGAGTTCTGTTTCTCCTGCCTCCTGGAGTGGTCCAAGATAAAGGCAGAATGCCCACTTTGCAAGCAGCCCTTCAAGAGCATCATCCACAACATCAAATCAGATTGTGACTATGAGAAGCACTACCTCCGTCAAGAAATGCCCTGGGAGAACCTGAGGGCCCAACTGTTTGTGGAGATGCCAAGACAGTACATGCAGAGATTTGGTCCCGCCAGACAATCCTTCTACTTCCCCCCATTCAACACTCTGAGGGCTCCTGCGGTGACCAGTGGGTTCCGCAGGCACATCTATGAGGACAACCTCTGGGTGGAGCCCACTACCTCTAGCAGGTACAGAGAGACCTCCCCTCTCTTCTTCCAAGAGAACCCAGCATGCACCCACAGGCTGATTCCTTGGCTCAACAGGGAGCTGGTCGCACTCTTCTTCATGGAGAATGAGTCCCGGGTAAACACGGTCATGGACATGATCTTGGAGCTCATCCAGTGCTTCGACATCCTCAGCCCAGAGTTTCATATTCACCTGGAACCCTTCCTTTTGCAGAACACAAACCACTTCATCCATGAGTTCTACAACTTTGCCCGTTCCCCTTATGATCTGGAGGCTTACGACCAGAAGTCCAAGTACAAGAAGAACACTCCCACCTTTGAGAACACCTTCAGCTCAACCTGGCACTCCAGGCGGAGGTCCCCGCTCTCCAGGAAGCGCAATGTCATCACCCTGCGTAGGGTGCGGGCACCCAGCAGTTCCTCCTCCCTCACCTCCTCCCCCAGCCACACCCCCAACTATGAGGTGGTGGACAACACGCCAGACACCACCCCGGTGTTGGACCTGGCTTCAGGCCTCCCCGGCTCCAGCTCCATGAACTACGCTCCTCCTTCCCCCGCCTACTCTTCCCACTCCTCCGACTGTGTTATTGTTGACTACGTCACCCCTCCTGTGGAAGTGATTGACATCATCTCCAGCTCCGACACAGAGATCGATGTGACCACCCTCCCTTCCACCTCCGCCAATCCACCCAGGTCCAAGCCTTCCAGCAGTGGCCTCAATTACAAAAGGATCACCACCCCGCTGCGTAAGAAGCGCAAGACCAAGGCCCCTGTGTACTATTATGACAGCTCTGACAGTAGTGACTTTGGCTACAACTCCTTCAAGCCCAAGAAGAGGCGACCAATCGACAGCGATGAGGAGGAGGAGGAAGAGGAAACCTTTCATCACCACAAGAAAATCACCCGGGTCGTCGACTCCTCCTCCGACGAGGAGAACTTCTTCCCCCGCAAGATTCCCAGCGTGGTCAAGAAGGTCAGCAAATCATCCGAAGACTCCAAATGCAAGAAACACAAGAAGCACAAAAAGCACAAACACAGCAAGCAGAAATATTCCAAAATGGGTTCCAAATAAGCATTTCCTTTCCACCCCAATCTTCCATTTTATTCTTCTCCCCACCCGGAGTCCATCAAACTTCACTTTTAATTAACTTTTTGTTTTAATTTTTACAGCATGGCAATCATTTTATTAGCTCATGTATTCCATTACATATTGTATATATTTCTTTGTTTTTTTTTTTAATTTGGAACTTTGCTTTATTTTTGAGCCTTTTTTTTTTTTCTTTTTGTAAATGTTTTTTCCCCAGATATGTTAAACAAAATTCAAAATAAAGGGCTTTTTATATATATATATATATATTGTGTATGTGTGATATAATGGAAAGAGTTCGAAAAGATTCTTAGGTGACTCCATATTCTAATACAAAGTATAGATAGATTGGTTACTTGGGTCATCAAGTAGTACAGCCATCATGGAATGTCACTTCACCCTGATACAAGCTAAACAATAGAATGGGGTTTAGGGGTGCACCTTTCCTTGATCATGGCACCATGATCCAGGCACACTTTGGTGAAAGTCTGACTTTGCCTGTAATTTGAGGCCGTTCCTAACATGGAAGCCTTTGCCGCTGACTCTAACATGAGTAGAGACGCAGCTCCTCCGTATCCCTGGAGACAGCTCGAGGAGCATGAACTCATGGAATTCGTGTAATCTTTACACAAGGGGATAAGAAACAACAACAACTTTCTAGGATGTCCTAACCCACTCCACCAGGGGTCTGCAAACTTTTGAGTCGGAAGAGCCACAACATTTTTCTTGCCAACAATAAATAGTACTCGCAAGAGCCGCATGTGGCTCGCGAGCCACAGTTTTCCGACCCCTGCACTACACTCATGGACAAAACTTAAGAAGTGAAAAGTCTTCAATATCGCCAGTAGACTGTTTTTTTTTTATGGAGACAGAGGCAATTTTGTTTACACTTGGTTATCTTGTGTGTCTTCAATAAAGGTCACTGTTTTTTTTTTTTTGCTTATCCCTAGTACACGAGGTACAGGCCATGATAATCATGGTGGGTAGTTAGCGACTGCTTTTTACTGTAAGCGCACCACATGTCTACACATGTGAAAAGCAGTTCGACTTTGCACTTACAAATGTGCCAGAGCCCCGTTTGGTTACTTGCACTCACTGGTGGGGTTGGACTTTTGCAAGAATCGGGGGCCATTGGAGCATTTTTTTTTTTTTAAACAGAAAAAGTGTCCAATGCGGGATTCGAACCCGGGTCGTAGTGGTCGAAAACCAAACGGTTTAACCAGCCTTCCACCGAACCCCAAGGTCACTGTAATATTGTCTGAATCCCTATATACATGCTAAAAGGTACAACTTCTTTAAGTTTTGTCCATGAGTGTATGTAAAGGTTCCTAAAATTGAATACAGTAGAACCTCTCTCTAAAGGATACCTAGTTGCTGAGCTAAACTGTACTGTTTAAGACCAACTAAATAATAAAAATGGTCATTTTGGTGATAAGACTGCTTTGTAAAGAGTTGACCTCTAGTGTGAGCTAGTGTCCTCTCATGGAGTATGTTCTACTGTACTGTAGGTTTGTGATCAAAGTTGTATCTTTTAGATGAGTTGCCAATCAAGGCTATAAAGAACTCCCATCTTCCTTTGAATTGAAATCACATTTTTCCTAGATAAGAATTGATATAAGCAGAGTAGACACAAATACATTAATTATAGCATTAGTTCGCCATCTGGTTCTCGACCTGCAACCCCAAAACATATCATTGACTGTATTGACTCATCCATTGATGTGCTCTACTCTTCCCCAGCAGACACCATCAACAAGCTCTACAGGCTTGATACCTTAATATGATTGAGTGGAGATAAGAAACAAGAAGAAGTGTGCCACTTGTTATGAAAATTTGAAACTATTATAGACGCGTATGATTCTTTTAAAAATTAAATAAATTTCTACTTCCCTTACTTCAATGGAAAAATTAATGAAAGGGCCTGGCTCATCAGTCATGAACCCTCCCAGCGGTTTCGCAATGGTAGATTAAACTGGAGGAACCGCTGGGAGGGTTCACCACTGATGAGCCAGGCCCTCCCATTAATATTTCCATTGCGATAAGTGAAGTAGAAATTGGTTAATTTTTAAAAGAATCATGCGCGCCTATAATAGTTTTGAATTTTGATAACAAATACAATAGCTTGAGTGGTCTGGTAGTTTAAACTGTTGGGGGCATTGGGAATCTTTGGATTTATTTTTTCTTGACATTGCCCTCTTCTTTTATGGTTTTTCCTAGATTAGAGCAAACACAAGCTGCTGCCTTGATAATGACATTTGTTAACCTATGTTACCAAGCTCTCAGTCTAGCCCCTCCTTACCCTCAAATCTGCCCTGAAGTGTTTGTAAAGACATATTAAAGACTCCTTATGTCCCAAGTGAGATCACTAGCGGACGTACCCGGCTTCGCCCGGGTTTTACCCGAGTAAAGGTTTGTCTAACGAATCTCTCGATAAAGTGAACATTTTTTCCCGGTCCCTTAAAAAATACTCGATAAGTTGAATATCGAGAGATTCAAATTTACGAGTTTCAAATTATCAAAATATATCTTTTTTTTTATAAGTTTATAGAGAATTGTTTTAACAAATGTTCGTTAGACAAACCTTTACTCGGGTACCGATTAATATTGATTTTATTCAACTTATCGAGTATTTTTCAAGTGACCGGGAAGAAATGTTCACTTTATCGAGAGATTCGTTAGACAAACCTTTACTCTGGTAAAACACGGGCGAAGCCGGGTACGTCCGCTAGTTAATAAATAAAAGACAATTCATTGAGGGAAGAGTTTCTTTTTATCACAACAATACAACCTTTTGGGTGTAAAAGCCTTTCTATAGGTATAACTAGGTAACTATATGATTTGTCTCAAATTTTTGTATCGAAGTTATACCTGTTGAAGAGTTGTTATTCCTGAAAGCTTATATTGTCATTGTAAAATGAAACTCTTCCTTCAGCGAAATGTATTTTATTTATATACACATCTATGTTGAAAAGTTTTTTTTCAAGTTTCCACCAAGTGAAACTTGTGTAATATTTTAATAACAACATTGTTATGATCACAAGATAATAAGACCAAATCCAAATAAATAAATAAATAGTGTGTGACGTTTCAGTAACAACGCTGTTACAGAAACGTCACACACTTTATTTGGATTTGGTCTTATTACCTTGTGTTTATCTATATATATAAAAATGGATGTTTGTTGGTCCGTCCGTCCGTTCGTCAGTGATAATCTTCTACATCGCTCAACCAATCGTGATGAAACTTTGGGAAGATGTTTAGTCTACTACCGGGATGGTTTCTGGCTAATTACTCTTTAGAAATAACCTTTCGTTACATTTTTATTTACAATAAAATGTAAATTCACTCGCAATCAGTGCCCCCTCGCGGCAGACGTATGGCCTAAAATAGCCTCGCATGAGCTTATTTGTAACGTCAAGCTTAGCCTATAGGTTAGGTACACAGCTTCGTACCCCCGCAACCTAGGTTCGAGGCTCAGCGTGGGTGTTTTTTTTTTTTCATTTCTTTTATATTATTGTAGCAAATTATTAAAAATATTATTTTATTTAAAATGTAGGCTTTTTAAAATAAAAATTTACATAAACAATTTTTTAATAATATTTGTAACAAACCTAGGTTCGAGGCTCAGCGTGGGTGTCTTTTTTTATTTTCGTTTCTTTTATATTATTGTAGCAAGGTCTGTTTTTACAGCATTATTATATTTTGATTGGTTTATTTTAAATATGTTTGTTATGAAGGCTCTATGTAATACTATTTAGAGCACATTTTACATTTTAAACACCTAAGCCCCCCTCTTTTTAATATTGTAGCAAGGTATTAAAAGTATTATTTTATTTTAGATGTTTGCCATGAAACTTTGGGAAGTTGTTTAGTATACCATCAGGACGATTTCTGGCGAATTATTTTAGAATACTATTTATAACAATAATTATAGCGAAATTATGACATAGTGATTATATTCTGTGTTTGTGCATATATAAATATTTTACAGAAAATGTGAGAACGTTCTATTAGAATATCTCGAAAACAAAAAACAATACATATAAACGAGTTCACTGACATTTATTAATGCAGTGATTATAATCAATGATTACAATGAAGGGCTATATTATCTATATATATAAATATCACTTTCAAATTTTAACGTAACGTTCCATTCTCAATCCCGTAGGGCTTTAGATCGGCTAAAACATTTTTATCTTAGTGAGTGAATATTAACTTTACTGTACTGAATAGTTTAGTATAATGTTAATTTAACATATTACAATTTAGTCACAGCAACGCGTGGCCGGGTTCGCTAGTAATCTATAATCCAAATTGGGCCTTATCATTGTTATAATCATCTTATCAGTGTTGTTTGTCATAGAACTAGCCTACATATAGTGATGATGTAAGGAATCTTTTTTTCCTTTTTGTCCTTGTGTTGTGTTAGAAATTTATTATTATCTTGTGCTATTTATCTTGGCAGTCAATGATACCATTCTTGATCCTATCTCTTAGCATCATGTAGCTTACTTCACTTGAGGTCATTGGTCCACATTCTTTTGTATCCCCATCCAAGGACAGAACCAAACATCTCCTGAAGTTATAACTTGCAATTAGACCTCACAATTCCTTTAAGGAAAAAAAAAGAGAGCCCCTATTAACAGTGCTTTTCAATAGACACAGCTACAATCTTAACTATAACTAACCATGTTTATCATAAAATAGCTCATGCAGAATGAACTCATGGAATTCATATAATCTTTACACAGAGGGATAAGAAAAAATAACCACAATTTTAACCAGGACCTTTGGGAGAGGCCATTGCTTATCATAAAACAGCTCGAGGAGCATGGACTCATGGAATTCGTTTAATCTTTACACAAGGGGATAAGAACCAACAACAACTTGAGGTTAAACAATTCAATATATTTTATTAATACTCTTAGTTAATTGTTACAAAAATCAAAGTTAAATTAAACAAAGATAAATGTGATTATTTACAATTTGGTGATAAAATATAAAAAAAACTTCTCAAGAAGGGAGGCTCCTTCATCTTGAGAGAGTCCTCCTCCAGACAAGGACAGGATCAATTTGAACCGCTCTCAGTTCAAAGTTAGAACATCTTTAACATTGAGAACATCTGTTGACATGAGACTACATCTTTCTTGGATGACCTATATGACAATTATTTTTTAGAAAATCAAAACTGACTTGTCCTTACATAAATTCAACCTCCAGGAGAATCCATGTCTTATGGAAGGTTCTGCTGTATATGAACTGATAAGAGAAGAAAGAAGCTCTCAAGATTTTGAAAAAAAATATATATATATTATCAGGAAAAAAGTATATTGGACCTCCTTGTTTACTTTGGAATTTTAAAAAATCAAAGTTGAGTTCAATATAACTCCCCTAAGAGACATGGATAACCCTGGTTTTTTGTTGTTTTGTGTCTGGATCAAATTACAAACTTTTGTTTTTAATTTAGTCTTATTCCCTTTCACAAATTACCATTTTAAATTTGATCTTTAAGGATAATTTGTAATCTTTACACAAGGGGATAAGAAACAACAACACAATTTTAACCAGGACCTTTGGGACCTTATCATAAAACAGCTTGAGTAGCATGAACTCATGGAATTTGTGTAATCTTTATACAAGGGGATAAGAAACAACACAATATATACAACTATGTACAAAAGGAATATGTACATGGCGCCTCTGTCACTTCTGCAGAGTTTGGTGTAGAATCGCCAGCGGGTCTCCAGCAACACCACGCATTTCACGTTTTACGAATAATGATTTAGAAAGTGATGAAACACAAGGTTTTAAGATCAAATAAATAAATATTTGGTATTATTACCTTGTGTCTCTAATCTACTTAAGGAAATTGAAAGTCATTCATGTCACCGGTTATTTTGAAGGAGACACAATTTTGTTCACACTTAGTTATCTCATGTGTCTTCAAATATCTTTCAGTTATTTCCTGAATCCCGATATACATGTTAAAAGGTACAACTTCCTTAAGTTTTGTCCATGAATGTTTAATCCCAATTATATCCAATCAGAAAGTGTTGAATAAGGGAGTTTATACTGAACCCTTAGAAGCTTGTATCTAATGAATCAATGTGGGAATTTATCCGTGATAGTAAGAAGTGACTCCTTTTAAAAGTTGAATTGATCTGTTGCATGTCTCTTTGATGATTCTGGTGTTATAGATTTATTATCCCTGTACACATTGACCTGCCAGTCCAGATAGAAAGTTTCATGCTGGCATAAACTAGGCCTCAGCAATGTGTTGTTAGTGAGACATTCAAATTTATATTCACATTAAGTGATTAGACAATGTGACAATTAACATAATTTTATTGACATCTTGTCAATACATGCAAAAGTGTACAGTCGCCACTATTGTTTTAAAATGATAATTAGATATATACAACTATGTACAAAAGGAATATGTACATGGCGCCTCTGTCACTTCTGCAGAGTTTGGTGTAGAATCGCCAGCGGGTCTCCAGCGACACCACGCATTTCACGTTTTACGTAGATCGCGTTTTTTGCCACTGAGAAGATGGTGATGGCGTGGTCCAACGTATTTAGATGTTGCCATGTTTTCAAAATGTCAAAGACAAAGCTAAATACAACTAACAGTTGAACTGTCAAATTCAGGGGCGTGAGACATAATAACCATAGAAATAAAAAGTTCTTCAGTAAGTGAATACAGGCCATATTGAGGTTCTCCAACAAAGTTTACAAAAAATACTAGGATTCAAAATACAGCCAACTCCTATGAGAAGCTGTAGGGCAAAAAAAACATGGGTACTCTTGGTTTCTCCAGGAGGTGGACTCTTATTGGAATTTGAATATGTAAATAAACTGGAAAGGTGTATGTTTTTTTAAACAGGTATAATATACAAATTGGTATAAGGTATATTTTGCTTTTATATAATTTTATAGTTGAATAGGCTTAATGGTGTTTTTTGGCGATCTTTGCGTATGGCATTTTTGACATGCATTTTGAATGTTTGACGTGGCCATTCCAGTAAATAGGACTTGAATTTACTGTTTGATTAGATTGTAGCTTGCATTTTTTTATGGTCTCTCTCTTGATTTGAAGAATCCGTGGTGCTGTGTGGAACAGCCACTCCGTTTTGGGGCCAACAGCACACGCACTGCGCGCCGCATGTTGGAGCGTCCCGCCTGGCCGCCATTCCCATCTCACGTATCTCCATCGCTGGGCGCCTGTCGTCGACGTGCCCTTCAATAACATAGTATTTTCATCCCTACGTCGCTGCTCCTTCGGGGGCCATGCGGCGGACATCGTTCTTCTGCTGGGCCTGACTCACCCGGCATCGAGCCAACCCGTCTACATCACCTGCTATTCCAAGGACATGTCCCTGGCCCACCGCTACTGGTCCTGCAGCGCCGCCCGCCCTCTCATCCGAAAGACGTTCTCCATCATCGGGCGGCTCCCGACCTGCAGTCCTGGATCTTCGCGCTGGGCCTCGAGGACCACGCCATCACCATCTTCTCGGTAGCGAAGCATGTGGTCTACGTTTTCTTCGTAGATCGCGAAATGCATGGTGTCCCTGGAGACCCGCTGTCGATCTTCCACCAAACTCTGCAGCGGTGGCAGAGGCGCCATGTACATATTCATTGTGCATAGCATATATATAATAATTTGTAATATTATCATCATCATCATTGTACATTTCTCATTTCAATTCCATAAATAGTGCGTATTGTGCACTTTGACATCTATTGACAAGATGTCACTAAAATTATGTTAATTGTCTGTCTCTCTCGCCCAATCAAACCACTAACAGAGAACGTCCATCAACAACCTGGCCAGTAGTAGTAGCCAGTATTTTTGACCATAATTTTATAAAATGCCATTTTAAATTGTTGTATCTATGTATAATCAATTTTTTACCTATTTTTTTAATTCACAAAATATAGAGTTAATTTTACAAATCCTATATAACTGTGAAAAATATTCTATTGTAATCTATATTTTTCTAAAGTATTTAAAATAGACTATTTGATATGGCAAATATTTATTCATTCATTATTTTTATAACACGACTGAACTCCCGCCTTTACCGGTCCCAAGCCCAGAAGAAAAAGGAGAAGTGGGAGCAGTAACACGCTCACTAAAAAACCTGGGCTCAGCTGGCCCGGCTGATAGTACCCTGTAAGGGCTCCTAGTCCAGATGAGCAGAGCGTTTGTACTCTATGTTAGGAGCGGCTGCACATGTGTCTGTTCCTCATGTGAAAGGCGGCCATTTCTTTCAGAGCTAAGTCGGCCTGCTACTGAGTAGTGCTTCCAGTCTTAATGACAAAGGCAGACGGATTCTACTTCACCCAGTCATGATGGTTGTCAAAGCTCAATACCCTAATATGATTGAGTGTAGATAAGACAGAAGAAGAAGATAACACGACTGCACCTTCAAATCTTTATTTTTAAAAAATCATAAAATTTATATATATATATAAAATAAAAGGATTTAAAGCGCAAATGATTCTTTTATACATAATACGAACTTCTAGTGTCCTTACTGCGATGAGTTGCTTTGTATTAATTTATGCCTAACTGGCCTTGTCTTTATAGTTTGTTGAAGAGCATTGCTCGATGCAAACATTTGAATATAATGCTACTGTCCTATAAGCTTATGTCCATAGTTTACTTGAAAACCATTTCTATGATTCCATCCTTCAGTGTAGCATATAAAAGCAGAATGATCCAATACAGTATTAGAGCTCTGAGAAGCGGTCTGGTGGATTAAATTGGCGAAACCACTGGGAGGGTTCACCACTGATGAGCCAAGCCCTCCCAATATATTTTTTTTCATCGCATTAAGGACACTAGAAGTTCGTATTATGTATAAAAGAATCATTCGCGCTTTAAATCCTTTTATTTTATATGTATAGATGGCGCGTTATTGCTTTATATATATATATATATATTAAAAATAAAAAAGGCATCTCCTGACCACGAGAACATGTGCTTTTTAGATGGCAGAGCGCCATCTAGTGGAGCAAAAATAAACTAAACGTTTATTTAGCTTGCTCCGTGATATTTGGCCAACCCATAAAAAGCACATGTGCTCGTGGTCAGGAGATGCCTTTTTTATTTTTAATATCAACACCTGACCCACTTATCTTTTATTTTTTCTATTGTTTTTTCATGTGTTAAGCGTCTTTACGCAAATTTGGCCTTAAATACCCATTTTCTGATTTCTCAAGAAGCCATTGGGACCAAAAATCTTTTTTGGTCGCAGTGGTTACAGCCTTTTCCACGCTGACGAGCGCCAACAGCGCGAAACGCGTTCGTGGATGGCTTTTTCTTGATAAATCAAGAAATTGGGTTGGCCAAATATCACGGAGCAAGCTAAATAAACATTTAGTTTATTTTTGCTCCACTAGATGGCGCTCTGCCATCTAAAAAGCACATGTGCTCGTGGTCAGGAGATGCCTTTTTTTATTTTTAATATCAACACCTGACCCACTTATTTTTTATTTTTTTCTATTGTTTTTTCATATATATATATATATATGAAACAACACTTAAAGTTTCACCGCATAAGTTTCTTTTCTGTGAAAAATCAATATTTATTTCAAAGAGAAATATCTACTACTAGCGTACGTACCCGGCTTCGCCCGGGTTTTACCCGAGTAAAGGTTTGTCTAACGAATCTCTCGATAAAGTGAACATTTTTTCCCGGTCCCTTGAAAAATACTCGATAAGTTGAATAAAATCAATATTAATTGGTTCCCTCGGTAATTGGAAGTTAAAGGAATAGTATCTTGCCTTGGAATTGTATCATTATTCTTGTATGGACGTACCCGGCTTCGCCCGGGTTTTACCCGAGTAAAGGTTTGTCTAACGAATCTCTCAATAAAGTGAACATTTTTTCCCGGTCCCTTAAAAAATACTCGATAAGTTGAATAAAATCAATATTAATTGGTTCCCTCGGTAATTGGAAGTTAAAGGAATAGTATCTTGCCTTGGAATTGTATCATTATTCTTGTCTCAAATAAATTGCCGTGTCATCCTGAATTTTGTCTTTCCTAATTTTCTACATTACAAAATCATCGTATCATCATGATAATATTTAGAGCAGATTGTTGAATTATAACAGATAAATTAGAATATTTAGCTTGATTATTTTAAAGCGAAAAGTTATTTCAAAAATTTTATTTGCTAGAAACCTTCCCAGTACTATACTAAATAACTTCCCAAAGTTTCATGGCGTTCCAATGAGTGGTTTGGTCAGGCATAAAGGACAAACAGACACACACACACACATACATTCAATTTTATATATATAGATTTTCTAACTTTTTTGGATGAAGTATGAAAGCCATTACTCTTCATATTTTCACCCTTTCATACATCATCCAATCATATATAGACCATTACTCTTCATATTTTCACCCTTTCATACGTCATCCAAAAAAGTTAGAATTAGTAGATATTTCTCTTTGAAATAAATATTGATTTTTCACAGAAAAGAAACTTATGCGGTGAAACTTTAAGTGTTGTTTTATAATCATACGCCGCAGTCCTTTATAATGTATTATAAGTTACTTTAAGTATTAGTTACGAACGGAAAAATACGTCCAGGGTAGCCTAGTGGACATGGCATCTGCCCGGTAAGCGGAAGGTTGTGGGTTCGATTCCCGCCCCTGGACACTTTTATTTTTCCGTTCGCCATTACTCTTCATATTTTCACCCTTTCATACGTCATCCAATCATATATAGACCATTACTCTTCATATTTTCACCCTTTCATACGTCATCCAAAAAAGTTAGAAATAGTAGATATTTCTCTTTGAAATAAATATTGATTTTTCACAGAAAAGAAACTTATGCGGTGAAACTTTAAGTGTTGTTTTATAATCATACGCCGCAGTCCTTTATAATATATATATATATATATATACTAGACGAATGACCCGGGCAACGCCCGTGTTTTACCCGATTGAATGTTTTTATTCAAATACTATTTGTTACAATTATAAATTGGAGCCGTGGATGTCACTCTTGTGAAACGTCCCGCTCCAAACTTTACATGTACATTAGGTCAGCTGGTATTACCCTTCATTTTCACCGCTAGAGTCGCGAGCGAATTGACTTTTTGTAAATATACATAATTATAAAGATAGAAGCTTCTATAGAAGATAATGATCATAATGATGATGCGCGCGCATTCGTGACAGCGATGAGGAATTGAGGAAAGACGGTCGTGACTATATATGTTGATAATAAAATATAATTATTATTATTATTATCATTAGATAATGATAATGATCATAATGATGATGCGCGCGCATCCGTGACAGCGATGAGGAATTGAGGAAAGACGGTCGTGACTATATATGTTGATAATAAAATAATATAATTATTATTATTATTATCATTAGATAATGATAATGATCATAATGATGATGCGCGCGCATCCGTGACAGCGATGAGGAATTGAGGAAAGACGGTTGTGACTATATATGTTGATAGACGAATGGCCCGTGCAACGCCCGGGTTTTACCCGAGTGCGTATATATTTTAAAAATTATTTAATTAAAATATTATTCATTACAATTATAAATTGGCGCCGTGGATGTCTCTCTTGTGAAACGTCCCGCCCCAAATTGTGTGTCTTGAAAATATAAAAATAAAAAATGTGAACGGAAAAATATGTCCAGGGTAGCCTAGTGGTCATGGCATCTGCCCGGTAAGCGGAAGGTCGTGGGTTCGATACCCATCCCTTGACACTTTTTTTATTTTATCCATTCTGACCAAAATCTATCCGTGAACTTCACACAGTGAACTTCACACAGACAGAAGCATTAGATAATGATAATGATCATAATGATGATGCGCGCGCATCCGTGACAGCGATGAGGAATTGATTGAGGAAAGACGGTCGTGACTATATATGTTGATAATAATAAAATAATAATAATAATTATTATTATTATTATCATTAGATAATGATAATGATCATAATGATGCGCGCGCATCCGTGACATGAGGAATTGAGGAATTGATTGATTGAGGAAAGACGGTCGTGACTATATATGTTGATAATAATAATAATAATAATTATTATTATTATCATTAGATAATGATAATGATCATAATGATGATGCGCGCGCATCCGTGACATGAGGAATTGAGGAAAGACGGTCGTGACTATATATGTTGATATAACTCTCAAATAAGAAGCTCTCGCGCTAGAAACTCTGCTCCTGTTCCAAAATAACTTTGCTCAAATCGAGCAACCTAGCTTATGTTATTTATGATGAAAAATATGAACAGGTTCTTCACAGAAAACGTGTAAAATAGGGATTCGATCCCAGTTCATGGCTGTCGGGAATCGAGGGTTTTAACCACTCGTCCATCGACTTTGGAACTCTGCTCGGCAGTCCAAATGAACTATCGAGTTGCGACCCTGAGCACGCGCGACATCGCCGCTCTTCGCCGGAGAATCCAGTTCTTCTGTTTTCTTGAGGAACATGATGTCGACATTTTTTACATGCAGAAGACCAACTTCATGTCCCTGGACAACGTAGGAGACCTCTGCCACGAATACAGCGCTGAATTACACCCACCACGACCACCGTGTGATTAGGCCTCATCTGTTTCTTCGATTGTGTGCCAAGTTCTTCGGTCCTTGGAAAATGCTCCATTGACCTGGACCTTTATCCTTCTTCCCCTTAAGAAGTCTGTAATCCATATTAAGGTTTTCCTCTTACTCTGATGTTGTGCAGCCTTTCTGGACAGATTCTCGTGAATGTGTTTATTCTATTTTTGTCTGTCTGTGGTTGTAATATATTTGCACACCAAACTGGAAGTGAGTGTTATTATAGGGAGAATATAACTTCTGTATAGGGTGAAATTTTGTTAGTAGATAATTTGCTTTTATAGTTAAACAGGCGTGAAAGAGTGTTATTTTTATTATCTTTGCTTTCCTTAATGGTATTTTAGACATTCATTTTGAATTTCAACTTTGAGTCTAAAGTAACTCCAAGATATTTAAAGTTATCAGTGTCTCTCGTGTCTTTTTGAAGTTGACGTCTAATATTTATTTGCATATTATTTGACTCTTAGGATGAAAATGACCCTTCTGCTTTGATAGACCCACCCCAATTTTACATCTCTGAGCATCTACCCTGATTTCTGTATGGTATCAGCTCTCCTATGTTTTTTTTTAAATAGTAAGTTGAATAAATATTTTTCTCCAATTTGCTTCTCTCAAAAATACGCATGCTAATTTTTTTTTTTAAATTTATGGTGTTTATATTATCAACATTAACGGGAATATAAGTATTATACTAATGTTGAAAGAAATTAGGAAACCATTTTCTTTCATTGAAGTCATTTGACACTACCTTTTTAAGTTATCAATACAAAATTTTTATAAAGAAGTGCTTATTTGTTGAAAGAGAAAGATATATAGTTATATAATATTTATCTCTTTTACAATATTTGAGATTTTAGGTAACATATGCAAAACCTTAATTAAATACATTTGAATAAACATGAATATATATTCTAATTTCAATATATTTATAAATATAAGCACATTAATAAAATAATTATGAAAAATATTAAATGAATTCAACTCAGCATTATTAAAGTACTAATGGCCCAGCGTTGCCCAGGTTTTACCCGAGTGCGTATATATTTTTAAAATGTTTTAATTAAAATACTATTCGTTACAATTATAAATTGGCGCCGTGGATGTCTCTCTTATGAAACGTCCCGCCCCAAACTGTGTGTGTCTTGAAAATATAAAAATAAAAATGTGAACGGAAAAATATGTCCAGGGTAGCCTAGTGGTCATGGCATCTGCCCGGTAAGCGGAAGGTCGTGGGTTCGATTCCCTTCCCTTGACACTTTTTTTATTTTATCCATTCTGACCAAATCTATCCGTGAACTTCACACAGAGAGAATAAGGCAATTATATAAGTAGATAATCCAAATTGTGCCTTATCACACACTATTTTTTATTTGGCCTTATTACCTTGTGTTTATAATCTATGACGTAATGCCGGCGAGCACGTGACCTCCCTGTGCGCGCGCATCCGTGACAGAACCGGCCCATGACGGTCGTGACTATATATGTTGATATCACTTAATTGTTCGGTTTTGCTCTTCATTGTAAAATGGGTGCTGTTGCCACGTTAGTCACCTTAGAAACGAACCATAATTTGGTCAAATATTCCAAGGGTCCAGGGCAACCATCCCTGCATCAAGCAGAAGGAATTTTAATATACAGCGATTCCATATCCGCTCTAGAAGCAATTCAAAAGGGCAATACTAAAATAACGCTGGAAATACACTTATTACTTACCCAACTGGAACCATTGGAGAAGAACTGCATTCTACAATGGATTCCTGTCCATGTAGGGATCAGGAGTAATGAGATGGCAGATGAATTGGCAAAGGAAGCCAGAAAGTTGAGCCAAAGGAAATAACAAATGTCAGTATTTGACGCTGATGCTTTGGTAAAATACAAGATAATTAAACAAAAAATATGAAAAGATCAAATATGCGAAATCAACTCTGAGAGAATAATTACAAAAACCATAACAAGTCTCAGAACAAAACACTACAAAGGAATGACAATACACCCAGATGGCACAAGAACCTATAAGACATGCAACAACTGTCCTGGTGTGAAACTAACACCTACCCACATATTCTCATGCCCAGCAATGGCTGCAGCCATGCAGAAATTTGACATGGACAAAGCAACAGCTTTACACACCCAAGATAGTGGACATAGCGACTGCTATGATAAAGATGGATGGGTACATCTGAGGCTCTTTATTAGACACGACAACAACAACAGCAACTTAATTGTTCAGTATAGTTTCTTATTTTGGCAATGGTTTAGGGTATTTTGATATATTTGAAGGATACCAACGCTAAACTATAGTTTGGAATTTGTGCTATTAATTGAAAATAGAACATAGAAATACTTGCCATATATTAATAGCAGAAACTATTAGCAATTAACTAATCTAATATAAATCGAAAATGTGTTTATAAAATTATATTTTTAGAAATGATATTTATGCGTGAGATTGGGATGATATATAACACTACATATCTTTATAATAAACATACTATATATTATTTAATCATTTGGTTAAACCATCTTCCTAGAGAATTAGTATTGCTAATTATAGCCTAATATTTTAAATATTATTTTTTAAATTTAAATATCAGGAAAAGATAAAAATTTATAATCAACGTTAATAAATCAAAATTATTATTATTATTTTTATCTTAAAAGGTTAGCCCAGCAATGAAAACTTCAGTTCTCTGAAAATAACTTTCGAAATGCTGTGCAATATAAATAAATAATAAATAATCAATGAATTTATTTATTGCTAAAAAAATTGGTCGCATCAAGCAAAACTTGATGACTCATTGCGCCGATTGGCGTTGTTTTTGTTGTAAAATTTTCGCCTCTTTGGGCTTTAAAGCTTGAAAAAAAAGTTAAAGATGTGCGATTTCTTGCCAGATTTCACTGATATTGGTAACTTTTCCAATGAAAATATTCTTGCATTAAGTGAAGAATTAGATCTAACTAAATATATTTTTGAGGGGCAATCTCAAAGCAATGACGGACCTTTCAAACTTGAAGCAAATCCAACTACTCTCAACGCCGGTAACATACCAGCCATAACTGATTGGGCAGGAGATTATGGGTTTTCACTAAATTTTGACGAATTTATTGCGCAAAAGAATTCAAAGTCGTCAGCCAAGGTATATTCCAAAGTAAAGAACAAACTTTTCATAATAATGGGACATGAATGCCCATTTTATTTTTATACAAATACCAAACCCCCACCTGGAACAATAATAAGAGCCATGGCAGTGTTTGAAGAGCCAACAGTTGATGTTGTCAGAAGATGCCACAACCACTCAAATTTTACTGATCCATCAAATGATGGCCACCCAGCTCCAGATCATTTAATTAGATGTGTCAATGCTGGCTCACTCTATGAAACAGATTCAAATGGACATCACAGTGTTCTTGCACCATTTGAAGTACCTTTTTCTGGAAATGAATTTTCCATTTATATTTATAAATTCATGTGTTGGGGAAGTTGCCCTGGCGGCATAAACAGACGACAAATTAAAGTCGTTTTTACTTTAGAAAATGAAATGATGTGTTTAGGAAGATGTGCAGTGAGCATTAGAATTTGTGCATGTCCATTCCGTGATAAAGCTTCAGAAGAAAAAGGACTCTTAGATGATAAATGTGCTAGCACCTCATTTACCAAAAAGCCAATTAAAAAGTCAAAGGAGGATGAAGTCTTTTGGTTGGAGGTTCATGGCAAAAAGAATTATGAATATTTAAAGCAAGTACGTGATATGCTGGATCTTTCAGATAATGCTCCGCAAGAAATGCTAACCCAAGTACGTGAAAAATATAAAAAAGTTCATAAAATATAATATTGGCAACTCTCTCTTAAAGGTAATGCTCATCATTTAACCCCATTTAATCTTTTTTTTTTTTTCAAAAGACTGCTTTTATCTTTTGGATTTAAAAAAAATAATAATAATGCAATTGATCGTATGTAAAATAATTTTTTTATCATTATATTTTTCCTTACATTTATTGTTATATATTTTTTTAGTGCCAATTGACATTTTAGTTTTATTAAGATTGCATCATGCGCTATATGAAACTTTTGGGTGTAATATTTCAAGATTTAAATGCATGTAATTATGTATGTCTTTCTCACGAAGAAATACATTTTTTTTATTCACTCTTTCCCCAATTAAATATTCTCTTTAAAACCTTACTACAGATTATAAATTGTTCAATTAGAATGAAAATATATTTAGATTATATAATAAATGTTGCTAGCAAATTGTCGCAGTTATACATCATTTGTAAATAACCATACGACACCACCTATAACTAAAAGTTAAGAAATATTTGACTTAGCACTTACCTTTATAGATAATCTAGTTGTTTATTCTCACTTAGTTCATTTAATAGCCATTTAGTCCAGATAATTATAGTTATTTTTAGTGCTTCATTGTTTAGAAAAAAATATTATAAATTTAGTGTTGAATGTTATAGCCCTCAAGTGTAGTTAATTGTTGCAATTCTTTTTTCCTTTCTTAATTCCTTTTAGAATAATCATTTTTTCCATATTAAAAAAAGGCTTTTTCCTAAAATGTTTTTATTTTTTTTATTTATTAAAGTTCCAACTTACATGCTTGTTAAAATCTTTTTATATTTATTTTTAAAAAAAAGTTTTATTGTTGCTTTTTTTTCTTCTCCCCTCTTTATAAACTTTTTTTCCCTCCATACGTATATAAAAACTTAAAAAACAATAACAGAGAGAGCATATATATATATTTGAAAGAAAAAGCCATTCATTTATCAGACATTTCATTTTTCAAATGTACATTTTTGCGGTATAACGTTGTAAGGATTATAAATAAAAACATGAAAGATTTTAAGCCTTTAACATTTTTTTTTTGCTCTTGCTACCTGAAAGAAAATAATGATTTTTGTGATATTCAGTATGTTTTAAAAAGTAATGAAATAGAGCATAAATATCTAAATTTTGTTTTCTTTATTAATTACTGTATTCAAATAGCCTCTTCCCCATAATTGTTTACATTTTCATTTTTGGAAAATAGAACTTTTGGTTTTTTAGAGTAGCTTGTTATTATTTGGGGAAGATTCTTGTTCGAACAAATCGTGATCAAATTGTTAAGAAAAAGAAGTCCTATATTTACCATTTTAAAATATATTTTACTAAAGGTATATATCTTCTGCCTGTTTGTTATAATGATTGTAATTGGATTGATGAAAGAAATTCTTGTTAAAAAAAAAAATATGTGAATGTTGAAATGTAGGAATTTTTGTAATTACGGTAAGACCAGTTTGCGTTCTCCTCTATAAAAGATGACCCTCCACAGTTGGCCTGTAGTTGAAGGTTTAAAATACAACAAGCCCTGTTCAGTAATAGCAAGCATTAAAGTGAAAACATCAGGTTTGCAGATACAAGTTTCTTTTTGCAAATTTAATTTAGATCTCTAGATTTTGAACTTGAAAGCTAGTGATCTGAATTACATTTAAAAAAAAAGAAACATATACAGTAGAACCTCCTCCCTGTAAAGGACATCTAATTGCAGAGCTAAAATGTCCTTTAGGGAGAGGTATCCTGTTACTGGAGAGTTGTTAAATAGAAAAAATGGTAATTTTACAAATGAAAACTGTTCTTTGTGGAGAGGTGTCTGCTAAAGGGAGGTTCTACTGTATAAACATATATCATATTGGTCTTCTTAAAAATACCCCCTTTTGTCTTTAATTGGGCTATATTTTTTTTTTTATGGAAGTTTTTGAATTAGTTTTAAAATAACAAGAACCCCCAACTATTTGTTTGTATTTTGCTTCAACCTCTATTGGAATGATTTTCCCTATCTCCCCATATAGGGCTGGCCATAGTACAAACCTGTGGTGGTGAACACAGGCTGGCTAAATTGTCAAAACTGATGTTGTGGACACTTCTGGTCCATCTGCTTACAGAGGATTTCCATTCTTTTAACAAGAGATATCAATCATGTTAATAATTGCAGAGTTGCATTCAGGCTTAGAAAGATTCTTTTCAGTGTATTTCTTCTCCACAAATTGCATTGTAATCAATCCTTTTATATCTCAACTATCACATATATATAAATACAGTAGAACCTTCCTGTAAAGGGCAACACCTAATTGCAGAGCCAAAGTGTTCTTTAGGGAGAGATGTCCTCTTACAGAAGAGTTACAATTTAGTAAAAATGGTAATTTTGGAAATGAAAAATGTCCTTTGTAGAGAGGTGTCCTCTAGTGTGAGTGTCTTCTCCTGGAGGTTCTACTGTATATAGAGGAAAAAAAAAACCTATTAAGGTCTTCAAAGGAACTAAAGTTTTGACAACTTCATAGCAAAGTAAAATAAAAAGGAAGTTTGACAATGGATGAAAGTGTGGGGCAGTCAGTCTTGACCTTAATAAACTGTGATGTCTTGGAGGGGTTTTACCAAATCTATTTAATCCAATATAGCTTTTAAACTAATTTCCCTTAAGTTTAGTTAATGAGCCCATTTAATTGTTAAAATATCATCCTTAGTGCAATTAAGTCTAATATATATTTATTTACTCTCTTATTATTTTCCTAATAAAAAACCTTTGTTTTTTTTTTCTCCTCTTTTGCAACTGTTACAATATCATGTTTAAAATAGGCTACATGTACCTCATATATATATATATACATATTTGCATATTTCTATTTATTTTCTTGCCAAAATTCCTCAGTGTTGCTATATGCTCCACACAACAAATGTTGTACAATATATATATTATTGTTATAAACCCCAATTATTGTGATTTTATGTTATTATTCCATATATATCCAGTTTTTTTATCCCCTCTATATTTAACCATATTTAAGCATATATTATCTCCCCCACATCACATGCTGTTATTAATGTTGTGTTGTTATATAATTAATAGGTTTTTTCTTTTTTTTTATATTTTTAATTATATATTATGGAATAAATGTTTTATTAATATTGAGATTGTTTATTGTTTTTCTTTCCTCTCATTTTTTTGTTGTGTTTTCAGATTTTGTTGATAAGCTAGAGAATTTTTTTAAATACATGCATGAACTTGCTAGAAATTTTGAAAATGAATCAAGGAGATAACCTTATTGAAAATTTTTGATTTTTTTTTATTTTTTTTTAATTGAAAAAATTTATTAGTGTGTGACATTTCGGCAACAACATTGTCACCATCATCAGACAAAAGATGGGTCTTATTTTATTTTATTAATTGAAAAAAAAAAGAAGAAAGAAAATAAGACCTAATCCAAATTGTGTTTTATAAAAAATATATATATATTTTTGATAAGTTTAAATGGGGTGACATCAATAGTGAACCATATCAACATGCAGGTTTAGTTTTGCTAGGAGGGTTTACTACTGATGAGCCATGTCTTCCCATATAATCATTGTGGTATATCAAGATGGGTGAGGTAGAAGGTGATATTTGAGCTAACAAAGATGATCCTGTAACTGGAAATTCTGCCATCTATCAGACTAAAAAAGAAATCAGTGGACGAATGGTCAAAACCCTCAATTCCTGACAGCCATGAACCATGATTGAATCCCGTTTTTGTGCACTTTTTTCTGTGAAGAACCTGTTCATATTTCTCATGTAAATAACATAAGCTAGGTTGCTTTTTTTGAGTGGTACCTAATAAAGTTATTTTGGAATAGGATCTATCAGGGTAAATAGGTTGTAGATTCCTGATAGCTATGGTTGGTGGTTTACCACTGATCATCTTCAAAAACCACAACCTGGGGTTGATAACTCTACGCTGATTTCAGGGTCTTGGCTTTTGTCTGATGATGGTGACAATGTTTTTGCCGAAATGTCACACACTAATAAATTATTTGGATAGGTCTTATTTTCTTGCATTAATATCAGAAGAGTGTAGTTTTATTTGACTATTGCTTCCAAAAATCTGATAAGGCATAATATGAATTATAGATTATAAACACAAGGTAATAACACCAAATCTAAACAAATAAATAGTGTGTGATGTTTCGGTAACATCCTTGTTACCATCTTCAGACAAAAGTACTGAATGAGAAATTTTATCACAGCATAGTACACAGTAACTATTTAAAACATGCTGTGGTAAATTTTCTCATTCAGTACTTTTGTCTGAAGATGGTAATAACACTGTTACCGAAACGTCGCACACTATTTATTTATTTGGATTGGGTCTTATTACCTTGTGTCTTCCAAACTTCTGTTTTATCATCTATTATATTTTGGAGATTTGTGCTAGTAAAACAACAAAAAGTCCCAAATTCCCAATTAACAAATTTAATTAGAAAGTAAGATAAATAATGATAAATCAAGTAATTTTCCCAAAACAACTTCCTTAACTTGTCCTCCACTCCAGAGGATAATATGTTGTTGTTGTTTCTTATCCCCTTATGTAAAGTTTACACAAACTCCATGACTCCATGCTCCTCGAGCTGGTTTTATGATAAGTAGTGGCCTCTCCCAAAGGTCCTGTTTAGTGCATCTAATGCAAGCCAAAATGTGTTCTGGAGCTACAGGTGCCAAGCTACATTTTGGGCAAGTGAGGTAGATTTTGTTATTATTTTCAATCTTCAATGGCTTGAGATGTCCTGTTCTAAATCTTGTTAGTGTTGTTTGATGCTGTCTGAGGTTCAAATGATAATAAAGTTACACCATCTATCAATTTAGGTTTGAACATATTTACATACACAGTAAAACTTCCCTGTAAAGGACAACACCTAATTGCAGAGCCAAAGTGTTCTTTATGGAGAGGTGTCCTCTTACTGGAGAGTTGCTAAATAGTAAAAATGGTAATTTTACAAATGAAAACTGTCCTTTATAGAGAGGTCTCCTTTAGCATGAGTGTCCTCTCATGGAGGTTCTACTGTATGTACAGTTAAACTTGTCTATAGCGCCCCCTCTTGGGACTCACCAAAATAGGGTGCTATAGAGAGGGGGTGCTATAGACAGGTCACTTTTAATGTAAAATGTTTACATTTTAATGTTTAAAATCGGGCGCCATAGAGAGGAAGGTGCTATTTAGAGGGGGTGCTATAGACAGGTTCAACTGTTTATTGAAAAACATAGCACAGAAGTGTACTGGGGTCAGTTTGATAAATTAAGAGAAAGGATTAATCAATCAAGAAAGGGTATTTGACTAATTCTGGAATAATCAACAACTAGCAATCAGCAACTTTCAATTGCACAGATGCCTTTCTCTTAATTGATTACACAGGTCTACAAAACTCAAAGTAGTTGTACCTTATAGCATATATATATCGGGATTCAGAAAAAAAACTCTGAGAGATATTTGATGCACAGGAATATTTATCACTGTGCATCAAATATCTCTCAGAGTTTTTTTTCTGAATCCCGATATATATATGCTATAAGGTACAACTACTTTGAGTTTTGTAGACCTGTGTTATTTGGTTCTACTTTTTAAAAAAGAAATTTCTACACAACTGCTAAACAGAAGATGAAAAATATATTAGGAGGGCATGGCTCATCAGTGCTGGTCTACTAGATCATCATAACTATTGTATGTATGTTTCTATTTATCTACCCTAGTTATGGTAGTCTGATAGATGGCAAAACACACTGGGTCACCACTGATGAGCCAGGTCTTCCTACTATTTTTTTTTTCATTTTCTGTTCAGTGGTGTTGCAGAAATTTCTTTAAAAAAAGAATAAAATGCGCTATCCAACTTCTTTAATTCAACACCCCACGAGATAAGAATTTTTGGTTGAATTAAAGTCAGTGTTGAATTATAGTTGGTTAACATACAAGAAAATAAGACCAAATAAATAAATAATGTGTGATGTTTTGGTAACAGTGTTGTTACCATCATCAGACAAAAGAATAAATGAATTCTTCCTATGAACTGAAGAAAATGAATTCCATTTATTCTTTTGTCTGATGATGGTAACAATGCTGTTACCGAAACGTCATACACTATTAAATTATTTAGAATAGGTCTTATTTTCTTGTAGCTATGATCTATAATCCAAATTGTACTTTATCAACTGGTTAAGATGATAGCCAATTCACTCCCCAACATTCACACTGCTAGTGGCCATTTTTCTAGGACATTTTGTTATCAACACTTAAAGGAATGTTGAGTTAAAGTCTGTGTTGAATTATAGCCAGTTAGATAGGCTTATTGGAACATAAAAAAATGGCTGAATAATAGAAAATAATAAACTGAATTAAAGAGAAAAAATAGTACAAATGTGATATTGTACTGGGATAAGGTGCATAATTAAGAAAAAAGGCATCTCCATCAGAAACTTTCAGTTGCCCGATAAGGAGATGCCTTTTTTCATGAATTAAAGAGGTTTCCTCCTCCTTCAATGCCTTCCTCTACTGAGGGTGGGCCATGATACTATGTCCCAAGAACCTGCCACATGGTCCTCCCCGGTACCACCCATTTATGGGAGGTATTCCCCTATCCTGGGGAGGTGCCCGATGGGGGAACTAGTAGACCCCACATATAAAGAGGTACACTGTAATTAGAGCCGACAATGATGATCCATTTTTCACAGATGGATGGGGCTGTTATGACATGCAAGCTAACATATAGATGATCTACAGGGTTTGATGTGGTCCTGATGGAATAAATAACTGAGCTAATTAATTAACAATTGCAATTAGAAAGTAAGATCTTGTCTATATGACAGACATCAATCCAGAAGAGGACATCCATATGGCACCTCAGTTGACTGGTATTGTGATCAGGGTGCACAGACCGATCTGCTCCATGGACAAGACACCACCACCATAGGGTTTAATGTGTGGTCATGGTAGAATAAACAACGGAACTAATTAATTAACAATTGCAATTAGAAAGTGAGATCTTGTCTATATGGAAGACATCAATCCAGAAGAGGACATCCATACGGACAAGGCACCTCAGTTGGCTGGTATTGTGATCAGGGTGCATGGACTGATCTGATATGCTACATTGACAAGACACCACCACAGGGCTTGATGTGTGATCATGGTAGAATAAATAACAGATATAATTAATTAACGAATGCAATTAGAAAGTAAGATAAATGTTCATTTGTTATGAAACAAAACCTCAAATAATTCCCCAACTTTATTTTAAATATATTTTATAAAATATTCATTTTAAATAATAGAATAACGGCCCTTTACTTAACCTGGGTCAGAGTTACTGGTAATTCCATCAAAACTATTTTAAAATCATAATAACCCTCCTTGAAACAAAATGTAATTATCTTGTATCGAAACCCGCTTTGAGCACATTTTTTTTTTTTTTTTTTTTTTATGTAGAAAAAAATGTTTCAATGACCCCCGATTATTGCAAAAGTCCAACCTCACCAGTGAATGCAAGTAACCAAACGGGGCTCTGATACCTTTGTAAATGCTAAAATCGAATTGTTTTCTACATGTGTAAAAACAGTCGCTAATTACCCATCATCATGGCTTGAACCACGTGTATTTGGTATAAGTAAAAAAAAGGTTAAAAAATGATGGGAACAGGTTAAAAAAAGTGAGAGTAGTAATTTATATATCTCCAAGCCATGTTTCTTCATTCTCGTGTTTATAATGGATTGGTTCGTTTTAAAGAAGACTTCATTCTTGTATAGATTTGCTGCAAAACATCAACTTTTTAAAAATATTCTGAAATGTTCGGATCCAACACAACAAACAATTTTTTATTCCACTTTGGCCGTCCATTTTAAAAAATCCAACAACCCTCAGTGTTTGCTAGGGATAGAGACGGCTCTGGCGCGCTTTGTAAACACAAAGTTGAGAGGTATGTACAAGTTTGAACATGTGTGATACAGTACGAGGAATCACTAACCACCTGCATGGTTTGTATAAACATGTTTTTTTATAAGGCACTATTTGAATTATAGATAATTTCAAAGGCTTATAAAGTCTAAAAGATAAAACAATTATGTTTTTTGATAAGTAGAACCTCCATCAGAGAACACTACCGCTAGAGAACACCTTTCTAAAAAAGACAATTTTCATTGCCGAAATTACAATTTTTAATATTTAGATGCTCTCTGGTAAGAGGACACCTCTTTCTCTATCTCTAAAGGACAATTTGACTTAGCAACGAGAAGTTCTACTCTAACTACTTTTTTTACCATCATAGAGTTGTCTGTCAAAATCTATAATGCCTCTATTGAGTCCGGATTCCATTGGAAACATCGAGGTCTTTGGTTCTACATTTTATTTTACATAAAGTACTTTTTTTATATTGTTCACATAAAGTACTCTCCAAAATTGTGAGAGGATAGTGGTATTCATGTATCAAAAGGGGCACCTCTCCCTTTAAAAATGTATTAAAATAATGAGCAACAACATAAGTTAAGGAAAATTCAGACAAAAGCTATTCTGTTTACTGTGGTTTCGAACTATAGCCATTATCAATACAGGAGTGGCTTCGCAACATCCTACGAAAGGAGTTAGGTAATAGGTCGAATATTTGCGCCTAGCTGGTGTTTATTTAGGCTGGTGAAGTAGTAAGGCTGGTCTTCAGGCCAGGATACAAAACTGCGGGAGGATGGTAACAAACCTTTCTGTATAAAGTACTATTGAAAGAGAAGACTAGAACGCGGCTGATTCCACACTCGCCTGTTCAGTGATTCGCTAACCATGACGTATACACCGTGTGGCCATTGGACATGCGTCGGACCTAGAAGCTGTTGTTGGGTGCTGCACTTCCTGGAGTACAGGAGCTCCATCTATGATTCCTTTCTTCCTGTGATGAATCTGTATAAGACCGTTGGTCTTAATAAAACTTTGTGTGTGTATAAAGTACTATTGGATAATACATTTGGTATTAAAAGCAGTACTTGGGGAATAGATTAGACATTGAATTGTCTTTCCGCCCAGAAGTCCTTCTCTACTGGTGGGCGGGAGAAGCAGCACAAGTAAGGGACTGCCCTGTAGTACGGTGTCGTGAGCCCCGAGCCGCTACAGTAACCGTGAACAGGGAACTCTGAAATGTGGCTGACAAACGGGGCAATGGTACCCTCCTTTTACATGGATGGACAAGACACTACCACCATTGAATTGTCTTTCGTCCAAGTCCGATTTTTACTGTAAAGACTGACTACAAATGATTGTGTGTATTAAGTCTTCCTCTGTATTTAAATTTCTTTATTACCATTAAATATGATTAGATTTTACTTTTTATTATTTTTATTTGCAGACTCCGTGTATAGGACTATATGTCTTAATGAAAGCTTTTGTGTGTGAGACTACAAGAGATCAGATTTAGGATTTTTAAAAAATCTAAATTATATTTGATACAGTAGAACCTCCATGAGAGGACACTCGCGCTAGAGGACATCCCTCTACAAAGGACAGTTTTCATTTGTAAAATTATCATTTTTACTATTTAGCAACTCTCCGGTAAAAGGACACCTCCCTCTAAAGGACACTTTGGCCCTGCAATTATAGGTGTTCTTTATAGGGAGGTTCTACATTATATAAAATCCATAAAATCTATTATAAAACTCAATAAAAACGTATATAATACGTTTGAAAGTATATAATTTGGTATATAATTTTTCTCTACGCAATTACAGATTTATTGACTATTTTTTAATCCGTTTATTGTATTCCTCTTCTGGCTTTGATACAATAGTGAGAGCTGCCCTGATGTATGCCGCTCCATTGTGGGCAACAGAGCATAAATACTTACTGGACAGTATACAAGACATATTTATCCGTAGGTTCCTGAATCTGCCCAGATACACTCCAGGCTACATAATCAGACTAGAAACCGGTCGTATCTCATTGAGTGTAACAGCTTTAAAATTAACTCTGAAGTATTGGCTGCGGGTGTTGAATATGAGCAGCAGTGACAGATTGCCGCGTATATGTTTTAATAGAACACGGGAACTGTCTAATGCTTCGGGCACACCCATCGGTTTCATTAAAAAGCTCACCAATCTGCTTAACAATAATGGATCCCCTGCACTTGTTTCCTGAAACGCTGAGGAGCGCGATTACAGGGCTCTTAAAAACAGCGGCAGACCAATCTATACAAAATGACCTTACAAGAATGGATAAATCTAAGCTATACTCTCACTACAAAGACATTCACATATCTTTCATGACGGAGGGATACCTTTTAGGGGATTTTCCTTTCCCGGTTGTAAGACTACTCGCACAAGTTAGAATACTTTCAAGTTTTTTTAGAGAAAAACACACCAAGATGCTCTGCGGTGAGGACCCAATTTGTACCTTCTGTAATTCAAAACTAAAAAATGAAATCACTCACTATATTTTTGATTGCTCTGCTCTGAAAGAAGAACCCTTATGCTCAAAACTGGGCAACTCTGTGCTTCACTTCCATCAATAATTGACAATATGACCCAGAATAAGTATATTGCTACGGCGTTTTATGGTTTCCACAAGTCCATATCTCAGAAGAAGGCCAAGTGACACTCACTCCTCACTTTCTTACTGCTACTCTTTTTGTGTGGTTTTTCTTGCTTCTTTCTTTCTCTTTCTTGTTTTTTTTTTTCTTTTTCTTCTGTCTATATCGTTGTTTCCTTTGTCTCACTGCTTTGTTCTTATGCATACCTCTGGTGAATCCTGTATAGGGTCAGTGACCCTAAATAAAGTTTTTTTGTTGTTGTATTCCTCTTCTGGACATTGTCATCTAAGACGAGAAAAGTCCATCCAATGATTTTTTAATTTTATATTTTTTTCTGGAGAAGATTATTGCTCCACTTTTTTGAGGGTTTATTGTAATTCGCCGATTTTTACACCAAATCGTGGAAAATATGCAGACTTCTTGGAGTTTCATGTGAAGTCTGTAGGAGGAATATGTCGAGACAAAAATGTCGGTATCGTTGGCAAATAGGTGTAGTGAGATGTCTTCAATACAAGTCGTCTATATACACAGTCTAGCCATAAATTCTGTTACAAACAATTTTATAAATTAACAAAAACTAATGGAATATAAATACATATTTTATTGGCCAATAGGACATAGATTTTAAATATATACAATCATTCAAAATGTCCTCCATTATTTTTGACACAGGATCTCAAGCGTTCGGGCCCACTGATCTATGGCGGCACGCACCTTTTCTAAGGGTATTTCTTTCATTGCTCTCACCAATGCTGATTTCAATTGATCAAAATTAAGATATCTTTTATAGAACACTTTCTCCTCTAAACAAACTGTAATCAAGGGGGTTTAAATCAGGGCTTCCAGAGGGCCATTCATTGGCCTTTATGAACTCCGGAACATTCGTCTCCAACCATTGTTGAGTTGACTTTGCTTTGTGAGCAGGAGCTGAATCTTTTTGAAATATCCAATGTTCTCCATTAAACATTTTTGTATTCAGAAGCTTTAATATTTGTTCCAAAATATATTCTTGATAGTTTTTACCCCTTTGGCACAGAAGTGGAGATCTGTTACACCTTGGTAGCTAACTCCCCACCAAACCATGACAGAAGAAGGATGGTGACCTTTTTCAAGTCTTCTGACTTTCAAAGAAGCTTCTAGAGAGCTACGAGCATATAACCTATGATTCTGACAATTAATCTTTTCCTCGACAGTGAAAATTTTCTCGTCTGTAAAAAGGATTCTCTCATGCCACCGACCATCATGCCGCGCCAACAACATTTTTGATCTAACCCTTCTAATATCTCTAAGAACAGGGGTTATCAAATGACCTGTGCGTCGTTTGAAAGCTCTCAGTCCAAGGACTTCGTTGATTATCCTGGAAACGGTTCTTGGAGCTAAATTCATCTGCTTTGCTAAGATCTTTTGTTTGCGGTGTGGATTTCGACGAATTCTTTCGCGAATGGCTTTTATAGCTGCTTGCGTTCGTTGCACGTGCGGTCGACCAGATCTTTCAAGGTCATAATAGTGCCAGCCTTGTTGAACCTTTCAATGATTCGATAAACAAATTGACGCGTAATATTCAAATTTTGTAAAAGTTTTAAAATGGATGAAGGACTTTGGCCTACCTTGTGTAAGGCTATTACAGCTATACGGTTTTCTTTAACACCCCAATCCATTATCAAAAACAAATACACTGCGTGACATTGAAAATGGAACACCAAGAAATAGTGGCCAGAAAATTATGCAAATTTCAGGGTAGACGCGCCTAACCGAGTTATGCAAATGATGTAAAATGCGCAGCTCTCGTGCACACATGGAGTAAGATATAAGGGAAGGAACTTGCAGAAAGGACAGTATTCGTGTCGTTATTTCTTCAAGGAAAATCATTGTAGAAATTTTGTTCTTATGTCAAAAGACACGTGTAATAACAGAGAATGCCAGGTCATCGTAAACGGAGGCAGTTCAAGCAGACAGACGCTTTTACGAGGGGCATGGTGATCGAACTGAAAAGGGCAGGTTGGTCCATACGTCAAATCGCAGCTGATACACACCTTGGTGCGTCCACGGTGCACCGACTGTGGAGAAGATGGTTGGAACAAGGAAATGTGGCAATTTATAGGAATGCCGGTGCAACCAGAATGACGTCAGCACGTGTGGATCGGCGTATCCTTCGACAAGCAGTGGCGGCCCCACAAGCCACTTGTACCGCCATCCTGCAACATGTGCAAGACACCCTAGATCATTCCATCTCGACCAGAACCATTTCCCGTCGATTGGTTGCTAATGGCTTGCACTCATGCCGTCCGCTAAGAAGACTGCCATTGACCCCACCGAATAGGCGCCAACGTTTGGAATGGTGCCGGGCTAGATCGACGTGGATGACGGAATGGCACAGGGTCGTGTTCTCAGATGAGTCGCGTTTCTGCTTGTCCAGTGATAGTCGCCGTGTACGCGTGTGGCGTCGACGTGGAGAAAGGTCCAATCCGGCAGCAATTGTGGAACGCCCCACCGTGCGACAACGTGGAATCATGGTTTGGGGCGCAATCGCGTATGATTCCAGGTCACCTTTACTTCGTATTCAGGGCACTATGACGGCCCAACGATACGTTGATGATGTGCTGCGACCGGTGACACTCCCCTACCTTCAGGGGGTACCCAATGCCCTTTATCAGCAGGATAACGCCCGACCGCACACTGCTCGCATTAGCCAACAAGCTCTGCAAGATGTACAGATGCTTCCCTGGCCACCGTACTCTCCTGATCTCTCACCAATCGAGCACGTCTGGGACATCATTGGACGCCGTTTGCATGCCTTGCCACAGCCGCGTTCAGAAGACGAACTGTGGCAAATGGTTGAGAGGGAATGGAGTGCCATCCCTCAGGACGCCATCCGTACTCTGATTGACTCTCTACCTAGACGTGTTGCTGCGTGCATCGCCGTCCGCGGTGGTCCTACTTGCTACTAAGCCGACGCCGTTCTCGCTCTGTATTATGACTATCATTTTGAAATAAAGATCACTTATTGTTCGTCCCTGTCTCTCTCTGTCTGCCGAGTTTCATCACTTTCTGGCCACTATTTCTTGGTGTTCCATTTTCAATGTCACGCAGTGTATATTCCGATTTTTTTTCTAAACACGTGTGCACGAGATATTCAAATAACAACTACTGTATTTTGAATACTTCACGCGGTTAAATTAATTTTTTTATCACTGATTTGGTTTTGTAACAATATTTATGTCTAGGTGCATGTCAAATAAAGTTGGCCCAATGACTTGAGGGACCCCAGCAAGGATTGCTGTCCTAGCTCTTGACATTTTGTTATTAACTTTTACCTTGAATGGTCTGTTTATTAAAAAGTTTTGCGTTTTTTGCACATTTTGTAGAGAAGGGCCTCATGCCAGACTTTGCCGAAAGCTTTGGCGATAAAAAAAAAAAAAAAAACACGGCTCCTGTTATTTGGCTTAAGTCCATGGCGTTCTTATTTTTTCAGTGACAACAACTAGCTGGTGCAATGTTGAGTGCTTGGCTTGGTAGCCAAATTGTTCAGGACTGAGTGGATTCTTTTCTTCAAGGGATTTTTTAAGTCTTCTTAATACTATTCTTTCAAATAATTTTGTTATGGCAGGTATAGCAGTGAGATGGGTCTGTAGCTTGCTGGTTCATGTATGGATTTCCATTTTTTAGGAATAGGACAGATAATGAACGTTTTCCATCTGTCAGGGAAAGAAAGAAATGAGGGAAAATTAAAATATGAAGTATTAATAATTAATATAAATTTCAAAATACTTGAAAAAAAAAAACAATAAAGAGGGCTATAACAAGTATTCAGTAGATATACATATATATATATTAGAACCTCCATGAGAGGACATCTCTCTATAAAGGACAGTTTTCATTTGTAAAATTATCATTTTTACTATTTAGTAACTCTCCGGTAAGAGGACACCTTTCCCTAAAGAACACTTTGGCTCTGCAATTAGATGTACTTTACATACTGTACTAGAACATTAGCCTGTTCTACGTACGGGTCTAGAACGACAGCCAGTGTTTTAGCTTAAGACAAATAATAAAGTACAGAACATATCGCAATTGCGAAGGAAAATTATAAGTATAATATTAAACCTAAAAATGTGGCATCGTAAAAAATCTAACTATCCTCACGCCGCTAAAATTCCCCATTATATAATCAGGTGATCAAGCACCATATCATTCAACTAAAAAAATAAGTTTAATAATTTATAAATTATATACTACAAATCTCTGGTATCTTCTGTCTCAAAATTAATTCTCGATTTTTGTGCTTCTTATATTTGCTGCTATCTTGCATCAAACTATCTTTGTTTTCCACTTTTATTTTATCGATATAATTTTTTTTGTGGGCCAATCTTGAAACTCTTTATTTTTCACATTTTCTTTTGCTATTTCTCGCGTTCTCTCTCCAAACATTCACTTGGGGAGAGCCGGGTCATGTTGAGTCATTATATAATAATTTTATGCAACTCTAAAATATGAAAAATGTTTGTTTATTGTTTAATTTCATTCTTTGAATATCTTATATATTAATCTATATTCAGCTATTTACATGCAAAATTTCTCAATGGTTTTGTTGAAGAGTAACAAATATATCTCAATAATATAGATATAGTAGGAAGTGAATGCTGTTGGAATATTACAGAGTAACAATGGCTATAGATGAGACTGAGTTTGAAAAGGAACTTGTATGTATATAATGTTTAAGTATTGTTTTTGTTGTTTTCATGTAGACATATATACCAAGATTTGTTTCATATAATTACTATTAATAATATGCAATGTTAGATTGGTTACGGATTCATCCTTCTAATTTACTTTAATTAAATAACAAATGCTAGCCCCACAAAAATGTTTAACAAATGTTCGTTAGGCAAACTTTCATATAACAATAAACTATTTTAAAACACACAATTAAAAAAAGAGGAACAATAAAATACAAATTATATATAAACGTTTTATTTATTATCAACAAAATATAAACATTTAACAAGTTTGAATTTCGAAGTTTATAAAAATATAGAATTCTTTTCGATAGGTTAAACAATAAATATAAAAAATTATAACAGTTTATTTAAAATAAAATAAAAATTAACAAGTTTCAGTTGGTTTGTAAACAAAATTCAGGTTTAAGTTCCCACATGTTTCTTTGTGTAAGTCCAAAATTGCCAATTTTTTTTAGCATTGTTTTGAGCAATAAGATTGGTTGATTAATAACTTGGGATAATTCTTTAAGACTATATAATGGCTTTTTCTCGAAAGCAGCGAAGATGGATTCACGTAATTTATCCTTGGACTTGTACACTGCTTTAGTATTAGATGGTTTAATTAGCCCACCTAATTTTTCTATTTTATTCGTTGGTTCATTTTTAATATCAATAGAAGCTATTTGAGTAATCATCGTCTGCGGAATTTTTAAAGTCTTAATAATATCAAATTCATCTTCACAAATCACATTGCGAAAATCCTGTCTAGATTTAATTTGTTTTATTGTTAATTTTCGTGATTTGATCTTTTTTTTTGAAAATTTTGAATGTTCTTTCTTAGGCATATATTGAACCATCTTTCTCTCTTTTTCGACTATCTCCTTGAAATCCAAACGTTTTGGAATTTGTTGTTTTGATCCCACTAGCTCCATAAAAGTAGAATCATGTTTAATTTCGAATTCTTTACTTACATCCTGAGACTGTCCAATAGTAGTAGCACAGTAGCTATTTTGTTCTATGTATTTTTCCCAGCTCTCTGAAATATTCTCTGGTATTTTAACTAACCATCTGCCAGACTCAAGTTTCGTTCCGTTCATTTTGATTTTAAAAAATATATTTTATTTTTTCAAAACGTATATTATTAGAGAAATATTGTAAGATAAATATTTGATTATAGAGATTAGAAAAGGAGAAAGACTAAATGCAAATTTTTATAGTGAATAAAATTTAAAATGAATATACAAAACAGATTTGTTTTTACAAATATTTAAATTTTAAATTATAATTTTTAAAAATTAAAAAAATAATAATATTTTTGATTTATTTTATTTAAAATTTTTAAAATCTTTATGCATTAAAAATAATTATTGGATATAGATTTAGGTCTGAAAGCAGTCGTTCACTATCCCATAGTTTCGACCCCAGAAAATGGAAGTTAGCCAAAGTTCATCAACAAACAGACCTATAATGACATCCAGTCTTCTAAGCCATATTAAAGTTTTACCTCAATAAAAATAAAGCATGTGCGAGACTAATGAATTTGAACTCTACCTAATATAAATTGATGCGAGAAAACTGATTCACAAAATATAATTGTTCACTTAATTCTTTATCCATTATCTTAATATATGCCGATCTCTGCCACCTTACAGCTTCTTGTATATAAAAGCGTTTTTTATATAAATTTGGCCATTTTGGCATTTTTTTCAATTTGCTCATTTAATTATTTGGAGATATTTTTAATTGTGAATCATATTTTAAATAATAGAACTACGAACCATTTGATTACAATATGCACAATTACTTGGTATAGATCTCTCTCTAAGGTCCCCTTCGTCCGCGCCCGCTCTCGTTGAGCGGGATAGAGCTGGTGCTCTCCTAGCGGTACACCATCTTCACGGATACCTGCCTACCGACTCTACCATCTATAAGCTCCAAGCCCGACTGGTGTGTTTCGTCTGGGGACCTGGGCGCACCGCCTGGCTGCCGGGAGGTGTTCGAGCACGTCCTGTCTCCATGGGTGGCTTCGGCCTCCTCGACGTCGGCACGCAGCTGAGACTGGCGTGTATGAAAGGTGTCAAAGCTTCGCTTCGTGGAAGTCTCAACGCCTACTCTTGGCTCACTGATAGTGGGGCCTGGTTAACTCCCCTTCCATCCGGGACGTGGCTTCCACCTCAACGTCGCAGTCTCCTGAAGGGAAGCAGTTTCAGACTTCCTAGCGCTGGACCACCGGATAGTTCCAACACAACAGCTGAGGGACCTCGCCATAATCGGAGAATGCAGGTTCTTCCGGCCACCTGATCTCCTAGCCGCTGCACGGTGGATGGGAGCACGTATCGGGGACTTCGATGGCCCTGTGTCACCGCTCACTCGTCCGACGCGATGCGCTCTTGCAGACGCCACAGCGTTGGTCAATTTTTGCAATAGGCTGATTGAAGAAAACCTCCTAGGGTTCCACCGGGCGGACAACCTAGGCGAAGCTGTGGTGCTGCGCGGGACGGTGACTCCGCTCATGCGCCTTACTACCCGCACCATCCGCCGTACACTTGAGCGACCACGCCTGGCAACCCTGCCCATCGCCCAGCTTCTGTACCGTTGGCAAGACTTTGTCAACATCCCTATCACCATCGGCTGGCCATCGCATCGACATTGCGCCTTCTCAGGGCACAATGCCGACATTGCAGTACAGCTGGCCCTGCAAGCTTTTCCCCATCCTGCACATCCGGCCTCTGCTCGAGAGACCTGTATCGCCTGTGGTTCTAGTGACCTGACGTTGGCCCACCGCTACTGGTCCTGCAGCTCCATCAGGCCCCTCATACGGGAGGCCTTCAACATTATACATGCGACCTGCAGGGCTGGCTCTTCGGTCAAGGGCTGGATGACGACGCCATCCTCGCGTCTGCCAAGTCATCCATTCACAGGTTCTTTCTGAGCCTTGAGATGAGGGGAGAACGTGACTTACTGTCTGGAGGAGGACTCTTTGTCGTTGTCTCCTGGACTTTACATAACTGTAGAGAGTATACTCGTTTCTTTCTCAACCTCATCTTTTATTTTATTTTATTTAAAAATTCTTTCTTTGCTACCAATGACTTGTGTAATGTCAATAAAATATTTAAAATTTCAAAATTTTCACAGAATTTATTTTTAAACAATAAATATATTAATTTTTTTAAAGAATTGTAAAAAGATATGAGGAAAAAAAAGTATATGGGGATATATTTTGAAGATTTTAAATTAAAAGTGATTTTTTTGCTCAAATACAAAGGAGGTTCAAGATAAAAATATGGAATTGATCGTATGTTTCTCATCTTTGAAATCATAAACAACTTTTTAATAAAAATTTCAATTATATTAATTTACAATTTGATCATGATTAACATAATACAAAACATGCGCTATTTATTGCGCAATATATATATATATAAAAATGAATGTTTGTATGTTTGTCTGTTTGTTTGTTGGTTTGTATGTCCGGTATACAAATTCGCAGTAGTTCACTAATTCAAACCAAAATTTCCATACATAGGTAAAAAATAACGGGGATGACGATAGGCTATTTTAAAAAATATATAAATCAATTATTAAAACTATATATTCAAATTATTCGACTTAGCTCACGAGCAGCGCCCTCTAGAACACTCAAGCGACCTGCCGGCGGCGCGCGCCCGTTGGCTGCCGGCGAGCACGTGACTTCCCTGTGCGCGCGCATGGCGGGCGGTCGCGTGGAACAGCCCTAGCCGAAAGCCATGCGCGCGCACAGGGTAGTCACGTGCTCGCCGGCAGCCAACGGGCGCGCGCCGCCGGCAGGTCGCCTCAGCGTTCTAGACGAGAAGCTTTACTTAATTACAATGCAAGTCCTTAACTATATTTACAGGTTTTCTAATTTATAACTATTTCACATATTTACATATTTATTTTCATTTTTTGCTATAACTGATCTAATTCGCCGTTTAAAATAACTGCTCTTGCTATATTTGCTATGTTTTATTTTGCTATGTTTTATGTGTTTGAATAATACATTTAATCGTGTAAACCCGGGCGTTGCCCGGGTCATTCGTCTAGTATATAAATAATTATAAATCCTTTCATTTTATAGATATAGATGGCGCGTTATTGCTTTGTGTTAATATATAAATAAACAAAAACATATATTTAGAACAAATATGGTCACCTTTTAAAGATTTTGTTAATATAAACTAGTGTCTTTTTAAGAGAAACTGGTAATGATTTTTTTTTTGCAATTTCCTATTCATTAATAAAAAATACAAAAATTCCAATAAATAGTAGTCCACGAATGTGATTTCGGTCAAAAATGATTAAAGGACTAATAATGTAGCGTAGTTTGTTTATTTTGATTTACAAAAAATTTTAGTTGTTTAGGTTTATTTGCATATAGTTTGGTTTCTATTACGATTGGTTTATAAATCCGTGCATCCTCAATTTTAGAGGTAGACCGTTCGTTGTTTATATACAAGGTATGTCCCATAAGTTCCCGGACTGGGTCCATAAAAAATAAATAAATGAAAAATGTAAATAAATTTGACAGTTTATTATAGAAAAAATATCTGGCAACACGGTGGTACCAATATCGAGGCGGTACTTGCGCGTGCGCCAAAGTTATTCTAATTTATTTAAAGGTTACACCTAGCGCTGCGGCGATTTTACGATGGAACAAAAATTGAAGCAGAGGATTTGCATAGAAATTTGTGTGAAACTTCAAATATCAGCAACCGAAACTTTTAAAATGCCTAATAAAGCATTCCCCAATGACCCCCCAAAAAGAATAACTGTTTTTGAATGACATTCTAGATTTAAAGCTGGCAGAATTTCTATTGAAGATGATTCTCGGCAAGAACGCCCAAAATGTGCAAAAAATCACCGATTTGATAAAAGAAAATCCTCGAACCACTTTGCTGGAGCTAGAGCAAGACACAGGCATCTCTAAAACAACGATTGGAAGGATCGTAACCAAAGATTTGAAGCTCAAAAAGACTCCTGCAAAATTCATCCCAAGATTCCTCACTAATGAGCAAAAACTGTGTCGGCTTGCAACCTGTGAGAACATGTTGGAAATGACAAGAACGGATCCGGAATGGAAAGACAAGATAATCACAGGCGACGAGACATGGGTCTATGACTATGACCCTGATACCAAGCGTCAATATGCCGAGTGGAGAGGTCAGGGTGAGCCTAGACCAAAAAAATCCAGGATATTGAAATCCTGAAACAAGGTGTTGCTGGTCGCTTTTTTTTGGATAACAAGGGCATTGTTCATCACGAGTATCTTCCTGCAGGCCAAACGGTTATTAAGGAAATGTATTTGGACATTCTTCGCCATCTAAGGGAAGCGATTCGAAAAAAAATGCCAGAAAAATGGCCTAATGGTGACTGGATCCTACACCATAACAATGCCCGCCCTCACACAGCGCACTTGGTGACGAGTTTTTTTTGGCTAAAAACGGGACAGAAATCCTACCTCAACCACCCTATTCCCCAGACATCGCACCAAATGACTTTTTCCTGTTCCCCAAACTTAAAGCAGTTCTAAAAGGAAGACATTTTGACACCAGGGATGACATAATAGAAAAATCGCTGTTGGCATTGGAGAGCATTCCAAAAGAGCTCTATAAAAACTGTTTCGACAAATTGGGGAAACGATGGCGCTGGTGCGTTGAAGCAAGGGGGGATTACTTTAAAAAGTTTTAATAATTTTTTTAAAAAATATCTTACCTTTTTTTTTTTATGGACCCAGTCCGGGAACTTATGGGACACACCTTGTAGTTAGTTTCTACTTTTGCCTCTCCCCCCCCCCCCCCCCCGGCAGCTATTTTATAACGCAACTACACCTAGAATATTTGATTAGACAGATCTAGAACTACAGCCAGTCGTAAAAAGCTAAATGATAAAGCATTTCTCAAAACAAAGGATTCTCTCGTATTTTGAAATCTACTTGACGTAAAAAAACTGGCAGAAACTGATTCTCAAAAAATATTATCAAATTTAAAAACTTATTTTTGACGCGTATGTTTCTTTTTGAAATAAAACAATTTTTACTTCTCTTATTTATTTATTTCCAGTTGCAAACAAGACACGCTATATCCATCTGGATAATTGCGCGTGAAACTAATTACAATAATTCATATTGTAGTAGAGTAGGTAACAGAAATATCAAAAAGAAAATAAACAATTAAGAAAAAGAGCATTAAACATATACATTAAACAAATAAGCAAAAACATAAGCAGATAGAAGAAATCGCAAGGTAGTTATTTACAGTATGTTAAGCAATGATGGAAGTTGGTGAACCTTCCCAGCGGTTTCCCCAGTTTAATCTACCATACCGCTTTAGTATTGACTTTTGCTGTTTTCCTTTTATATACAGATTTAGTGCATTTACAAGAATCGGTGGACGAGTAGGTAACACCCTCGATTCCCAACAGTCATGAACCGGGATTGAATCCCGCGTTAACATTTTGTTTAATATGTGAATAACCTTCACTTATTATTCATCGTTGCAAATACAAGGTGGGATCAATAAATAAGGTGAATTATAATTTATTTAAAAAAATAAGAACGATATTAAAATTTAGGACTTGATTTATTCAAAATAATCACCTTGGCTTTCTATACATCGTCTCCATCGTTCTGGCAACTTGTAAATACCCTCTTTATAGGCACTCTTAGGAAGCGTGTGAAAAAAATCTTGCACCACTTTCTGGACATCTTCATCCGAGTCAAATCGCTTTCCCTTTAACTCCTTCTTTAGTAGTCCAAAAAGGAAATAGTCAGATGGGACTAGGTCTGGACTATATGCAGGATGTTCTAAAACTTCAAAACCTAATTTAATGATTGTAGATACAGTTTTACATGATGTTAAGTTTTTGGTCCAAATTAAGGAAATGTGGAATCCATCTGCAGCATATTTTTCTAAATTGCAATTGTTCTTTAATAATGGTGTGCACAGTTCCATAGCTTATATTCAAATTGTCGGCTATGGTAAAAATGGATATTTTTCTATCCTCCAAAATTAAGTTTTCAACCGCATTTATCGTGCTTAGCGTCGCTGTAACACTTGGTCGTCCAGGTCGCTCAATATCGGTACATGTTATTCGTCCATTTTTGAACTCGTTAACCCATTTATAAATGTATTTTTGAGACAAACAAGACTCACCATAGATATTTTTCATTCTTTGGCATATTTGAGATGTTTGAATACCTTCTGCATTCAAGAAACGAATAACTGCACGTTGTTCAAGCGTGGTGCAATCCTTCAAGGGAGCTTCCATTTTAGTTTATTTATAAGTCTCGCGCCGCGCGTTGGAAAAAAGAACAGAACACCTTAAATAGTCTCTCGATGTTATATTTTAATATTCTGTGGTTTAAATTATTTTTGCTTTTTAAATTTTTAAGAAATAAGATAATTCACCTTATTTATTGATCCCCCCTTGTATCATAAACTAGGTTGTTCTTTTTGAGCGGTACCTAATAAAGTGATTTTGGAACTAGAACAAAAGTACATTTACATAAAAGCTTTTTTTTTAATGTATTTTTTATTTATTAATTATTTTATCCTTCTAAATATTCAAGGCAACTATTTGATGCAGGTTAAGGCAGTAAAGTGAGGAATTTTGTCATTCTTTTCGTTCTCCTCATTTATTTGAGAACCTTTTTCTACCTTTAAATTTCGATTTAAAATTTCTTCTTTATATCATTTCTGGTTTTTGCCTTTTTATTTTTTTTTGGTTTTTCAAATCTCTCCTCGAGGATGTGGTATGAACGAGCAGATTTCTAATCATTTTTACCTTTGAAAGCTGAGATAAAGTTCTCTCTTCGCGATGTCGGAGATAGCCGTCACATGTCGGCTCGAGCATTACTCGGGGGATACCAAGATTCGATGTCCATTCGAAGGAGATCGTCCGAAAGAAGCCCAAGGGGCCTATTGCTCTGGGACCTATGAGGATCCAACGATCCATCCCACCCGAGAACGGAGACCTTTCCTCAACTTCGCAGTGCCCTACCTCACCAGGCTGGTGAATAAGGAGACAGTCTACCATCGAAGAAGAGCTCTGGCTACCTTGTGTGATTTACTGTTCCACCAACTTTCCATTGGCCAAGCCATCAACGATCCTAACTTCATCGCCATCTTCAGACGGTTTGTCTCCGATAAAGATATCACGACCAAAGCTCAAATTCTGGAAGCTTTCTCCATAATGTCGATATCTTCCATTGGCAGGGTCTTCATGTATGCCTGCCGCTTTTCTGCCCTCATTCCCGCATTCTTCTATGAAAAATTCGAAGGTATCCGTAGGTTAGCGGCTTTTGTTCTTTTCCAGCTTAGCACTTCTCCGCGGCTGTGTATGCAGATGCTGGAAAACCAACTGGTACCGCAGCTGGTCGAGCGACTACGGCATCTCGACCACAGCGCGAGAATCTATCTGCTAGATTGTCTGCACAATCTCTTCACGATCAACCCTGATTCCGGGTTCGACTGTTTCGCCGTTGTGGAGATTCTCAAATTCTTGACGTCCTACGACGACGCAACTATCGGCCATGCCGCTCGAGTAATGATGGATCTCTGTACGAAGCCAGAAGCCAAACGTCAAGCTGTGAGAATCAACGTCTTAGAAACCCTTCTCGATGGAATCCAAGAAGATTACACACCCTTCACGCTGAGTATGATGTGCGGGGCAATCATGATGATAGCGGTATGTACTCAAGGCAAGCTGAGATGTATGAAACTAAAGGCTATCGATATCTTATGGCCATTCCTGGAGTGCGACTACACGGAGCTGAGAGTCCACGCGCTCAAGACCATCGCGCTGATAGGAGAGAGCAGAGAAGGCCGGGAGTACCTCCAGCAGAGGCTGACCGTCATCCAGCACCTGCTCAGAGACAAGAAGAGGTCAGTACGTAAGACTGCCCAAGAAGCTCTAGCGGTCATCACCTGGAAGCCTTGGAAGGAATGCACGGACCCACAGCTGACAGCCAAAGTGACACCGCGACACTGTAAATTAAAATAAATCAAAATATTCAACAACAACAACAATAGCCTTTATTGGGCACACGTGCCATACAGGATTCTCCCGGTAGGACAAAATAAATAAATAACAGATTAGCATCATAGTTATATACAAATATTGGGTATTGACCTCGACCAATTATCGAGTTGGATCCGGTGTCTGTGCTAAATATTTTGATTGAGCTGATTTCCAGTATTTATAAAAAGCGAATGCAAAGGGTCTGGATTTTACGACTTTTGCCATTAAAAACATAAGGCGAATTGCTATTATAGCCGGTCTCTTGACGAAGAATTTCTCTCTCTTCTTCCATTGTCGTACAGTAGAACATGTAGTGTGGAAAGTCGAGACTAAATTCACCGCTGCATAAAGTGCATTTTATGGTCTTAGTTTTCAAAAGTGAAACATGATTAATTCTCTGTACTGCAAAAAGGCTTCTTACTTGTGCAATGATTCTCTTTAAGGTTAGGGGGATATTGTCATTCAGATAGCATTCCATTGTAGGTGATGAATGAAAGTATTTATAGTGAGAGTAGAGTACTGATTTTCTTATTCTTACATAATCCAGCTGCAAGGACTGATCGGTTGCCGTTCTAATAATTAGGGGGATGTATCTTTGTAGAATAGTGAAGTCTGTACTTCCAACAAGCCATGAGAAGCCGGTGTTATTAAGTAGCTCTGTTATACTTTTTACCAGTCCGATATTCTGTTTTGAAGAAATTGAAATGTCCCACAAATGTGCCAAACAAATTGAAGGTAGTCTGCTGCCGTCCATTTTCATAATTCTAGTCCAGAATTTTAAAGTTAGTTTTTTCACTGTGATATCAAGAGAGTTTCTTCCTGTTTCGGCCCTCAAAATATAGCCCGGAGTATAGCTTGGAAGGCACAGAAAACGTCTGAGAAAGGTATCCTGGATTCTATCTAAGATTAAGGTTTGGTCATGTGCCCAGATTGGAGCCCCATAGAGTAGGACTGTCAAGATCATAGAATCCAACAATCTCATACTTGCATGGAAGGATTTGAGCTTGGACTTCAGAATAATCTCCCCCACAGCACCCATCGCGGCCATGGTCCTGCCTCTATAATTTAAGGCAACTTGAGTGAAAGAAATCGAAGGGGTGAGCGGGTAGCCCAGGTACGTATATTTTGATGTAACACTTAAAGGACTTTGACCCCAATACCATCTTTCTGAACGCGCCACCTTTCCTCCATTACGGAAAACCATTATTCTAAATCAAAACATTCACTGCAGCCACATCTCTGTGTTGCACTACACACCACACTTTACGAACATATAGCTGAATTGGTTGATTTCGCTAGCCGATAATAAGACCGATTATTAAATTACATCCAAATTATTATTATCCATTAATTATTGTCTTAAGTATTTTTATTTCCAGTAAAGAAATATATATTAAATTCAATACCTTATGTAGATATATTTTAAATTATATAGAAACATATACCTTTTAAGAAACTGATAATTTATATTATGCTGATTGTACATATTGCCAGACACTTCTTTCTTTTTTACACAGTTCTTTTTTCTCGTTTTTTCTCTCTTTCTCATTGTTAACATCATATGACTATCCTATTCAGGGCCTAAAATTATATACTTATATAATTGCCTTATTCTGTCTGTGTGAAGTTCACGGATAGATTTTGGTCATCAACGCGCGCATCATCATTATGATCATTATCATTATCTAATGATAATAATAATAATTATTATTATACTTATATTTACTTATATAATTGCCTTATTCTGTCTGTGTGAAGTTCACTGTGTGAAGTTCACGGATAGATTTTGGTCATCAACGCGCGCATCATCTTTATGATCATTATCATTATCTAATGATAATAATAATAATTATTATTATCTACTTATATAATTGCCTTATTCTGTCTGTGTGAAGTTCACTGTGTGAAGTTCACGGATAGATTTTGGTCAGAATGGATAAAATAAAAAAAACAATGGTTGCCTGTAAAGTCGGTTTTACGGGCGAAGATTTTACGTGACAACGGTAGAATATTTATTGATATTGTTGTGTCTCTACTCTACACCAGGTTACCGAGATCCACTAGGTCTGAGATAAAATCTTTATTCGCTCATAACACTAATCTGACTGCCTATTTACAATTTAATGATACATATATATACATAAAAATAATTAACATAATAACAACAAACAAACACTATGCAAAACCTTATTTGCATATCTCGACAATTTATCTAAAACATAACTATTGTTATGCAAAACACCACATCTTCTCACCCCCAATTTGTTACACGATCTTTAAAGTATTCGGGGGAGACTCCGGTTTCTTATTGGTCTACTTGGCCCAGGTGTTTCCTCCAGCCTTGGTGGGTCCCTCCTGATCGGCATAGTATCCAGGAAGCTCCTGTTGTCCGCATTGGAAGCTGGTCTCGGGGCGCCGAGGCGAAAAGTGGGAAGTCCACGCCGGGGTTGCCGTACACGCTCAGCCCGTCACCCTCACTGTACATGCCCTCCCCACCGTTCATGTAACCCGCGCCCATTCCATTAGCTCCGCTCATCATTCCATTGGCGGTTCCATTCATAGCCGCGGCCATTCCATTACCGTTCATCGCAGCGGCCATACCATTTCCATTCATTACCTCATTGATTTGACATACACTGTCGCCATAATTCATCCATTCAAGACCAATTCCAATCTGGTCAAAAGCCTCCCTTCCAATCAGATTTGGGCCCGGACCTTCGATCACAAGAAATTCCATTGTGATACTTCTTTTGTTTACTTTTACGTCGGCTTTTATTTTACCCAGAATCGATAACCTCTGCCTGTTCCATTGCACCAACTTGGTATAATCCTTCTCTATTCTAGGCCTTTCTGACTTCACCCAAGTTCTTATATACGTCTTCTCAGAAATACTATTTTTTCTGGTTCCTGAGTCAATGAGCATAATCATATCTCGACCGCTAGTCCGTACTTTTACCATATAATTCGGCATGTTACTGGTGTCCTTCACTTGATTTATATTAAAAAGGCCATTAGTTGCCTCTGCCTCCTCGTCTATTGAGCAATTATTACGATCGCTCCTCCAGTTCCCGTTCTTACAGACCCTAGATATATGCCCTAACTTCTGGCATTTAAAACATCTTTTCTCTTTAAAGAAACATTTCTCTTCTCTGTGATTTGTGTATCCACAGCGGAAACATTTAAGAATCTTCTCATTCCTCCGTCTCACCTTAACAGCTCTTCCCACTACATTAATTTCTTCCTGAGGTTTTCCGTCTTTAATTTCTGCAACGTTCCTTACCGCAGCCTCATGTGCCAATGCCATCTCTTGAGCCACTTTAAATGTTAGCATACTGTTCATTAACAGCATTGATTGTATCTCTTCGCTTAGAATGCCGCATACTAGGGCATCACGCAACCTATCTTCCACATCAGGGAATTCACACTTCTCGGCAATTTTCTTTAGAGCTGTTATAAATTCAGATATTGTTTCATTTGGCATTTGAAGCCTTTTCGCAAATTTAAAACGCTGCACTATTATATTTGGCGTTGGATCAAAATATTTTTTAATCCCTGCTACTATCTCCTCCCATTCTGTTTCCAATGGATTCTTGGGAGAGGTCAACGTCCGTATTATATTATACGTTTCTCTTCCGCACAGCGAGAAAAATGTTGCCTTCTTTTTAACGATCTTTACTATATCATTTGCTATGCAATAGGATTCGAAGCGCTCTAAATAGCTTGAGATTTCATTTCCATTGTTCGGGTTGAACTGTTCAATATTCATCATTGTTCGCTTACTTTCATTCACTCGTATTTGCTCTCTTCAATAGTCACAGTCACTGTTGCGTATAGGTTCTTTATACTCGTCGTCGCCACTGTTGTGTCTCTACTCTACACCAGGTTACCGAGATCCACTAGGTCTGAGATAAAATCTTTATTCGCTCATAACACTAATCTGACTGCCTATTTACAATTTAATGATACATATATATACATAAAAATAATTAACATAATAACAACAAACAAACACTATGCAAAACCTTATTTGCATATCTCGACAATTTATCTAAAACATAACTATTGTTATGCAAAACACCACAGATATGAATATAATTAAATTGCACAATAGGAACAAGGAATTGAATGAAAATAAGAATTGCACAAATTTTAACTATAGAAATATATTTTGTTTACTAAAACATTGTACATGTAAACTTAAACTTAACTAATTCCTATTTGAGTGATTTTGTTGAGGATAGGACGATGATAGGAGAAATATGAAATGAAAGGAAGTGTTTCTGCTGTAATGTGTCTTGCGAAAGTCAAGTCGATAGTTGTTCCTTTTAACGTAGTTGACTTAGAAACGTTTGATACGCAATCAAGATTATACGTATTTTTCATGAAATTAAGAAACGAGTTGTCAGGCTTTACGTTTTTGTTAAAATCACCACACAGAAGAATCGGTATACTAGAATCAACTTGCACGAACGGTGGCACGTACTGGCTGTTGTGAATGTACGGACCGAGTCCTTGCCATAGTAACATTCCAATATCCTGCATACTAGCTCCTGGATGAATATATACAGCACCGAGTATAAACTTGAAGCTAGTATTAGCGGCGAAGCAAGTAACTTCAGTCATGCACATGTCACCCTTGGTTTTAATGACACGAGTTACGTCTGTAATCGCAACTTGGAACACTTCCGCCGTAGATGTCGATGATAATTTACGATAGATCGCCACTCCACCAGCCGCGTTGGTATTTGAAAATCAAAACACTTATTCAGATCGAAGGTTCAAATTTTTGCTAAATAAATTTGAAATTAAATAAAATTTGTAATTGTAAATGATGAAGTTGAAAATTAAAACATTTACTTAAATTAGATGTTAAAATTCTTGCTCAACACAGTTTAAATAAAGTTTTCTTATATCTGCCACTTTTTCTTAATATTTGTAATTTTAAAGAATCAATTCGAAAATCAAAACATTTATTCAGATCGAAGGTTCAAATTTTTGCTAAATAAATTTGAAACTATTTAAAATTTGTAAAATAATAATTAATTAATTAATTAATTTTAAACTAATAATTTACTTAACACTATCAACATTTATCAATAGTATGACATAACCTATAAACTCAGTTTCTCAACTTTTGTGTCAATCTAACAATTAATCAATCAATCATAGTTTACGATAATGAAATATCAGTGTACAATTATTTACCTTTATTGTTGTAGTTGTTGTAAATGACGAATCTAAGCACTCCACATTTTCACTACAGACACAGCTGACGATACTTTAACCACACGTGTGAACTTGTATTATGACGCTTTCTTGTTTTTCCAACGCCAAGAACGTTCGAGAAAGACAAAGACAGAGACAAGCATGCGCCGATTCAATGCGCCTAATTCTCTAGTGCTGCGCGCGCAGCTGCGCGCGCAGCACTCTCGTTCGGTGACTCATCGTAACGTTACCGGGCGTTACACTTTTTCATAAGTGACTCCCAGCCGCAACCTAATTTAAGACGTTGTCACGTCAAAAGTGTCAAGGGATGGGAATCGAACCCACGACCTTCCGCTTACCCGGCAGATGCAATGACCACTAGACTACCTAGGACAACGATAGGTTATTTTAAATTATATATAAATTAAATATTAAAACTATATATTCAAATTATTCTACTTAGCTCACGAACAGCGCCCTCTATCAAGGTTATAAATACGTTTAAAATCGAAATCTTTTCAAGATTTTATTAATAATAGTTCGCTTACTAATTAGAATACTTGATCTAAATCGAAATATTTATAGACGCTCGCTCGATTTGAAGATTTATATCGTAACTAATCTGACTGTAAAGTTTGGAGCGGGACGTTTCACAAGAGTGACATCCACGGCGCCAATTTATAATTGTAACGAATAGTGTTTGAATAAAACATTTAATCGGGTAAACCCGGGCGTTGCCCGGGTCATTCGTCTAGTTGTATATATATGTATAGACAAATGTAAAGGCATACATGTATGACAGCCAAGTGTCCTAGGGGGACATAGCGTTTTAAATTGAAATAAATAAAATTAATTATTGTCTCGATAAA
>CP092868.1:47373796-47418510 GCA_030710605.1 Cordylochernes scorpioides
TCAACACCACAACCGCTAACTCCGACGGCCGTTACTTCAACCGTTGCTTCTTTTCTATTTCTATATTTATGGCTCAAATAAATTAATTTTAATTATAATTTTATCAGCAGCCTTTCCACAAGCCACACCAACACATCACGGAACAATCCTACATTTACATATTCCTAGCTCGATATATGATATACTAGCGGATGTGTACCCGGCTTCGCCCGGGTTTTATCCGAGTGAAAGTTTGCCTAACGAATATTATTGATAATAATATTCCGGAACACACAGAATATTATGATAATAATATTCGTTACATTATATATTTATATAATACTAGAGTTTTACCCGAGTAAAGGTTTGTCTAACGAACATTTGTTAAAACAATTCTCTATAAACTTATAAAAAAAAATAATAGATATATTTTGATAAATTGAAACTCGTAAATTTGAATCTCTCGATAAAGTGAACATTTTTTCCCGGTCCCTTGAAAAATACTCGATAAGTTGAATAAAATCAATATTAATTGGTCGCCTCGGTAATTGGAAGTTAAAGGAATAGTATCTTGCCTTGGAATTGTATCATTATTCTTGTCTCAAATAAATTGCCGTGTCATCCTGAATTTTGTCTTTCCTAATTTTTTACATTACAAAATCATCAAATTATCTATTCTCATAGATAAATGATAAAACTAACTTTGACTTGTGCCAAATTAATAGGTAAAAATCTTACTTTTGATAAATAATCTTTAAGATAATAAACTTAGTGATAATAAAATTTATAGATAAAAAAACTTGTTATCATCGTCGCAATGGGGGCGCTGCTTGCGAATTAAATCTACAAATCTGCAAATAACTCTAAGGATATTCAAGATATTCAATAAATTATTTTTCAGAAACCTTCCCAGTACTATACTAAATAACTTCCCAAAGTTTCATGGCGTTCCAATGAATGGTTTGGTCAGGCATAAAGGACAGACACACACACATACATTCATTTATATATATATATATATATATATATAGATATAAAATATATTTTTAGAGCAAACATATCCACTCTCTCTACTGAATAGATTTTTGAAAAGATATATATATAAATAAAAATATCTAGAGATATACTACATGATCTTAGCCAAAAGGCCGAGAAACGATATCTACTTATATAATTGCCTTATTCTGTCTGTGTGAAGTTCACGGATAGATTTTGGTCAGAATGGATAAAATAAAAAAAGTGTCAAGGGATGGGAATCGAACCCACGACCTTCCGCTTACCGGGCAGATGCCATGACCACTAGGCTACCCTGGACATATTTTTCCGTTCATAATATCTATATATTTATCTATTTACTTATATATTCACTGGCCGTGTGACCATTTAGAACCTTGCGGAAAGTTATAGGGTCATTTTTTTGTAATTTTTTTTGTTTCGATTTTATTGAAAAAAAAACGATATGGTGCCTTTAAAAAATGATCTTTATTACTATGCAGTTTTCTATTTAGTCAATATACCTAAGTTCATGTTGCAAATGTAATTATCTCTATCGATTTAGTAGGTGAAATGCAAAAAAAAAAAAATCGACATGATGAAATCTTTATGAAAATTCACATTTTTATTTTTATATTTTCAAGACACACACAGTTTGGGGCGGGACGTTTCACAAGAGAGACATCCACGGCGCCAATTTATAATTGTAACGAATAGTATTTTAATTAAAACATTTTAAAAACACACAGTTTGGAACGGGACGTTTCACAAGAGTGACATCCATGGCGCCAATTTATAATTGTAACGAATAGTATTTGAATTAAAACGTTTTTAAAATATATACGCACTCGGGTAAAACCCGGGCGTTGCCCGGGCCATTCGTCTAATTTTATATAAGAGAGGACCTGGCTTCGTGTGTCTTCTGCTCGAGTGAATGTTTCGCTGGTAGAATTTTGTTCCTGCCTACTAAAAATTATTATCTGGCTTCGCCCGTGGTCTGCTTTAGTGAATATTCCCCTAAATAATTTTGTGTATGTCAAAGTAGTACTTCAGGATCTCCGTGTTGAAGGACATGTTGGCCCGAAAACTTGAGAAATAAAAGAAATATGTAAATAAACCCTTCATTCCTTATTGAGAAAATCAATGTGTAAAAAAGCAGGGAAGGATCTCTTTATTATTTATTTTATTGTTGATTCTTCTATTTTTCAGATCACTGTAGATTCATGATCCTTTAAAAGAGGAATTTTTGAAAATAAATTGTGGGATCATATTAAGTGGTCTTTAATGTCACGTGGTCATAATGAAGCTGAATTATTTAATCAATTAATTACATATAAATGTTTAAATAATTACACACGAAACAGGGGTAAATAGTAAAGGCAGTCACTTGGAAGACAGTAAAACCCTCACTATAACGTACCCCCCAAAAGGATTGAAAACTTTTAGTTCGCTAAGCCATTTAATTAGAAATTACGATTTTAGTACTTAAAATTAGGTTTATAAGAGGTGTGTGGTTTATTTAAGGTTCGTTATAACTAGTATTTTTTATCATAAAGATAGAGGCTGCCTGGTAAGCATTCATAGTTCTTAAAATTAAGTATCTTTAGTATTTTTTAGTAATTGGAATTGTGTAAATTATATTTTCTTTATTCTCTCTCTCATCATTAAAAAAAAAACAGTTCGCTACATTCCCGGTTCATTTCATCAAGGTTTTACTGTATAAAAAGTGATATTTGATGAGGAAAATGATAAATGACAATAGAAGAGAGTAAGGACTTCATGTTTGAACTATTAAAAGTTGTATTCAATTAAGCTTTATATTGAGACAAGAATATTTTACTTCAATTTAAAACGCTATGCCCCCCTAGGGACACTTGAGCTGTCATACATGTATGTCTTTGTCTATACATATATACAATAATTTTAGGACGTAAATAGAATAGTCATATGATGTTAACAATGAGAAAGAGAGAAAAAACGAGAAAAAAGAACTGTGTACAAAATAAAGAAGTGTCTGGCAATATGTACAATCAGCATAATATAAATTATCAGTCTCTTAAAAGATATTTGTTGCTATATAATTTTAAATATATCTACATAAGGTATTGAATTTAATATAAATTTCTTTACTGGAAATAAAAATACTTAAGACAATAATTAATGGATAACAGTAATTATTTGGATGTAATTTAATAATCGGTCTTATTATCGGCTAGCGAAATCAACCAATTCAGCTATATGTTCTTAAAGTGTGGTGTGTAGTGCAACACAGAGATGTGGCTGCAGTGAATGTTTTGATTTATTTTAATTTACAGTGTCGCGGTGTCACTTTGGCTGTCAGCTGTGGGTTCGTGCATTCCTTCCAAGGCTTCCAGGTGATGACCGCTAGAGCTTCTTGGGCCGTCTTACGTACTGACCTCTTCTTGTCTCTGAGCAGGTGCTGGATGACGGTCAGCCTCTGCTGGAGGTACTCCCGGCCTTCTCTGCTCTCTCCTATCAGCGCGATGGTCTTGAGCGCGTGGACTCTCAGCTCCGTGTAGTCGCACTCCAGGAATGGCCATAAGATATCGATAGCCTTTAGTTTCATACATCTCAACTTGCCTTGAGTACATACCGCTATCATCATGATTGCCCCGCACATCATACTCAGCGTGAAGGGTGTGTAATCTTCTTGGATTCCATCGAGAAGGGTTTCTAAGACGTTGATTCTCACAGCTTGACGTTTGGCTTCTGGCTTCGTACAGAGATCCATCATTACTCGAGCGGCATGGCCGATAGTTGCGTCGTCGTAGGACGTCAAGAATTTGAGAATCTCCACAACGGCGAAACAGTCGAACCCGGAATCAGGGTTGATCGTGAAGAGATTGTGCAGACAATCTAGCAGATAGATTCTCGCGCTGTGGTCGAGATGCCGTAGTCGCTCGACCAGCTGCGGTACCAGTTGGTTTTCCAACATCTGCATACACAGCCGCGGAGAAGTGCTAAGCTGGAAAAGAACAAAAGCCGCTAACCTACGGATGCCTTCGAATTTTTCATAGAAGAATGCGGGGATGAGGGCAGAAAAGCGGCAGGCATACATGAAGACCCTGCCAATGGAAGATATCGACATTATAGAGAAAGCTTCCAGAATTTGAGCTTTGGTTGTGATATCCTTATCGGAGACAAACCGTCTGAAGATGGCGATGAAGTTAGGATCGTTGATGGCTTGGCCGATGGAAAGTTGGTGAAACAGCAAATCACACAAGGTAGCCAGAGCTCTTCTTCGATGGTAGACTGTCTCCTTATTCACCAGCCTGGTGAGGTAGGGCACTGCGAAGTTGAGGAAAGGTCTCCGTTCTCGGGTGGGATGGATCGTTGGATCCTCATAGGTCCCAGAGCAATAGGCCCCTTGGGCTTCTTTCGGACGATCTCCTTCGAATGGACACCGAATCTTGGTATCCCCCGAGTAATGCTCAAGCCGGCATGTGGCGGCTATCTCCGACATCGCGAAGAGAGAACTTTATCTCAGCTTTCAAAGGTAAAAATGATTAGAAATCTGCTCGTTCATACCACATCCTCGAGGAGAGATTTGAAAAACCAAAAAAAAAAAAAAAAAAAAGGCAAAAACCAGAAATGATATAAAGAAGAAATTTTAAATCGAAATTTAAAGGTAGAAAAAGGTTCTCAAATAAATGAGGAGAACGAAAAGAATGACAAAATTCCTCACTTTACTGCCTTAACCTGCATCAAATAGTTGCCTTGAATATTTAGAAGGATAAAATAATTAATAAATAAAAAATACATTTAAAAAAAAAAGCTTTTATGTAAATGTACTTTTGTTCTAGTTCCAAAATCACTTTATTAGGTACCGCTCAAAAAGAACAACCTAGTTTATGATACAAGGGGGGATCAATAAATAAGGTGAATTATCTTATTTCTTAAAAATTTAAAAAGCAAAAATAATTTAAACCACAGAATATTAAAATATAACATCGAGAGACTATTTAAGGTGTTCTGTTCTTTTTTCCAACGCGCGGCGCGAGACTTATAAATAAACTAAAATGGAAGCTCCCTTGAAGGATTGCACCACGCTTGAACAACGTGCAGTTATTCGTTTCTTGAATGCAGAAGGTATTCAAACATCTCAAATATGCCAAAGAATGAAAAATATCTATGGTGAGTCTTGTTTGTCTCAAAAATACATTTATAAATGGGTTAACGAGTTCAAAAATGGACGAATAACATATACCGATATTGAGCGACCTGGACGACCAAGTGTTACAGCGACGCTAAGCACGATAAATGCGGTTGAAAACTTAATTTTGGAGGATAGAAAATTATCCATTTTTACCATAGCCGACAATTTGAATATAAGCTATGGAACTGTGCACACCATTATTAAAGAACAATTGCAATTTAGAAAAATATGCTGCAGATGGATTCCACATTTCCTTAATTTGGACCAAAAACTTAACATCATGTAAAACTGTATCTACAATCATTAAATTAGGTTTTGAAGTTTTAGAACATCCTGCATATAGTCCAGACCTAGTCCCATCTGACTATTTCCTTTTTAGACTACTAAAGAAGGAGTTAAAGGGAAAGCGATTTGACTCGGATGAAGATGTCCAGAAAGTGGTGCAAGATTTTTTTCACACGCTTCCTAAGAGTGCCTATAAAGAGGGTATTTACAAGTTGCCAGAACGATGGAGACGATGTATAGAAAGCCAAGGTGATTATTTTGAATAAATCAAGTCCTAAATTTTAATATCGTTCTTATTTTTTTTTAATAAATTATAATTCACCTTATTTATTGATCCCACCTTGTATTTGCAACGATGAATAATATGTGAAGGTTATTCACATATTAAACAAAATGTTAACGCGGGATTCAATCCCGGTTCTTGGCTGTCGGGAATCGAGGGTGTTACCCACTCGTCCACTAACTCTTGTAAATGCACTAAATCTGTATATAAAAGGAAAAGAGCAAAAGTCAATACTAAAGCGGTATGGTAGATTAAACTGGGGAAACCGCTGGGAAGGTTCACCAACTTCCATCATTGCTTAACATACTGTAAATAACTACCTTGCGATTTCTATCTGCTTATGTTTTTGCTCATTTGTTTAATGTATATGTTTAATGCTCTTTTTCTTAATTGTTTATTTTCTTTTTGATATTTCTGTTACCTACTCTACTACAATATGAATTATTGTAAATAGTTTCACGCGCAATTATCCAGATGGATATAGCGTGTCTTGTTTGCAACTGGAAATAAATAAATAAGAGAAGTAAAAATTGTTTTATTTCAAAAAGAAACATACGCGTCAAAAATAAGTTTTTAAATTTGATAATATTTTTTGAGAATCAGTTTCTGCCAGTTTTTTTTACGTCAAGTAGATTTCAAAATACGAGAGAATCCTTTGTTTTGAGAAATGCTTTATCATTTAGCTTTTTACGACTGGCTGTAGTTCTAGATCTGTCTAATCAAATATTCTAGGTGTAGTTGCGTTATAAAATAGCTGCCGGGGGGGGGGGGGGGGGGGAGAGGTAAAAGTAGAAACTAACTATATAAACAACGAACGGTCTACCTCTAAAATTGAGGATGCACGGATTTATAAACCAATCGTAATAGAAACCAAACTATATGCAAATAAACCTAAACAACTAAAATTTTTTGTAAATCAAAATAAACAAACTACGCTACATTATTAGTCCTTTAATCATTTTTGACCGAAATCACATTCGTGGACTACTATTTATTGGAATTTTTTTATTTTTATTAATGAATAGGAAATTGCAAAAAAAAAATCATTACCAGTTTCTCTTAAAAAGACACTAGTTTATATTAACAAAATCTTTAAAAGGTGACCATATTTGTTCTAAATATATGTTTTTGTTTATTTATATATTAACACAAAGCAATAACGCGCCATCTATACCTATAAAATGAAAGGATTTATAATGATTTATATACTAGACGAATGACCCGGGCAACGCCCGGGTTTACACGATTAAATGTATTATTCAAACGCATAAAACATAGCAAAATAAAACATAGCAAATATAGCAAGAGCAGTTATTTTAAACGGCGAATTAGATCAGTTATAGCAAAAAATGAAAATAAATATGTAAATATGTGAAATAGTTATAAATTAGAAAACCTGTAAATATAGTTAAGGACTTGCATTGTAATTAAGTAAAGCTTCTCGTCTAGAACCCTGAGGCGACCTGCCGGCGGCGCGCGCCCGTTGGCTGCCGGCGAGCACGTGACTACCCTGTGCGCGCGCATGGCTTTCGGCTAGGGCTGTTCCACGCGACCGCCCGCCATGCGCGCGCACAGGGAAGTCACGTGCTCGCCGGCAGCCAACGGGCGCGCGCCGCCGGCAGGACGCTTGAGTGTTCTAGAGGGCGCTGCTCGTGAGCTAAGTCGAATAATTTGAATATATAGTTTTAATAATTGATTTATATATTTTTTAAAATAGCCTATCGTCATCCCCGTTATTTTTTACCTATGTATGGAAATTTTGGTTTGAATTAGTGAACTACTGCGAATTTGTATACCGGGCATACAAACCAACAAACAAACAGACAAACATACAAACATTCATTTTTATATATATAGATATTGCGCAATAAATAGCGCATGTTTTGTATTATGTTAATCATGATCAAATTGTAAATTAATATAATTGACATTTTTATTAAAAAGTTGTTTATGATTTCAAAGATGAGAAACATACGATCAATTCCATATTTTTATCTTGAACCTCCTTTGTATTTGAGCAAAAAAATCACTTTTAATTTAAAATCTTCAAAATATATCCCCATATATATTTTTCTCATATCTTTTTACAATTATTTAAAAAATCAATATATTTATTGTTTAAAAATAAATTCTGTGAAAATTTTGAAATTTTAAATATTTTATTGGCATTACACAATTCATTGGTAGCAAAGAAAGAATATTTAAAGAAAATAAAATAAAAGATGAGGTTAAGAAAGAAACGAGTATACTCTCTACAGTTATGTAAAGTCCAGGAGACTCCCCCAACGACAAAGAGTCCTCCTCCAGACAGTAAGTCACGTTCTCCCCTCATCTCAAGGTTCAGAAAGAACCTGTGTATGGATGACTTGGCAGACGCGAGGATGGCGTCGTCATCCAGCCCTTGACCGAAGAGCCAGCCCTGCAGGTCGCGTGTATAATGTTGAAGGCCTCCCGTATGAGGGGCCTGATGGAGCTGCAGGACCAGTAGCGGTGGGCCAACGTCAGGTCACTAGAACCACAGGCGATGCAGGTCTCTCGAGCAGAGGCCGGATGTGCAGGATGGGGAAGAGCGTGCAGGGCCAGCTGTACTGCAATGTCGGCATTGTGCCCTGAGAAGGCGCAATGTCGATGCGATGGCCAGCCGATGGTGATAGGGATGTTGACAAAGTCTTGCCAACGGTACAGAAGCTGGGCGATGGGCAGGGTTGCCAGGCGTGGTCGCTCAAGTGTACGGCGGATGGAGCGGGTAGTTAGGCGCATGAACGGAGTCACCGTCCCGCGCAGCACCACAGCTTCGCCTAGGTTATCCACCCGGTGGGGCCCTAGGAGGTTTTCTTCAATCAGCCTATTGCAGAAGTTGGCCAACGCTGTGGCGTCTGCAAGAGCGCATCGCGTCGGACGAGTGAGCGGTGACACAGGGCCATCGAAGTCCCCGATACGTGCTCCCATCCACCGTGCAGCGGCTAGGAGATCAGGTGGCCGGAAGAACCTGCATTCTCCGATTATGGCGAGGTCCCTCAGCTGTTGTGTTGGAACTATCCGGTGGTCCAGCGCTAGGAAGTCTGAAACTGCTTCCCTTCAGGAGACCGCGACGTTGAGGTGGAAGCCACGTCCCGGATGGAAGGGGAGTTAACCAGGCCCCACTATCAGTGAGCCAAGAGTAGGCGTTGAGACTTCCACGAAGCGAAGCTTTGACACCTTTCATACACGCCAGTCTCAGCTGCGTGCCGACGTCGAGGAGGCCGAAGCCACCCATGGAGACAGGACGTGCTCGAACACCTCCCGGCAGCCAGGCGGTGCGCCCAGGTCCCCAGACGAAACACACCAGTCGGGCTTGGAGCTTATAGATGGTAGAGTCGGTAGGCAGGTATCCGTGAAGATGGTGTACCGCTAGGAGAGCACCAGCTCTATCCCGCTCAACGAGAGCGGGCGCGGACGAAGGGGACCTTAGAGAGAGATCTATACCAAGTAATTGTGCATATTGTAATCAAATGGTTCGTAGTTCTATTACTTAAAATATGATTCACAATTAAAATATCTCCAAATAATTAAATGAGCAAATTGAAAAAAATGCCAAAATGGCCAAATTTATATAAAAACGCTTTTATATACAAGAAGCTGTAAGGTGGCAGAGATCGGCATATATTAAGATAATGGATAAAGAATTAAGTGAACAATTATATTTTGTGAATCAGTTTTCTCGCATCAATTTATATTAGGTAGAGTTCAAATTCATTAGTCTCGCACATGCTTTATTTTTATTGAGGTAAAACTTTAATATGGCTTAGAAGACTGGATGTCATTATAGGTCTGTTTGTTGATGAACTTTGGCTAACTTCCATTTTCTGGGGTCGAAACTATGGGATAGTGAACGACTGCTTTCAGACCTAAATCTATATCCAATAACTATTTTTAATGCATAAAGATTTTAAAAATTTTAAATAAAAAAAATCAAAAATATTATTATTTTTTTAATTTTTAAAAATTATAATTTAAAATTTAAATATTTGTAAAAACAAATCTGTTTTGTATATTCATTTTTAATTTTATTCACTATAAAAATTTGCATTTAGTCTTTCTCGTTTTCTAATCTCTATAATCAAATATTTATCTCACAATATTTCTCTAATAATATACGTTTTGAAAAAATAAAATATATTTTTTAAAATTAAAATGAACGGAACGAAACTTGAGTCTGGCAGATGGTTAGTTAAAATACCAGAGAATATTTCAGAGAGCTGGGAAAAATACATAGAACAAAATAGCTACTGTGCTACTACTATTGGACAGTCTCAGGATGTAAGTAAAGAATTCGAAATTAAACATGATTCTACTTTTATGGAGCTAGTGGGATCAAAACAACAAATTCCAAAACGTTTGGATTTCAAGGAGAAAGTCGAAAAAGAGAGAAAGATGGTTCAATATATGCCTAAGAAAGAACATTCAAAATTTTCAAAAAAAAAGATCAAATCACGAAAATTAACAATAAAACAAATTAAATCTAGACAGGATTTTCGCAATGTGATTTGTGAAGATGAATTTGATATTATTAAGACTTTTAAAATTCCGCAGACGATGATTACTCAAATAGCTTCTATTGATATTAAAAATGAACCAACGAATAAAAAAGAAAAATTAGGTGGGCTAATTAAACCATCTAATACTAAAGCAGTGTACAAGTCCAAGGATAAATTACGTGAATCCATCTTCGCTGCTTTCGAGAAAAAGCCATTATATAGTCTTAAAGAATTATCCGAAGTTATTAATCAACCAATCTTATTGCTCAAAACAATGCTAAAAAAAATTGGCAATTTTGGACTTACACAAAGAAACATGTGGGAACTTAAACCTGAATTTTGTTTACAAACCAACTGAAACTTGTTAATTTTTATTTTATTTTAAATAAACTGTTATAATTTTTTATATTTATTGTTTAACCTATCGAAAAGAATTCTATATTTTTATAAACTTCGAAATTCAAACTTGTTAAATGTTTATATTTTGTTGATAATAAATAAAACGTTTATATATAACTAGCGGACCCGCCCGGCTTCGCCCGGGTTTTACCCGAGTAAAAGTTTGTCTAACGAATCTCTCGATAAAGTGAACATTTTTTTCCCGGTCCCTTGAAAAATACTCGATAAGTTGAATAAAATCAATATTAATTGGTTCCCTCGGTAATTGGAAGTTAAAGGAATAGTATCTTGCCTTGGAATTGTATCATTATTCTTGTATGGATGTACCCGGCTTCGCCCGGGTTTTACCCGAGTAAAGGTTTGTTTAACGAATATCTCGATAAAGTGAACATTTTTTCCCGGTCCCTTGAAAAATACTCGATAAGTAGAATAAAATCAAAATTAATTGGTTCCCTCGGTAATTGGAAGTTAAAGGAATAGTATCTTGCCTTTGAATTGTATCATTATTCTTGTCTCAAATAAATTGCCGTGTCATCCTGAATTTTGTCTTTCCTAATTTTCTACATTACAAAATCATCGTATCATCATGATAATATTTAGAGCAGATTGTTGAATTATAACAGATAAATTAGAATAATTATCTTGATTATTTCTAGGCGAAAAGTTATTTCAAAAATTTTATTTGCTAGAAACCTTCCCAGTACTATACTAAATAACTTCCCAAAGTTTCATGGCGATCCAATGAGTGGTTTGGTCAGGCATAAAGGACAAACAAACAGACATACATTCATTTTTATATATATATATATTAACAGTAATTAAACGTAACAGTAAGAAAATGTTGATTTTAAAATATTTTAATTTTAAAATATTTTAATTTTTTCATATTTTAAATATGTAAATAGAGTCTCTTAAGAAAGACCACCTAAAAACATGAATCAACTTGTTTCTCCTGTTGGTGGTCTCTCATTGAAGATTCTAATTGCTATTAAAGAATCTCTAATAGACCTTTAATAAGAGACTGCCTCTTGGAGAGACGGTGTAGCTACGAAATGGATATTCCCGGCTTCGCCCGGATTTTACCCGAGTAAAGGTTTGTCTAACGAATCTCTCGATGAAGTGAACATTTTTTCCCGGTCCCTTGAAAAATACTCGATAAGTTGAATAAAATCATTATTAATTGGTTCCCTCCGTAATTGGAAGTTAAAGGAATAGTATCTTGCCTTGGAATTGTATCATTATTCTTGTCTCAAATAAATTGCCGTGTCATCCTGAATTTTGTCTTTCCTAATTTTCTACATTACAAAATCATCGTATCATCATGATAATATTTAGAGCAGATTGTTGAATTATAACAGATAAATTAGAATATTTATCTTGATTATATCTAGGCGAAAAGTTATTTCAAAAATTTTATTTGCTAGAAACCTTCCCAGTACTATACTAAATAACTTCCCAAAGTTTCATGGCGATCCAATGAGTGGTTTGGTCAGGCATAAAGGACAAACAGACATACATTCATTTTTATATATATAGATTTGTATTTTATTGTTCCTCTTTTTTTAATTGTGTGTTTTAAAATAGTTTATTGTTATATGAAAGTTTGCCTAACGAACATTTGTTAAACATTTTTGTGGGGCTAGCATTTGTTATTTAATTAAAGGAAATTAGAAGGATGAATCCGTAACCAATCTAACATTGCATATTATTAATAGTAATTATATGAAACAAATCTTGGTATATATGTCTACATGAAAACAACAAAAGCAATACTTAAACATTATATACATACAAGTTCCTTTTCAAACTCAGTCTCATCTATAGCCATTGTTACTCTGTAATATTCCAACAGCATTCACTTCCTACTAAATCTATATAATTGAGATATATTTTGAGATAAATTGTTTTTTTTTTCTTTACAGATCCAGGTACGCCCTTTTATATAATCTGAGATATATTTGTTACTCTTAAACAAAACCATTGAGAAATTTTGCATGTAAATAGCTGAATATATATAGATTAACATATAAGATATTCAAAGAATGAAATTAAACAATAAACAAACATTTTTCATATTTTAGAGTTGCACAAAATTATGATGATTATTATATAATGACTCAACATGACCCGGCTCTCCCCAAGTGAATGTTTGGAGAGAGAACGCGAGAAATAGCAAAAGAAAATGTGAAAAATAAAGAGTTTCAAGATTGGCCCACAAAAAAATTATATCGTTAAAATAAAAGTGGAAAACAAAGAACCCCGTGCAAGATAGCAGCAAATATAAGAAGCACAAAAATCGAGAATTAATTTTGAGACAGAAGATACCAGAGATTTGTAGTATATAAATTATTAAACTTATTTTTTTAGTTGAATGATATGGTGCTTGATCACCTGATTATCTAATGGGGAATTTTAGCGGCGTGAGGATAGTTAGATTTTTTTACGATTCCACATTTTTAGGTTTAATATTATTCTTATAATTTTCCTTCGCATGTGCGATATGTTCTGTACTTTATTACGGAGGGTGTTTCCTTTCAAATGAAACGATTTCAAACGTCCGTTAGAACTTTATTTTTCGAACGTGAATTTTTTTCATGTGTTCTATGTGCTTCCCCTTCTTCTTGGCTATCTCCCTGCATCGGACTTTCCAAGCTGCGAACACTTCCTTGACTTTGGAGAGCGAAACATTCGACCACTCCTCTTGTGCGGCTTTCCAAAGAAGGAAACAGTTATAGCGTCATAGTGAAAAAGCTAAAAGCAGAAGGACTAGATGTTGGCAAAGCTACAATATGTAGGGTAGTAAATGGCATCGGAAAGAAAAGGGAAGCTGAATCCAATGGGCAAAAATTTCAAGTCGATCGACCACGTCCGGTGCGGACCCCCGCCACGGTTTCCAAGGTAAAGCGGCTAGCAACTACTGAAAATCCACCATCTCAGCGCCAACTTTCCAGAATGTGTGGAACATCGCTAAAAACGATAAATAACATCATTCACAAAGATTTGGAACTGGATACCCGACGAAAAGGCAAGGTTCACAAGCTCACCCCTTTCCACATGAAAAACCGTGCAACGAATGCCCGGAAGCTCTACGAGGAACACCTGGCCGGTTCCAGATCGGAATATACTGCAACATTGGACGAAGCATGGATGTATGTGACGTATTGCAATGGAATCCGGAAGATCTGTTACATCAAAAGAGGCAATCAGGTCCCGGATAATTGGGTTCACCAATGCTCCGAAACTTTCCTTAAAGGTTTCATGGTTGTCGGGGTAATGACTGGCCGTGGAGTCCTTCCGCTCATAAAGGTTCCATCGAAGGTGAAGGTGAACTCAGAATTCTATATAGAATGCGTTCTGAAACCTGTCATCGAACAACTGAAGGACCTTTACCCAGGGGAAATGGACAAAGTGTTCCTTCATCACGACGAAGCCTCTTCCCATACCTCCAACAAAACCCAACAGTTCCTACAAGAAATGAAGGACACCCTAGGCCTAAATTTTATCAGGAACTCGGACATTCCAGTGAAGTCTCCCGACGCCAGCCCACTGGATTTTTACGGGTTCGGTATGTTGAAACAACGGCTCTTCAACCGACGTCCCAAAACTGAGGCCGGACTTTGGAAAGCCGCACAAAAGGAGTGGTCGAATGTTTCGCTCTCCAAAGTCAAGGAAGTGTTCGCAGCTTGGAAAGTCCGATGCAGGGAGATAGCCAAGAAGAAGGGGAAGCACATAGAATACATGAAAAAAATTCACGTTCGAAAAATAAAGTTCTAACGGACGTTTGAAATCGTTTCATTTGAAAGGAAACACCCTCTGTATTTGTCTTAAGCTAAAACACTGGCTGTCGTTCTAGACCCCTACGTAGAACAGGCTAATGTTCTAGTACAGTATGTAAAGTACACCTAATTGCAGAGCCAAAGTGTTCTTTAGGGAAAGGTGTCCTCTTATCGGAGAGTTTCTAAATAGTAAAAATGATAATTTTACAAATGAAAACTGTCCTTTATAGAGAGATGTCCTCTCATGGAGGTTCTACTGTATATATGTATATCTACTGAATACTTGTTATAGCCCTCTTTATTGTTTTTTTTTTCAAATATTTTTGAAGTTTATATTAATTATACTTCATATTTTAATTTTCCCTCATTTCTTTCTTTCCCTGACAGATGGAAAACGTTCATTATCTGTCCTATTCCTAAAAAAAATGGAAATCCATACATGAACCAGCAAGCTACAGACCCATCTCACTGCTACCTGCTATAACAAAATTATTTGAAAGAATAGTATTAAGAAGACTTAAAAAATCCCTTGAAGAAAAGAATCCACTCAGTCCTGAACAATTTGGCTACCAAGCCAAGTACTCAACATTGCACCAGCTAGTTGTTGTCACTGAAAAAATAAGAACGCCATGGACTTAAGCCAAATAACAGGAGCCGTGTTTTTTTTTTTTTTATCGCCAAAGCTTTCGACAAAGTCTGGCATGAGGGCCTTCTCTACAAAATGTGCAAAAAACGCAAAACTTTTTAATAAACAGACCATTCAAGAGGTAAAAGTTAATAACAAAATGTCAAGAGCTAGGACAGCAATCCTTGCTGGGGTCCCTCAAGTCATTGGGCCAACTTTATTTGACATGTACCTAGCCATAAATATTGTTACAAAACCAAATCAGTGATAAAAATTTTAATTTAACCGCGTGAAGTATTCAAAATACAGTAGTTATTATTTGAATATCTCGTGCACACGTGTTTAAAAAAAAATCGCAATATATTTGTTTTTTGATAATGGATTGGGGTGTTAAAGAAAACCGTATAGCTGTAATAGCCTTACACAAGGTAGGCCAAAGTCCTTCATCCATTTTAAAACTTTTACAAAATTTGAATATTATGCGTCAATTTGTTTATCGAATCATTGAAAGGTTCAACAAGGCTGGCACTATTATGACCTTGAAAGATCTGGTCGACCGCGCGTGCAACGAACGCAAGCAGCTATAAAAGCCATTCGCGAAAGAATTAGTCGAAATCCACACCGCAAACAAAAGATCTTAGCAAAGCAGATGAATTTAGCTCCAAGAACCGTTACCAGGATAATCAACGAAGACCTTGGACTGAGAGCTTTCAAACGACGCACAGGTCATTTGATAACCCCTGCTCTTAAGATATATTAGAAGGTTTAGATCAAAAATGTTGTTGACGCGGCATGATGGTCGGTGGCATGAGAGAATCCTTTTTACAGACGAGAAAATTTTCACTGTCGAGGAAAAGATTAATCGTCAGAATCATAGGTTATATGCTCGTAGCTCTCTAGAAGCTTCTTTGAAAGTCAGAAAACTTGAAAAAGGTCACCATCCTTCTTCTGTCATGGTTTGGTGGGGAGTTAGCTACCAAGGTGTAACAGATCTCCACTTCTGTGCCAAAGGGGTAAAAACTATCAAGAAGATATTTTGGAACAAATAGTAAAGCTTCTGAATACAAAAATGTTTAATGGAGAACATTGGATATTTCAAAAAGATTCAGCTCCTGCTCACAAATCAAAGTCAACTCAACAATGGTTGGAGACGAATGTTCCGGAGTTCATAAAGGCCAATGAATGGCCCTCTGGAAGCCCTGATTTAAACTCCCTTGATTACAGTTTGTTTAGAGGAGAAAGTGTTCTATAAAATATATCTTAATTTTGATCAATTGAAATCAGCATTGGTGAGAGCAATGAAAGAAATACCCTTAGAAAAGGTGCGTGCCGCCATAGATCAGTGGGCCCGAACGTTTGAGATCCTGTGTCAAAAATAATGGAGGACATTTTGAATGATTGTATATATTTAAAATCTATGTCCTATTGGCCAATAAAATATGTATTTATATTCCATTAGTTTTTGTTAATTTATAAAATTGTTTGTAACAGAATTTATGGCTAGACTGTGTATATAGACGACTTGTATTGAAGACATCTCACTACACCTATTTGCCAACGATACCGACATTTTTGTCTCGACATATTCCTCCTACAGACTTCACATGAAACTCCAAGAAGTCTGCATATTTTCCACGATTTGGTGTAAAAAACGGCGAATTACAATAAACCCTCAAAAAAGTGGAGCAATAATCTTCTCCAGAAAAAAAGATAAAATTTAAAAATCTTTGGATGGACTTTTCTCGTCTTGGATGACAATGTCCAGAAGAGGAATACAACAACAAAAAGCCTTTATTTAGGGTCACTGACCCTATACAGGATTCACCAGAGGTATGCATAAGAACAAAGCAGTGAGACAAAGGAAACAACGATATAGACAGAAGAAAAAAAAAACAAGAAAAAGAAAGAGGGAAGCAAGAAATCAACACAAAAAGAGTAGCAGTAAGAAAGTGAGGAGTGAGTATCACTTGGCCTTCTTCTGAGATATGGACTTGTGGAAACCATTAAACACCGTAGCAATATACTTATTCTGGGTCATATTGTCAATTATTGATGGAAGTGAAGCACAGAGTTGCCCAGTTTTGAGCATAAGGGTTCTTCTTTCAGAGCAGAGCAATCAAAAATATAGTGAGTGATTTCATTTTTTAGTTTTGAATTACAGAAGGTACAAATTGGGTCCTCACCGCAGAGCATCTTGGTGTGGTTTTCTCTAAAAAAACTTGAAAGTATTCTAACTTGTGCGAGTAGTCTTACAACCAGGAAAGGAAAATCCCCTAAAAGGTATCCCTCCGTCATGAAAGATATGTGAATGTCTTTGTAGTGAGAGTATAGCTTAGATTTATCCATTCTTGTAAGTTCGTTTTGTATAGATTGGTCTGCCGCTGTTTTTAAGAGCCCTGTAATCGCGCTCCTCAGCGTTTCAGGATCATCACAGGAAACAAGTGCAGGGGATCCATTATTGTTAAACAGATTGGTGAGCTTTTTAATGAAACCGATGGGTGTGCCCGAAGCATTAGACAGTTCCCGTGTTCTATTAAAACATATACGCGGCAATCTGTCACTGCTCATATTCAACACCCGCAGCCAATACTTCAGAGTTAATTTTAAAGCTGTTACACTCAATGAGATACGACCGGTTTCTAATCTGATTATGTAGCCTGGAGTGTATCTGGGCAGATTCAGGAACCTACGGATAAATATGTCTTGTATACTGTCCAGTAAGTCTTTATGCTCTGTTGCCCACAATGGAGCGGCATACATCAGGACAGCTCTCACTATTGTATCAAAGACAGAAGAGGAATACAATAAACGGATTAAAAAATAGTCAATAAATCTGTAATTGCGTAGAGAAAAATTATATACCAAATTATATACTTTCAAACGTATTATATACGTTTTTATTGAGTTTAATAATAGATTTTATGGATTTTATATACAGTAGAACCTCCCTATAAAGGACACCTAATTGCAGGGCCAAAGTGTCCTTTAGAGGGAGGTGTCCTTTTACCGGAGAGTTGCTAAATAGTAAAAATGATAATTTTGCAAATGAAAACTGTCCTTTGTAGAGGGATGTCCTCTAGCGCGAGTGTCCTCTCATGGAGGTTCTACTGTATCAAATATAATTTAGAATTTTTTAAAATCCTAAATCTGATCTCTTGTAATCTTACACACACAAAAGCTTTCATTAAGACATACAGTCTTATACACGGAGTCTGCAAATGAAAATAATAAAAAGTAAAAGCTAATCATATTTAATGATAATAAAGAAATTTAAATACAAAGGAAGACTTAATACAATCATTTGTAGTCAGTCTTTACAGTAAAAATCGGACTTGGACGAAAGACAATTCAATGGTGGTAGTGTCTTGTCCATCCATGTAAAAGGAGGGTACCATTGCCCCGTTAGTCAGCCATATTTCAGAGTTCCCTGTTCACGGTTACAGTAGCGGCTCGGGGCTCACGACACCGTACTACAGGGCAGTCCCTTACTTGTGCTGCTTTTCCCGCCCACCAGTAGAGAAGGACTTCTGGGCGGAAAGACAATTCAATGTCTAATCTATTCCCCAAGTACTGCTTTTAATACCAAATGTATTATCCAATAGTACTTTATAAACATACAAAGCTTTATTAAGACCACCGGTCTTATACAGATTCACCACAGGAAGAAAGGAATCATAGATGGAGCTCCTGTACTCCAGGAAGTGCAGCACCCAACAACAGCTTCCAGGTCCGACGCATGTCCAATGGCCACACCGTGCATACGTCATGGTTAGCGAATCACTGAACAGGCGAGTGTGGAATCAGCCGCGTTCTAGTCTTCTCTTTCAATAGTACTTTATACAGAAAGGTTTGTTACCATCCTCCCGCAGTTTTGTATCCTGGTCTGAAGACCAGCCTTACTACCTCACCAGCCTAAATAAACACCAGCTAGGCACAAATATTCGACCTATTACATAACTCCTTTCGTAGGATGTTGCGAAGCCACTCCTGTATTGATAATGGCTATAGTTCGAAACCACAGTAAACAGAATAGCTTTTGTCTGAATTTTCCTTAACTTATGTTGTTGCTCATTATTTTAATACATTTTTAAAGGGAGAGGTACCTTAATGCCACTATCCTCTCACAATTTTGGAGAGTACTTTATGTGAGCAATATAAAAAAGAGTGCTTTATGTAAAATAAAATGTAGAACCAAAGACCTCGATGTTTCCAATGGAATCCACGCTCAATAGAGGCATTATAGATTTTGACAGACAACTTTATGATGGTAAAAAAAGTAGTTAGAGTAGAACTTCTCGTTGCTAAGTCAAATTGTCCTTTAGAGATAGAGAAAGAGGTGTCCTCTTACCAGAGAGCATCTAAATATTAAAAATTGTAATTTCGGCAATGAAAATTGTCTTTTTTAGAAAGGTGTTCTCTAGCGGTAGTGTTCTCTGATGGAGGTTCTACTTATCAAAAAACATAATTGTTTTATCTTTTAGACTTTATAAGCCTTTGAAATTATCTATAATTCAAATAGTGCCTTATAAAAAAACATGTTTATACAAACCATGCAGGTGGTTAGTGATTCCTTGTACTGTATCACACATGTTCAAACTTGTACATACCTCTCAACTTTGTGTTTACAAAGCGCGCCAGAGCCGTCTCTATCCCTAGCAAACACTGAGGGTTGTTGGATTTTTTAAAATGGACGGCCAAAGTGGAATAAAAAATTGTTTGTTGTGTTGGATCCGAACATTTCAGAATATTTTTTAAAAGTTGATGTTTTGCAGCAAATCTATACAAGAATGAAGTCTTCTTTAAAACGAAGCAATCCATTATAAACACGAGAATGAAGAAACATGGCTTGGAGATATTTAAAATATAAATTACTACTCTCCCTTTTTTTTAACCTGTTCCCATCATTTTTTAACCTTTTTTTTTACTTATACCAAATACACGTGGTTCAAGCCATGATGATGGGTAATTAGCGACTGCTTTTACACATGTAGAAAACAATTCGATTTTAGCATTTACAAAGGTATCAGAGCCCCGTTTGGTTACTTGCATTCACTGGTGAGGTTGGACTTTTGCAATAATCGGGGGCCATTGAAACATTTTTTTCTACATAAAAAAAAAAATGTACTCAAAGCGGGTTTCGATACAAGATAATTGCATTTTGTTTCAAGGCGGGTTATTATGGTTTTAAAATAGTTTTGATGGAATTACCAGTAACTCTGACCCAGGTTAAGTAAAGGGCCGTTATTCTATTATTTAAAATGAATATTTTATAAAATATATTTAAAATAAAGTTGGGGAATTATTTGAGGTTTTGTTTCATAACAAATGAACATTTATCTTACTTTCTAATTGCATTCGTTAATTAATTATATCTGTTATTTATTCCACCATGATCACACATCAAACCCTGTGGTGGTGTCTTGTCCATGGAGCAGATCAGATTGGTCCATGCACCCTGATCACAATACCGGCCAACTTAGGTGCCTTGTCCGTATGGATGTCCTCTTCTGGATTGATGTCTGTCATATAGACAAGATCCTACTTTCTAATTGCAATTGTTAATTAATTAGTTCCGTTGTTTATTCTACCATGACCACACATTAAACCCTATGGTGATGGTGTCTTGTCCATGGAGCAGATCGGTCTGTGCACCCTGATCACAATACCAGTCAACTGAGGTGCCATATGGATGTCCTCTTCTGGATTGATGTCTGTCATATAGACAAGATCTTACTTTCTAATTGCAATTGTTAATTAATTAGCTCAGTTATTTATTCCATCAGGACCACATCAAACCCTGTAGATCATCTATATGTTAGCTTGCATGTCATAACAGCCCCATCCATCTGTGAAAAATGGATCATCATTGTCAGCTCTAATTACAGTGTACCTCTTTATATGTGGGTCTGCTAGTTCCCCCATCGGGCACCTCCCCAGCATAGGGGAATACCTCATAAATGGGTAGTACCGGGGAAATACCCGGGGAGGACCATATGGCAGGTTCTTGGGACATAGTATCATGGCCCACCCTCAGTAGAGGAAGGCATTGAAGGAGGAGGAAACCTCTTTAATTCATGAAAAAAAGGCATCTCCTTATCGGGCAACTGAAAGTTTCTGATGGAGATGCCTTTTTTCTTAATTATGCACCTTATCCCAGTACAATATCACATTTGTACTATTTTTTCTCTTTAATTCAGTTTATTATTTTTTATTATTCAGCCATTTTTTTATGTTCCAATCAGCCTATTTAACTGGCTATATTTCAACACAGACCCCTTAAGTGTTGATAACAAAATGTCCACACTAGCAGTGTGAATGTTGGGGAGTGAATTGGTTATCATCTTAACCAATTGATAAGGCACAATTTGGATTATAGATCGCAGCTACAAGAAAATAAGACCAAATCCAAATAAATTAATAGAGTGTGAGGTTTCGGTAACAGTGTTCATTAGACATCAGACATTAGAATAAATGGAATTCATTTTCTTCAGTTCATAGGAAGAATTCATTTATTCTTTTGTTTGATGATGGTAACAACACTGTTACCAAAACATCACACACTATTAATTTATTTGGATTTGGTCTTATTTTCTTGTATCTCTTAACCGACTATAATTCAACACTGACTTTAATTCAACCAAAAATTCTTATCTCGTGGGGTGTTGAATTAAAGAAGTTGGATAGCATTTTATTCTTTTTTTAAAGAAATTTCTGCAACACCACTGAACAGAAAATGACAAAAATAGTAGGCTCATCAGTGGTGACCCCTCCCAGTGAGTTTTGCCATCTATCAGACTACCATAACTAGGGTAGATAAATAGGAACATATAAACAATAGTTATGATGATCTAGTAGACCAGCACTGATGAGTCATGCGCTCCTAATATATTTTTCATCTTCTGTTTAGCAGTTGTGTAGAAATTTCTTTTTTTTTTTAAAGTAGAACCAAATAATCAATTAAGAGAAAGGCATCTGTGCAATTGAAAGTTGCTGATTGCTAGTTGTTGATTATTCCAGAATTAGTCAAATACCCTTTCTTAATTGATTAATCCTTTCTCTTCATTTATCAAACTGACCCCAGTACACTTCTGTGCTATATTTTTCAATATACAGTTAAACCTGTCTATAGCACCCCCTCTAAATAGCGCCTTCCTCTCTATGGCCCCCGATTTTAAACATTAAAATGTAAACATTTTACATTAAAAGTGACCTGTCTATAGCACCCCCTCTCTATACACCCTATTTTGGTGAGTCCCAAGAGGGGGCGCTAAAGACAGGTTTAACTCTATATACAGTAAAACTTCCATGAGAGGACACTCACGCTTGAGGACACCTCTCTACAAAGGACAGTTTTCATTTGCAAAATACCATTTTTACTGTTCAGCACCTCTCCGGTAAGAGGACACCTCTCTCTAAAGGACACTTTGGCTCTGCAATTAGGTGTCCTTTACAGGAAGGTTCTACTGTATATGTAAATATTTAATTCTAATAATAATGGCAAATTCACATGTTCAAACCTAAATTGATAGATGGTGTCATTTTATTATCATTTGAACCTCAGACAGCATCAAACAACACTAACAAGATTTAGAACAGGCCATCTCAAGCCATTGAAGATAGAAAATAACAACAAAATCTACCCCACTTGGTCAAAATGTAGCTTGGCACCTGCAGCTCCAGAACACATTTTGGCTTGCATTAGATGCACTAAACAGGACCTTTGGGAGAGGCCACTACTTATCATAAAACAGCTCGAGGAACATGAACTCATGGAGTTCGTGTAAGCTTTAAATAAGGGGATAAGAAACAACAACATACTACCCTCTGGAGTGTAGGACAAGTTAAGGAAGTTTTTTTGGGAAAATTACTTGATTTATCTTACTTTCTAATTACATTTGTTAATTGGGAATTTTTTGTTGTTTTGCTAGCACAAATCTACAAAATATAATAGAGATGATAAAACAGAAGAGTTTGGAAGACACAAGGTAATAAGACCAAATCCAAATAAATAAATAGTGTGTGACGTTTTGGCAACAGCGTTGTTACCGTCTTTAGACAAAAGTACTGAATGAGAAATTTTACCACAGGATGTTTTAAATAGATACTGTGTACTATGCTGTGATAAAATTTCTCATTCAGTACTTTTGTCTGAAGATGGTAACAACGATTTTACCGAAACATCACACACTATTTATTTACTTGGATTTGGTCTTATTACCTTGTGTTTATAATCCAAATTGTACCTTATCAGAAGTTTGGAAGTCAAATAAAACTACACTCTTGTGATATGAATGGCCAAAACCTTGAAATCAGCGTAGAGTTGTCAACTCCAGGTTGTGGTTTATTGAAGATGATCAGTGGTAAACCACCAACCACAGCTATCAGGAATCTACAACCTATTTACCCTGATAGATCCTATTCCATAATAACTTTATTAGGTATTGCTCAAAAAGATCAACCTAGCTTATGTTATTTACATGAGAAATATGAACAGGTTCTTCACAGGAAAAAAGTGTAGAATATGGGATTCAATCCTGGTTCATGGCTGTCAGGAATTGAGGGTTTTGACCATTCGTCCACCGACTTCTTTTTTAGTCTGATAGATGGCAGCATTTCCAGTTACAGGATCATCTTTGTTAGCTCAAATATCACCCTCTACCTCACCCACCTTGCTATACCACAATGATTATATGGGAAGGCATGGCTCATCAGTAGTAAACCTTCCTTGCAAAATTAAACCAGCAGGTTAATAAGGTTCACCAATGATGAGCCATGCCACCCCATTTAAACTTATAAAAAAAAAAATTCCTGTAGAAAAATATTTTTTTTTATTGAAAAAGCACAATTTGAATTATAGATTATAGCTACAAGAAAATAAGATCTAATCCAAATAAATTAATAAGGAAGAACATTTAACTTTAACTTAATAGTGTGTGACATTTCGGTAACAGTATTGTTACTGAAACATCACACACTATTAATTTATTTGGATTAGGTCTTATTTTCTTGTTTCTTTTTTTTTATTATTATTAAAAAAAAAACTTGAAAAATTTTTCTAAATTTTCAATAAGGATATTTCCTTGATCCATTTTCTTCATTTCCACTATTTCTAGCATGTTCATACATGTATTTAAAAAAAATTCTTTAGCTTATCAACAAAATCTGAAAACAACAAAAAAATGAGAGGAAAGAAAAACAATAAACAATCTCAATATTAATAAAACATTTATTCCATAATATATAATTAAAAATATAAAAAAAAAGGAAAAAAAACCAATTCATTATATAACAACACAACATTAATAACAGCATGTGATGTGGGGGAGATAATATATGCTTAAATATGGTTAAATAATAACATAAAATCACAATAATTGGGGGTTATAACAATAATATATATATTGTACAACATTTGTTGTGGAGCATATATCAACACTGAGGAATTTTGGCAAGAAAATAAATAGAAATATGCAAATATGTATATATATATATGAGGTACATGCAGCCTATTTTAAACATGATATTGTAACAGTTGCAAAAGAGGGAAACAAAAAACAAAGGTTTTTTTATTAGGAAAATAATAAGAGAGTAAATAAATATATTAGACTTAATTGCACTAAGGATGATATATTAACAATTAAATGGGCTCATTAACTAAACTTAAGGGAAATTAGTTTAAAAGCTATATTGGATTAAATAGATTTGGTAAAACCCCTCCAAGACATCACAGTTTATTAAGGTCAAGACTGACTGTCCCACACTTTCATCCATTGTCAAACTTCCTCTTTATTTTACTTTGCTATGAAGTTGTCAAAACTTTAGTTCCTTTGAAGACCTTAATAGGTTTTTTTTTTATATATATATATACAGTAGAACCTCCAGGAGAAGACACTCACACTAGAGGACACCTCTCTACAAAGGAGAGTTTTCATTTCCAAAATTACCATTTTTACTAAATTGTAACTCTTCTGTAAGAGGACACCTCTCCCTAAAGAACACTTTGGCTCTGCAATTAGTTGTCCTTTACAGGAAGGTTCTACTGTATATATATATATATATATATATATATGTGATAGTTGAGATATAAAAGGATTGATTACAATGCACTTTGTGGAGAAGAAATACACTGAAAAGAATCTTTCTAAGCCTGAATGCAACTCTGCAATTATTAACATGATTGATTTACTATCTCTTGTTAAAAGAATGGAAATCCTCTGTAAGCAGATGGACCAGAAGTGTCCACAACATCAGTTTTGACTATTTAGCCAGCCTGTGTTCTCCACCACAGGTTTGTACTATGGCCAGCCCTATATGGGGAGATAGGGAAAATCATTCCAATAGAGGTTGAAGCAAAATACAAACAAATAGTTGGGGGGGGGGGATCAATGTTATTTTAAAACTAATTAAAAAACTTCCATAAAAAAAAATAGCCCAATTAAAGACAAAAGGGGGCATTTTTAAGAAGACCAATATGATATATGTTTATATAGTAGAACCTCCCTTTAGCAGACACCTCTCCACAAAGAACAGTTTTCATTTGTAAAATTACCATTTTTACTATTTAACAACTCTCCAGTAACAGGATACCTCTCCCTAAAGGACATTTTAGCTCTGCAATTAGATGTCCTTTACAGGGAGGAGGTTCTACTGTATATGTTTCTTTTTTTTTTAAATGTAATTCAGATCACTAGCTTTCAAGTTCAAAATCTAGAGATCTAAATTAAATTTGCAAAAAGAAACTTGTATCTGCAAACCTGATGTTTTCACTTTAATGCTTGCTATTACTGAACAGGGCTTGTTGTATTTTAAACCTTCAACTACAGGCCAACTGTGGAGGGTCATCTTTTATAGAGGAGAACGCAAACTGGTCTTACCGTAATTACAAAAATTCCTACATTTCAACATTCACATTTTTTTTTTTTTTAACAAGAATTTCTTTCATCAATCCAATTACAATCATTATAACAAACAGGCAGAAGATATATACCTTTAGTAAAATATATTTTAAAATGGTAAATATAGGACTTCTTTTTCTTAACAATTTGATCATGATTTGTTCGAACAAGAATCTTCCCCAAATAATAACAAGCTACTCTAAAAAACCAAAAGTTCTATTTTCCAAAAATGAAAATGTAAACAATTATGGGGAAGAGGCTATTTGAATACAGTAATTAATAAAGAAAACAAAATTTAGATATTTATGCTCTATTTCATTACTTTTTAAAACATACTGAATATCACAAAAATCATTATTTTCTTTCAGGTAGCAAGAGCAAAAAAAAAATGTTAAAGGCTTAAAATCTTTCATGTTTTTATTTATAATCCTTACAACGTTATACCGCAAAAATGTACATTTGAAAAATGAAATGTCTGATAAATGAATGGCTTTTTCTTTCAAATATATATATATGCTCTCTCTGTTATTGTTTTTTAAGTTTTTATATACGTATGGAGGGAAAAAAAGTTTATAAAGAGGGGAGAAGAAAAAAAAGCAACAATAAAACTTTTTTTTTTTAAATAAATATAAAAAGATTTTAACAAGCATGTAAGTTGGAACTTTAATAAATAAAAAAAATAAAAACATTTTAGGAAAAAGCCTTTTTTTAATATGGAAAAAATGATTATTCTAAAAGGAATTAAGAAAGGAAAAAAGAATTGCAACAATTAACTACACTTGAGGGCTATAACATTCAACACTAAATTTATAATATTTTTTTCTAAACAATGAAGCACTAAAAATAACTATAATTATCTGGACTAAATGGCTATTAAATGAACTAAGTGAGAATAAACAACTAGATTATCTATAAAGGTAAGTGCTAAGTCAAATATTTCTTAACTTTTAGTTATAGGTGGTGTCGTATGGTTATTTACAAATGATGTATAACTGCGACAATTTGCTAGCAACATTTATTATATAATCTAAATATATTTTCATTCTAATTGAACAATTTATAATCTGTAGTAAGGTTTTAAAGAGAATATTTAATTGGGGAAAGAGTGAATAAAAAAAATGTATTTCTTCGTGAGAAAGATACATAATTACATGCATTTAAATCTTGAAATATTACACCCAAAAGTTTCATATAGCGCATGATGCAATCTTAATAAAACTAAAATGTCAATTGGCACTAAAAAATATATATAACAATAAATGTAAGGAAAAAATATAATGATAAAAAAATATTTTACATACGATCGATTGCATTATTATTATTTTTTTAAATCCAAAAGATAAAAGCAGTCTTTTGAAAAAAAAAAGATTAAATGGGGTTAAATGATGAGCATTACCTTTAAGAGAGAGTTGCCAATATTATATTTTATGAACTTTTTTATATTTTTCACGTACTTGGGTTAGCATTTCTTGCGGAGCATTATCTGAAAGATCCAGCATATCACGTACTTGCTTTAAATATTCATAATTCTTTTTGCCATGAACCTCCAACCAAAAGACTTCATCCTCCTTTGACTTTTTAATTGGCTTTTTGGTAAATGAGGTGCTAGCACATTTATCATCTAAGAGTCCTTTTTCTTCTGAAGCTTTATCACGGAATGGACATGCACAAATTCTAATGCTCACTGCACATCTTCCTAAACACATCATTTCATTTTCTAAAGTAAAAACGACTTTAATTTGTCGTCTGTTTATGCCGCCAGGGCAACTTCCCCAACACATGAATTTATAAATATAAATGGAAAATTCATTTCCAGAAAAAGGTACTTCAAATGGTGCAAGAACACTGTGATGTCCATTTGAATCTGTTTCATAGAGTGATCCAGCATTGACACATCTAATTAAATGATCTGGAGCTGGGTGGCCATCATTTGATGGATCAGTAAAATTTGAGTGGTTGTGGCATCTTCTGACAACATCAACTGTTGGCTCTTCAAACACTGCCATGGCTCTTATTATTGTTCCAGGTGGGGGTTTGGTATTTGTATAAAAATAAAATGGGCATTCATGTCCCATTATTATGAAAAGTTTGTTCTTTACTTTGGAATATACCTTGGCTGACGACTTTGAATTCTTTTGCGCAATAAATTCGTCAAAATTTAGTGAAAACCCATAATCTCCTGCCCAATCAGTTATGGCTGGTATGTTACCGGCGTTGAGAGTAGTTGGATTTGCTTCAAGTTTGAAAGGTCCGTCATTGCTTTGAGATTGCCCCTCAAAAATATATTTAGTTAGATCTAATTCTTCACTTAATGCAAGAATATTTTCATTGGAAAAGTTACCAATATCAGTGAAATCTGGCAAGAAATCGCACATCTTTAACTTTTTTTTCAAGCTTTAAAGCCCAAAGAGGCGAAAATTTTACAACAAAAACAACGCCAATCGGCGCAATGAGTCATCAAGTTTTGCTTGATGCGACCAATTTTTTTAGCAATAAATAAATTCATTGATTATTTATTATTTATTTATATTGCACAGCATTTCGAAAGTTATTTTCAGAGAACTGAAGTTTTCATTGCTGGGCTAACCTTTTAAGATAAAAAAATAATAATAATTTTGATTTATTAACGTTGATTATAAATTTTTATCTTTTCCTGATATTTAAATTTAAAAAATAATATTTAAAATATTAGGCTATAATTAGCAATACTAATTCTCTAGGAAGATGGTTTAACCAAATGATTAAATAATATATAGTATGTTTATTATAAAGATATGTAGTGTTATATATCATCCCAATCTCACGCATAAATATCATTTCTAAAAATATAATTTTATAAACACATTTTCGATTTATATTAGATTAGTTAATTGCTAATAGTTTCTGCTATTAATATATGGCAAGTATTTCTATGTTCTATTTTCAATTAATAGCACAAATTCCAAACTATAGTTTAGCGTTGGTATCCTTCAAATATATCAAAATACCCTAAACCATTGCCAAAATAAGAAACTATACTGAACAATTAAGTTGCTGTTGTTGTTGTCGTGTCTAATAAAGAGCCTCAGATGTACCCATCCATCTTTATCATAGCAGTCGCTATGTCCACTATCTTGGGTGTGTAAAGCTGTTGCTTTGTCCATGTCAAATTTCTGCATGGCTGCAGCCATTGCTGGGCATGAGAATATGTGGGTAGGTGTTAGTGCAACATCTTCGTACACATTTATTTTTAGCAAATCTTTATTGTCTTAGTAAAGTCTGATACAGCCTTTTATTGTTTATTTTCGAAACGCCAAAAAGTGACAAAAACAAATCAAAAAGGGATGATGATAACCTGCGTCTTGCAGATTAACATTTTCATAGAAACATATATATATACATATTTATTGCTAGCTATATATCACCATCTTCTCTCTTCAAAGACGAAATCTCACAGGCGGTCTCCTCGCTCGAGGTGGGTTCCGCCTTAGGACAGGACCCTCCTCTTTCAAGGACTCGGGGTCCAGCGAGCGAAGAGGCTCCAATGACTTTCCATCGTCTGTATCACTCTGAACCTCTGAATCTTGATCCGACCGCTGGCTAGTTAGTCCTGGCGACAGCGACTCCATATAACCTCTGTCTCGTACAACCTCCGAGATTATGGCACTGGGACCTGCTCCTCTTGAGTGCTCGGGTTGACGCTCTCCATCTCCACTCTCATCTTCCTCACCATTCCTCCACCTTTTTCTAATTTGATCCCTGTGATAGGCCTTTACCTGTCCGTGGATCAAAATGGTGTAGACTCTAGTTCCCTTCTTGCCCACAATTTTTCCTGGGATCCATTTATCACCACCTCTAAAGTTTTTACACCACACTAAATCATCTATCTGGAATTCTTCCAAATGGGTTCGCCGATCATACTTCATTTGCCTGGCTTGCTGGTCCCTAACTCTAGATGCCAAGCTGGGATGTATCAACGACACTCTGGTTCGAAGCGCACGCCCAATAAAGAGCTCTGATGGAGTCTTTCCCGTTGTCACATGCGGGGTGCTTCGATATGCCAGAAGAACTTTTGATAAGGTGTCTTGAATGGTATCCCCAATTTTCCTTTTGTTTTTATCCAGGGCAGTCTTAATTGTTCTAACCGCTCTTTCAGCCAAGCCATTACTTTGCGGGTGGTACGCCGGGATCAATGTTTGTTTAATTCCATTTCCTTCCAGAAAACCTTTCATTTCACTACCAGTAAACTGAGGTCCATTATCAGATACAAGTTCCTCCGGTAACCCATAGGAAGAAAAAAGTCGCCGTAGTTGCTCAATGGTTTTGCGTGTGGTGGTCTCTCTCATTGGGATGGCTTCGATCCACTTTGAATGACTATCTACTACTATTAATAAATTAATGTTTTCCTTATTTGCAAAATCAATGTGAATTCTTTGCCAAGGTCTGGTTGACCATTTCCAGGGTTGCCATTTTCCTTTATTTGGCCCATCCTGGGATTGCTGACAGCTTCTGCACTTATTCACCAAAAACTCGATTTGGGTATCTAGATTTGGCCACCAAAAATGTGATCTTGCTACAGCCTTCATTTTGTTCATACCGGAATGAGTCTCATGAAGACAGTTCAACATTTTTATTCTGAGAGATGGTGGAATGACAACTCTCATTCCCCAAACCAAACACTCCCCATCTACAGTTAGCTCAAGTTTCCTTTGAAAATAAGGTCTGAGGTGATCAGCCACCTTTTCAGGCCAGCCTTGCTGAGTATAAAATTTGGCCAATGAGAGCACTTCGTCTTTTTCAGTTTCCGTGGCAATTTCCTCTGCTGTGATCGGCAATTCTTCCACATAGGATAAAGCATAGACATTATTTAATCTTGGAATTTCTTCACAGCCCACAGGAAAACGTGACAGAAGATCTGCATTCCCATGGTCTTGCGTTCTTCGAAATTTAATATCGTAAGTATAAGCTGACAAAATAAGCGCCCAACGCTGCAATCTTGAAGTAGATAAGGTGGGGATACCTGATCTTGAGCCCAAAATGGTCACCAATGGCTTATGGTCTGTAATAAGAATAAATTTTCTTCCATAAATAAATTGATGAAACTTGGTAACTCCATAAATAATGGCTAGAGCCTCCTTCTCAATCTGAGAATAATTTTGTTCTGCTACCGATAAAGTCCGTGAGGCAAACATAATCGGTCTCTCCTGGCCTTCTATAATATGTGACAACACAGCGCCCACTCCAATCTGCGATGCATCAGTGGCCAAACACAATGGCAAAGTCGCATCATACGGGACTAGCACCCTCTCAGAGGTAATGCTATTCTTGCACTTGTCAATGGCCTCTCCACATTCCTTTGTCCAAACCCAAGGACGTTTTTTGTGAAGAAGCTCATGAAGAGGCTTCAAAAGCTCTGGCAAATTGGGTATGAACTTCCCATAAAAGTTTACCAAACCAAGAAATGACCTTAATTCAGAGATATTCGTAGGCGTTTTGGCCTTCTGTATTGCTTGTACCTTATGATCTAAAGGTCTGATGCCCTCTTCCGTGACAAGATGTCCTAAATATTCAATTTCTTTTTGCAAAAATAGGCATTTTTCTTTCTTTAGTTTGATATTATACTTCGCCAAGCGAGCAAATATAGTCTTCAACAACGCCAGATGTTCTTCAATTGATGCTGTGGCTATAAGGACATCATCAATATAACAAATTACGCCTCCTATACCCGACAAAACCCTATCCATTACAGATTGAAAATAACTGGGCGCATTTGCCAATCCAAATGGCATTCTCTTAAACCTGAAAAGCCCTTTATGAGTATTTATCGTTAGTAACGGTCGGGTGCCTGGGTCCACCTCTAATTGCAGATAAGCGTTCCTCAAGTCCAATTTAGAAAAGTATTTTCCCTTGGCCAATGTGGAGAATAAATCTTGCTGTGTGGGAAGGGGATAGGCCGCAGTGTCCAAATATTTATTTAGAGTTACCTTGAAGTCGCAGCAAATTCTGATCTCTTTATTTTTCTTCGGCACTACAACCACTGGAGTGGCCCATTTACTGCTCGCCACCTCACATAGATAACCCTTAGCCACCATTTTGTCTAATGCTTCAGTAACTGCTGGCCTAATGGCGAAAGGCACCGGACGAGCCTTATGGAAAATTGGATTCACATCACACATGTTTACTGAAAATGTGAAACCTTTTATTGGTTCGGTTGTCTCCACAAATAGGGCTTGATTTTCCTTCAAAATTTCCTCAATGGTAATTTCCACAGGCATATGTTTTACCGCGAAACAGCCTAATTTCAATCTATTTATCCATTCTCTTCCCATCAAAGCCCTCTTTTCTCCTTTCACCACCAACGCTCTAAGTTTGTAAGTAATATCTTGACACTCCACTTTGACATTGATTTTACCCAGAATGGGTACCACGGTACCATCATAAGTTCTTACAATAATACTCGCTTTTTCCAATTTCAAGTGTTGAAGACTATTTTTAAAATCCTTTTCTGATATCAGTGTTAGACCACTACCCGTATCCATTTCAAATTTAATAAAGTTTCCTTCTACTTTTAACTCCATCAGATAGGGAGGGTCACTTGAGGCAAAATTAATTTTATACTCAGGTATCGTCACGCTTATAATTTTCTGGACATACTCTTCCTCCTCTTCTTGGTCTCCTATCTGATGTATATTTCCCGGCTGATTCTGATGTTGCCTTAGATTTCTTCTACTGCTCCAACATATTGAGGCAATGTGTCCTTTTTTATTACACTTAAAGCATATCGCCTCCTTAAATCTACATAGTTCTTTATGCTGTTTACCACAATGTTTACATTTGCCATTCTGGAAATTTGATTCAACCTTGCGTTCCATCCTCAACTTATCTACACAATCTTCACCCTGCTCCAAGTGAAATAATTTTGTATTTTTCTCGGCCGCTTCCATAGATAATGCTATCTCAATTACTTTAGATAAAGAAATGTCGCCCTCCGACAAAATTCTATTTTGTATTTTGGCATTATATAATCCACAAACCATTTTATCACGTAAAGAATCCTCCAGAAAATTTCCAAAGTTGCATGAGGAAGCCAAACGCTTAATTTCCACCAAGTAATCCGAGATGCTTTCTTCCTTTAATTGCATTCTTTTAAAAAAAATGAACCTCTCTACTACAATTGAGCGCTTTGGAGAGAAGTGCCTTTTCAAGATATCTATTAGGTTATCAAAAGTTTTATCTTTAGGTAGAATAGGACTGCACAAATTCTTCAAAACACCATATGTTTTACTTCCCATGAGGGTTAGGAGATAAGCCTTTTTCTTCTCATCCCCTGCCTCCTCCAATATGAGAAACTGTTCCAATCGTTCATAAAACGTTTCAAAAGTTTCAGTTTCCTCATTATATTCCTTAAATTGGTAACTAGCCATTTTTTTTCACTCTTTCTTAAATTTGCATCCTAAAACTTTGCAATTTGTGTCTTTTAAAATTTACTTTCAATTATATGCAAAATCAAAGACATTTTCTAAAAATATTTACTTCAAAATTCGAGGGTACTTACTCTTATATCCTCGTCGCCAAATGCAACATCTTCGTACACATTTATTTTTAGCAAATCTTTATTGTCTTAGTAAAGTCTGATACAGCCTTTTATTGTTTATTTTCGAAACGCCAAAAAGTGACAAAAACAAATCAAAAAGGGATGATGATAACCTGCGTCTTGCAGATTAACATTTTCATAGAAACATATATATATACATATTTATTGCTAGCTATATATCAGTTAGTTTCACACCAGGACAGTTGTTGCATGTCTTATAGGTTCTTGTGCCATCTGGGTGTATTGTCATTCCTTTGTAATGTTTTGTTCTGAGACTTGTTATGGTTTTTGTAATTATTCTCTCAGAGTTGATTTCGCATATTTGATCTTTTCATATTTTTTGTTTAATTATCTTGTATTTTACCAAAGCATCAGCGTCAAATACTGACATTTGTTATTTCCTTTGGCTCAACTTTCTGGCTTCCTTTGCCAATTCATCTGCCATCTCATTACTCCTGATCCCTACATGGACAGGAATCCATTGTAGAATGCAGTTCTTCTCCAATGGTTCCAGTTGGGTAAGTAATAAGTGTATTTCCGGCGTTATTTTAGTATTGCCCTTTTGAATTGCTTCTAGAGCGGATATGGAGTCGCTGTATATTAAAATTCCTTCTGCTTGATGCAGGGATGGTTGCCCTGGACCCTTGGAATATTTGACCAAATTATGGTTCGTTTCTAAGGTGACTAACGTGGCAACAGCACCCATTTTACAATGAAGAGCAAAACCGAACAATTAAGTGATATCAACATATATAGTCACGACCGTCATGGGTTCTGTCACGGATGCGCGCGCATCATCATTATGATCATTATCATTATCTAATGATAATAATAATAATAATAATTATTATTATTATTATTATATTATTATTATTATCCATCAACATATATAGTCACGACCGTCATGGGCCGGTTCTGTCACGGATGCGCGCGCACAGGGAGGTCACGTGCTCGCCGGCATTACGTCATAGATTATAAACACAAGGTAATAAGGCCAAATAAAAAATAGTGTGTGATAAGGCACAATTTGGATTATCTACTTATATAATTGCCTTATTCTCTCTGTGTGAAGTTCACGGATAGATTTTGGTCAGAATGGATAAAATAAAAAAAGTGTCAAGGGAAGGGAATCGAACCCACGACCTTCCGCTTACCGGGCAGATGCCATGACCACTAGGCTACCCTGGACATATTTTTCCGTTCACATTTTTATTTTTATATTTTCAAGACACACACAGTATTGCGATTTCACCGCCACTCTGTGTTGTGACGACGATCTAAATTCTATAGAGGTAGTCACTCACCTCTATTCTTGGTCGGCGGGGTTGAAGGTTCAAAGTTAAGGCGTCGTTGTTTATAACACTTTTAAAATATACGACGAAAACAGGAGGGAAAATTATATTTATTACAATTTAAGAAAATAAGTAAAGTATTATTTAAATATTTACACTAAAAGATATTTATAAAAAGAGAATCGTAGATCAGGGCAAATTCTAGTGTTCGAAAAAGTTGTTTTTCAAGTTCTTCCTCTATTGTTTCCTCATTTTTGCCGCTGCATCCCCGTAGCTGCTTCCGCCGGCCTCCCATTGGCTGCTTCGGATGTCTTCTTTTCCAACATTTCTCCCACCTTTGAGTTGGCGTCTCGACGACTCAAACATGGAAAGGAAAAGTTCAGTAGATCCAATCGGTTGGGTCTCTTGATGGGCCGTCCGTAACTTGACACAACATTCGGGGTATCAATGTGATGTTGCTCTTGTTGTGAAGTCAAAGGGTCCTCTTCAGTTGTCAATCGAACTTCTTGTGTGGGAGATCGCTCCGTTAGAGGGTCTCGACATCTTATCTCGGGCGTTATCTCTAAATTGTAGAGTTTTCGAATAGGTCGTATTTTATCACCTGATGAAGTTTTCACTTTCGCAACCCTCACAAGTCCGTCTTTTCCTGGATAGAGTTGGATTATTCTGGCTAACGGCCAGTGTAGTCTCTTTAAACTCTCTTGTCCAATGAGTACCATGTCTCCCACCTTGAGTGGTATGGTAGTCTTCAGGCGTCTCGTTTCTTGTCTCAGGAATCCAAAATACTCGATACGAAATCGTTCTCTAAGATCTTCTCGTACACGTTTGATATATTGATATTTGCGGGAGAGGGTCTGGTTATCAATCAAGTCCAGGTCTGGAACGCCAACCTCTCTGACCTCATGTAAGAACAACGAAGGTGTCAATGGAGCGAGATCCTCACTTTCTTCAGTTAGGTAGGTCAGTGGGCGTGTGTTCATCAAGCTTTCGACGTCACACATTACCGTGGACAGTTCTTCATATCCCAAGGAGGTTTGACCGAGAATCCTAAAGAGCAATTGTTTCATCATTCCAATCAAACGCTCCCACCATCCACCCCACCAAGGAGCACCAGGCGGTATGAATTTCCAGGTGATGTTTTTCAATGTGGGATCACATTTTAATCTCGAAAAATCAATCTTCTTTAAAGCATTAGCCATACCTTTGAAATTAGTCCCATTATCCGAATACACAATCAATGGTCGGCCTCTTCGAGCAATAAATCGGCGGAAAGCTTGGAGGAAGGCTTCCATAGACAAAGATGTCACAAGTTCCAGATGAACTCCTCTATACACTGCACATGTGAAGATGACAATCCATGCTTTCTTCTTATTCTTTAAGATAAGATGTCCAGTTAGATCAACTCCTACTATTTCGAAAACTGCAGCATCTCGTACTCTGTCTTCTGGTAATGATGTTGACTCGACGGTAGCTGGTGTCGCGGTGAATCGTTTACAGCGAATGCATTGATTGATGATCTTCTTGACGGTTTTCCTGGATCTTAGTATCCAATAGTTTTCTCTCAGAATACCGAGGAGAGTTTGTAGACCGGCGTGCCCGTGGGTTTCATGGTTCCACCTGATGAGCAAAGAAACCAAAAAGTGATCTGAGGGCAATAAAATGGGCATTCTAAAATTAGCAAAATCTTCTCTTCTGCAAATTTTAGTTTTTATTCTCATAATCCCTGAAGAGTCTACTAGCAACTTAAAGCCTTGTAGTTTCTTATCTTCATGCCCTGAAAACGATTCTCTCTGGATAAGTCTCATCAGTATTATTTCTGACTTAGTGATTTCTTCTGTACTGAGATCTTCTGAAATTATCTTTCTTCTATCAATCTTGGCGTTGTTGAAGAATCTGTATATCCAGGCGGTGATTCGTACTATTCTCAAAAAATGGGAATAACGTCCAAATAAATTTTCATTTTCTCTTGTCGTACACAAGGTGTTCAGGATGGTCTTGCGCCTTTCAGAATAAACAATCTCCAAATCAGGGATAATGGTTGATTTGGGCCACTCTTCTTGGGATACCTTTAACCATGCAGGTCCCTCCCACCATCTTGTCTCCTTAAGTGATTCTGCTGAACATCCCCGAGATGGGAGGTCTGCCGGGTTTAATCGGCCTGGTATGTGGCGCCAAGATTCGGGGGAGCTAAGATTATGAATTTCCTTAACACGGTTCATCACAAAGGCTGCCCAGTTGTCTTCCCTTTGGATCCAACAGAGAGCATTGGTCGAATCGGTCCAATAAAATCTTGGAATTTCCTCAAATTCCAGATCTTGTATGACGTTAGCTGCCAAACGAGCTCCAATCAGACAAGCCAAAAGCTCCAATCTTGGGATGGTGAGTTTCTTCAGTGGAGCTACTCGTGTTCGAGCCTGTATCAATTGGATGTCCACTCTATCTTCCTTTTCAATGCGGAGGAAAATACAGGTTGCATAGGCAAACTGACTGGCGTCGCAAAAGATGTGGAGAGTGGTTTTCTCTACATAGGAGTCCTTAAAACAAAGCCATCTAGGAATTTCTATGTTAGGCAAGTGTTTCAGTTTGCTAAACCACTTCCAAAATCTTTGTACTAAACATCCAGGTAGGACTTCGTCCCATGTCAACTTCTGTATCCAAGTTTCCTGTAATATCAGCTTGGGAATTAAAGTCACAGGACAAGCAACTCCTAATGGATCAAATATCTTGCTCGCTATTGAAAGTACTTTTCTCTTGGTGGTTGGTCCAATTAATTCAAAATCTTCCAAACCAATTGTCAGTGTGTCTCTATCAGTATTCCATGTTATTCCTAAAATGTTCACTTCCTTATTCAGTTGGTTCATAAGAGAAAAGTCTGTAACGTTACTCACCCAATCTCGGAGATTGAAACAAGCTGTAGAGAGCAGTTCAGTAGATTCTTTCACGAATTTCTCCGTTTCTTCAACATTCTGAAAACTGGATAAACAATTGTCAACATAAAAGGATGATTTCAACTGTTCAGCTGTGATTTTTAAATGTTCAGGAGCCTTATCTAAGTGGAGAGATAAGGTAGCCTTTAAAAGATACGGACTAGTGGTAATTCCAAAAACAACCCTTTTATGTCGATACGTGATTAATCTTCCGTCTTCTGTGTGCCACAGGAATCGTAAATAATCTCGGTCTTCTTCTTTTATTCCAATTTGTAAAAATGCTTTCTCAATATCGGAAGAGACACCAACTTCATATTTCTGGAATTTATTTAAAAGTCTTGGTATAATTTCTATCAAATTGGGTCCCTTATCCAGACAGTCATTCAGGGAAAGTTTACCTCTCTTCCGGGCCGACGCATTGAATACTGGCCGTATTCTAGAAGTTTGACTGTTTCTTTTATACACTGGTCGATGTGGCAGGTAGTGTACACCATCTAGTTTATCCCCTCTGGCATACTCGATTATCCCCTGTTTCATCCATTCTTCAAAGATTTGTCCATACTCTTTCATGTCTCCAACTTCTTCAAGTTTTCTTCTTACAGACCTTAGTTGGTTTTCGGCTAGATCTTTATTCGAAGGAATCCTTTCCTTGTCTTGCACCCAGGGTAGAGCTACCTCATAGCGCCCCTCGATATCTCGCGTCGTGGTGTGGGCGAAATGTTCCTCCATTTCAGCTTGTAATGACTGAGTCTTCTTCTCAACCTCCGCGTCAGAGACTCCAATTGCATCTAATTTCCACAAGTTTTCTAGATCCAAAGATAGAAGTGTGGTCACGCAAAGGGAGCTGATGTCATCTCTCACCTCCGTTGGAGGAATCTTTCCCATCACAGTCCATCCTAGTTTGGTACGGATTGCCACCAGTCCAGATGAGATCCTTCTCTGATCATCAGTTAGCAATCTCCCGGCGATGTCCGCGCCTATAAGGACTTCTATACGGTCTCTCATCAAATCAGACACGTCGAGTTCTTCACTCCCTTCTAACAATGATCTTGGACACACCGGAGGTATGCTTCCACAGATAAGGGGTTGACCTAGTGCTTCAAACTCACAGCGATAGGAATTATTGACGTCAGATAAATGAATGGTATAGACCTCATGTTCAACTACGTCGGTACTCGATCCTCCAAACAAGGAATGCCGGAAGAACTCTCTCCTAGATTGTTCGTATTCCATTTCCATTGCTGTGCTATGTAAAATATACGATCTTTGGGATCCGGTGTCTATTATAGCCCGTGCCGTCTTCTCCGTTCTGTTCCCTTTGAGGGTCACTCTCAAAGTAGGTAACAAGACGTCTGGGGAGGTTGATAAGTTGGCGAGAGTTTCATCTTGCACCGTTGGAGACTTGGAAGATCCACCTCTATCTAAAATCAGTTTTGTGCACATGACATCCAGGTGGGAAGACATGTTGCAGATCGAACAACGGACTACATTTCTGCAAAATTTACTTAAATGAGAAGGCCGAAGACATTTATAACAAACGCCTTTTTTCTTCATGAGTGATCTCTTTTCGTTTAAACTAATATTAGCTGCAAAGTCACACTTAGGGCTTCCATGGTTGTCTTTACCACAAAATACACATTCATTCGATTTGTGAACTGAATTCAAAAGTTCTGAAGCTGTCGCAATTGGTTTTTCATTGTAGAATCTTGTCTTTGGATGTTTGTTTACCAAATTAGGTTTAGAAGTTGATTCATTCCCGGTACCGATTTCGTTTCTAAAACTCTTCTCCCGTGCAGTTAATTGTCTTTCCAGAAAGGTAATCAAGTCATTAATTACATAACCTGTCGGGAGTTCTTTGTTCAATTCCAAATTAAGGTCTGCAGGTAGAAGCTTTATTATTATCGGGCACAACAGTTGTCCGTAAACATCAATGGACACGTTTAGTGACTCGAGACTTCTTATATGAACAGAAAGGTTGTCAAAAAGTTCGCGGAAGGTTCTTACATCGCTTGATGTTTTGAGTGGTCTCATTGACAACAAATTGTTCATATGTCGGCTAATCAAAATGTCTTCTCGCCCAAATCTGTCTTTAAGCAATTTTATAGCTTTCTCATAATTGTCCGCAGATAAAGCGAAACCTTCGACTGTGTTTAGTGCAGTTCCGCCGAGATGTGACTTCAGATAGTTAAATTTATCGATCGGGTTCAGTGAGTTGTTCTGGTGTATAGCTGCATCAAAAGAATTCCAGAACGTCAGCCATTCACTAAAGTTTCCATAAAATTTCGATATCATCAATTTCGGAAGTTTCACAGTCGTGCAGGAAGGTACATAATGTCTCATTTCGTTTTCATCTATTCGTGAGTTCGAATTCGGTATATTTTCGCCATGAAAATCTGATTGGCGAATCTTTTTATTTGCCCTAAATCTCCAAGTAATATATTTCTCTCGATATTCCTCTACGCCCTGTAATTCCTTCTCTAAATCGTCAGTTTCAAGAAGCGTTTCTATTTCGTGATCCACTAATTTAAGTTCGTTAAATGATTCATTCAATTGTTCTAATAATTCTTCAAGTTCAATTCTCATTAGCGTGTCAAGTCCACTTTCAATCTTATTGCATGTTTTCGTTAAATATGATCTGTTAACAGCACGCTTCTTTTTTAAACGTAGAATTATTTCTTCCGCCATCTTGTAAACAAAGCGGCAAGTAGGGTTAGCAAGCGAGTTCCAAAATGGTCAGCTTAAAATGATTCTTTTTTCAGGAATTTACCTTCAACAGTCCAGGCTGGGATGCCAAAAATATTGCGTTTTCACCGCCACTCTGTGTTGTGACGACGATCTAAATTCTATAGAGGTAGTCACTCACCTCTATTCTTGGTCGGCGGGGTTGAAGGTTCAAAGTTAAGGCGTCGTTGTTTATAACACTTTTAAAATATACGACGAAAACAGGAGGGAAAATTATATTTATTACAATTTAAGAAAATAAGTAAAGTATTATTTAAATATTTACACTAAAAGATATTTATAAAAAGAGAATCGTAGATCAGGGCAAATTCTAGTGTTCGAAAAAGTTGTTTTTCAAGTTCTTCCTCTATTGTTTCCTCATTTTTGCCGCTGCATCCCCGTAGCTGCTTCCGCCGGCCTCCCATTGGCTGCTTCGGATGTCTTCTTTTCCAACACACAGTTTGGGGCGGGACGTTTCATAAGAGAGACATCCACGGCGCCAATTTATAATTGTAACGAATAGTATTTTAATTAAAACATTTTAAATATATATACGCACTCGGGTAAAACCTGGGCAACGCTGGGCCATTAGTACTTTAATAATGCTGAGTTGAATTCATTTAATATTTTTCATAATTATTTTATTAATGTGCTTATATTTATAAATATATTGAAATTAGAATATATATTCATGTTTATTCAAATGTATTTAATTAAGGTTTTGCATATGTTACCTAAAATCTCAAATATTGTAAAAGAGATAAATATTATATAACTATATATCTTTCTCTTTCAACAAATAAGCACTTCTTTATAAAAATTTTGTATTGATAACTTAAAAAGGTAGTGTCAAATGACTTCAATGAAAGAAAATGGTTTCCTAATTTCTTTCAACATTAGTATAATACTTATATTCCCGTTAATGTTGATAATATAAACACCATAAATTTAAAAAAAAATTAGCATGCGTATTTTTGAGAGAAGCAAATTGGAGAAAAATATTTATTCAACTTACTATTTAAAAAAAAAAAAACATAAGAGAGCTGATACCATACAGAAATCAGGGTAGATGCTCAGAGATGTAAAATTGGGGTGGGTCTATCAAAGCAGAAGGGTCATTTTCATCCTAAGAGTCAAATAATATGCAAATAAATATTAGACGTCAACTTCAAAAAGACACGAGAGACACTGATAACTTTAAATATCTTGGAGTTACTTTAGACTCAAAGTTGAAATTCAAAATGAATGTCTAAAATACCATTAAGGAAAGCAAAGATCATAAAAATAACACTCTTTCACGCCTGTTTAACTATAAAAGCAAATTATCTACTAACAAAATTTCACCCTATACAGAAGTTATATTCTCCCTATAATAACACTCACTTCCAGTTTGGTGTGCAAATATATTACAACCACAGACAGACAAAAATAGAATAAACACATTCACGAGAATCTGTCCAGAAAGGCTGCACAACATCAGAGTAAGAGGAAAACCTTAATATGGATTACAGACTTCTTAAGGGGAAGAAGGATAAAGGTCCAGGTCAATGGAGCATTTTCCAAGGACCGAAGAACTTGGCACACAATCGAAGAAACAGATGAGGCCTAATCACACGGTGGTCGTGGTGGGTGTAATTCAGCGCTGTATTCGTGGCAGAGGTCTCCTACGTTGTCCAGGGACATGAAGTTGGTCTTCTGCATGTAAAAAATGTCGACATCATGTTCCTCAAGAAAACAGAAGAACTGGATTCTCCGGCGAAGAGCGGCGATGTCGCGCGTGCTCAGGGTCGCAACTCGATAGTTCATTTGGACTGCCGAGCAGAGTTCCAAAGTCGGTGGACGAGTGGTTAAAACCCTCGATTCCCGACAGCCATGAACCGGGATCGAATCCCTATTTTACACGTTTTCTGTGAAGAACCTGTTCATATTTTTCATCATAAATAACATAAGCTAGGTTGCTCGATTTGAGCAAAGTTATTTTGGAACAGGAGCAGAGTTTCTAGCGCGAGAGCTTCTTATTTGAGAGTTATATCAACATATATAGTCACGACCGTCTTTCCTCAATTCCTCATGTCACGGATGCGCGCGCATCATCATTATGATCATTATCATTATCTAATGATAATAATAATAATAATTATTATTATTATTATCAACATATATAGTCACGACCGTCTTTCCTCAATCAATCAATTCCTCAATTCCTCATGTCACGGATGCGCGCGCATCATCATTATGATCATTATCATTATCTAATGATAATAATAATAATAATAATTATTATTATTATTTTATTATTATCAACATATATAGTCACGACCGTCTTTCCTCAATCAATTCCTCATCGCTGTCACGGATGCGCGCGCATCATCATTATGATCATTATCATTATCTAATGCTTCTGTCTGTGTGAAGTTCACTGTGTGAAGTTCACGGATAGATTTTGGTCAGAATGGATAAAATAAAAAAAGTGTCAAGGGATGGGTATCGAACCCACGACCTTCCGCTTACCGGGCAGATGCCATGACCACTAGGCTACCCTGGACATATTTTTCCGTTCACATTTTTTATTTTTATATTTTCAAGACACACACAATTTGGGGCGGGACGTTTCACAAGAGAGACATCCACGGCGCCAATTTATAATTGTAATGAATAATATTTTAATTAAAACATTTTTAAAATATATACGCACTCGGGTAAAACCCGGGCGTTGCACGGGCCATTCGTCTATCAACATATATAGTCACAACCGTCTTTCCTCAATTCCTCATCGCTGTCACGGATGCGCGCGCATCATCATTATGATCATTATCATTATCTAATGATAATAATTATAATAATAATATTATTTTATTATCAACATATATAGTCACGACCGTCTTTCCTCAATTCCTCATCGCTGTCACGGATGCGCGCGCATCATCATTATGATCATTATCATTATCTAATGATAATAATAATAATAATTATATTATTTTATTATCAACATATATAGTCACGACCGTCTTTCCTCAATTCCTCATCGCTGTCACGGATGCGCGCGCATCATCATTATGATCATTATCTTCTATAGAAGCTTCTATCTTTATAATTATGTATATTTACAAAAAGTCAATTCGCTCGCGACTCTAGCGGTGAAAATGAAGGGTAATACCAGCTGACCTAATGTACATGTAAAGTTTGGAGCGGGACGTTTCACAAGAGTGACATCCACGGCTCCAATTTATAATTGTAACAAATAGTATTTGAATAAAAACATTCAATCGGGTAAAACACGGGCGTTGCCCGGGTCATTCGTCTAGTATATATATATATATATTATAAAGGACTGCGGCGTATGATTATAAAACAACACTTAAAGTTTCACCGCATAAGTTTCTTTTCTGTGAAAAATCAATATTTATTTCAAAGAGAAATATCTACTATTTCTAACTTTTTTGGATGACGTATGAAAGGGTGAAAATATGAAGAGTAATGGTCTATATATGATTGGATGACGTATGAAAGGGTGAAAATATGAAGAGTAATGGCGAACGGAAAAATAAAAGTGTCCAGGGGCGGGAATCGAACCCACAACCTTCCGCTTACCGGGCAGATGCCATGTCCACTAGGCTACCCTGGACGTATTTTTCCGTTCGTAACTAATACTTATAATACATTATAAAGGACTGCGGCGTATGATTATAAAACAACACTTAAAGTTTCACCGCATAAGTTTCTTTTCTGTGAAAAATCAATATTTATTTCAAAGAGAAATATCTACTAATTCTAACTTTTTTGGATGACGTATGAAAGGGTGAAAATATGAAGAGTAATGGTCTATATATGATTGGATGATGTATGAAAGGGTGAAAATATGAAGAGTAATGGCTTTCATACTTCATCCAAAAAAGTTAGAAATCTATATATATAAAATTGAATGTATGTGTGTGTGTGTGTCTGTTTGTCCTTTATGCCTGACCAAACCACTCATTGGAACGCCATGAAACTTTGGGAAGTTATTTAGTATAGTACTGGGAAGGTTTCTAGCAAATAAAATTTTTGAAATAACTTTTCGCTTTTCCTGTCCTTGTCTGGAGGAGGACTCTCTCAAGATGGAGGAGCCTCCCTTCTTGAGAAGTTTTTTTTATATTTTATCACCAAATTGTAAATAATCACATTTATCTTTGTTTAATTTAACTTTGATTTTTGTAACAATTAACTAAGAGTACAATAAAATATATTGAATTGTTTAACCTCAAGTTATTGTTGGTTCTTATCCCCTTGTGT
>CP092868.1:47418610-47439959 GCA_030710605.1 Cordylochernes scorpioides
CCAAGGTCAAATTCTTTTTTTTTGTCGTTAAAATCAGAGATTCCGGGTGTAATTATGTGGATACTTGAGGGTGGTGAAAACAAAGAAGCTTAGTTATCTTTCTTTGAAGGAAATGTGAAACTTTGTAGTTTGAAACTGATTAGGATCATGTACCGATGGCCGAAGACATAGGAAATTAGTAGAGTGTTGAAATATATTTGCATATATACTTAATAAACAAATTGAAGTTTCTGGAGATGAGTTTCTTTTTTAATTAAAAGCTTTTATTTAACTTACTTCCCTGTTTGTTTGTCTACAAATCTTGCAATCAATATTTAATATGCTTTTAGAGCACGTAGGAAATTTGGGACACTTTTCAGAACCCGATGACAATGCAAGTTGACAAATTTTCAGACTTCTTGGTTGCCAGAGTGGCCGGAAATGGGCAAATTTCAAAATTGCTTTTCAAATTTTAAAAATTAATTTTGATATACTTCCAGATCACATAGAAATATGAAACTTTTAACACTCACTCAGTCAAATGAACAATGCAAGTGTACAAATTTTCAGACTTCTGGGTGGTCGGAATGGCCAAATTTCCTTTCAAATTTTGTAAATTAATTTTAATATACTTTTAGAGCACGTAGGATTCTGAATTCGGTATACTTTTCAGAACCCGATGACAATACAAGTGTGCGTATTTTCTGACTTCTTAGTGATCGGAATGGCCGGGAATGAAAGAAATTATTTTTAAGTCTTGTGTTACGCCCCTTACAAAGAATTGACCAATCCGCCTCGAGCAGGCTTCCGTCTTTTTAAGGCCTAATCCCCAGTGAACTTTTGATTCTAAGTTTTGTAAATTCATGACTAAAAACTAACTAAATAATTAATAAATAAAAATAAATTTTTTAAAAAAGCTTTTATTTAAATGTACTAAAAATTAAAAAATAAAATATTGTATTTTCTGTCATTGAGCAATTAGATGTATCTGAGTGGAAATAGAAGAGGTAAAAATATAGCAAACACTTATAAAAATCGCTATTCAGCTGCTACATATTAAATCACATTAGGTTCGGAATTCATGATGATCGTCCCTCGCCGCTTTTATTTTCACTCAGATACATCTAATTGCTCAATGACAGAAAGAAGATACAATATTTTATTATTTTTCAGTGCATTTGAATAAAAGCTTTTTTAAAAAATGTATTTAATTAATTAATTATTATTATTAATGTAATCTCAAGTTTTTGGGTATTCTTGCCCTTCTACAGGAGTACATTGTATGTTAATATGTAAGTATTCATTGTACATAGTATATATTGTATTGATTTTTATTATAATAATAATCATCAATGTAAGGTACTATTACTGTTTTTCCTGTATGTATCCTACATTTCTGCTTGGAGAATCTATATAAGACTTTTTTTTTGCTTATCCCTAGTACACGTGGTACAGGTCATGATAATCATGGTGGGTAGTTAGCGACTGCTTTTACTGTAAACGCACCACATGTCTACACATGTGAAAAGCAGTTCGACTTTGCACTTACAAATGCCAGAGCCCCGTTTGGTTACTTGCACTCGCTGGTGGGGTTGGACTTTTGCAAGAATCGGGGGCCATTGGAGCATTTTTTTTAATTTTTTTTTTTTACAGAAAAAAGTGCCCAATGCGGGAATCGAACCCGGGTCCTAGTGGTCGAAAACCAAACGGTTTACCCAGCCTTCCATATATATATAAGACTAAAAGGTCTTAATAAAGCTTTTTGTTGTTGTTGTACTTTTGTCTGTATTGACGGGATGTCAACAACACTGTGTCAATTGTCACATTGTCTCTACAGGAGAGTATATAAGACGATTGATAATAAACACATCTCTAGAAACCCCTGTTGTATTATTTTAATCAGTATTTAGGAGATTTAAATCTCACGTGTGTGTGTGTGTGTGAATGAGAAGATTTGCTAAGAGATCCTTTCTTTTGTTTAAAATGGGCAAGTCTTCACACATCAGGTAATCCATTAACCTGAAGAAGCTATACCAGAGGTCAGTAAACTGCGGCTCGCGAGTCACATGCGGCTCTTTGGATGTGAAGCGTTATATAACCACCTCCTCTTCACTTGCCCAACCTTCCAATACCAAAGATTCCAGACAGCCACTCTCCTAGGTATCACCAACATATGTCCAGCATCCCTAGAAAACCTCCCAAGAAAGAAATCTGCCTGGCGACACCTCATTAATTGGACTTCCACTGGCATTGTATATAAATCCAAGAAGACTTAGGTCAGAAGGACATCCCGGGTAGTTGGCGACTTCTGTACGCTCCAGGAACCTGGGTTACTTAAATAAATAATAATAAGCGTTATATAGTTCCATACGCAAATATGCGCTCCTTCGTTATTTTATCAATGCAGTAAAGACAGTAGAAATTTGATTTATCTTTAAAAGAATCATACACGTCAAAAATAGTTCAAAAATAATTTCAAAATTCCAATGTAGATGAAAGAACCAGTCCATGTGGTGCAGGCATCATCTACAAAGGGGCCAGACACAACTGGGCTACCAGGACGCCTGGCATGTGATGCTTGGAGAAGCCGTCTTGGTCTTCCTCTGTGTGGTTATATTCAGCCTCTTCTTGCCCATACGTATTGGAGGGAAAGTAAGTGCTGTCTTAGACAGCTTTCCTTACATCTACCTCAAAACATTCATTTAACGCAACAAATAGGAATTCTACAGGATCCTTTTGTATTTGGTAGTTGAGGTACAGCCACGCTGACGAAGGCTTACAGTTCGAAAGCGTATGTGGTTAGCTTTTCTTGATTTCTGAGAATACTTTTTTGGCCAAAATTTCTGGAATAGAATCAATCAGCTTTCAATTGTTATTTATTCAGATAGATGGTGCAAGCCATCAAACAACATTCAGTTACACTATAAAGATATGTTTATTTTTACCTAAATTTTTATAAAGTGTAAAATTGACCTATCATATGATTATTTGTCACTTTGCAACCCTCTTGCGGCGACCGCTCTGAACGGAGCAGTAGAAATGTCCATGCCGGTGCGAAGTCTGTGCCAAACACTTCCAATCTTGCGCAGATAGGGAGACAAAAAAATCAATAAATCAATAACTTAGGATCAGACATACTTTAGCCACGTTTTAAAAGTTAAAAGAGAAAACGAAAATATAACGTGGTGAGTTTCTTTTTATTGAAAATACAAGCTTTCAAGCAAAACGCTTTTCTTCAGGTAATCCAAGAAAATGTGCGGAGAGGTATATACACCCAACTAAGTAAGATTTGAATATTGTTCGTGGCAATTCCGCTTCAATATTCAAATCTTACTTAGTTGGGTGTATATACCTCTCCGCACATTTTCTTGGATTACCAGAAGAAAAGCGTTTTGCTTGAAAGCTTGTATTTTCAATAAAAAGAAACTCACCACGTTATATTTTCGTTTTCTCTTTTAAATCAATAACTCTTTACGTAATTCAGAGAAGTATTCTAAGCCAGGCATGTCGCGTGTTATATAAGACGAGTGTCTTGTATATGGTCTCTGATCATCAAATTAAGTCGTATTTCTTTTTTTCACGTACGTTTTCAATACCCAACACTTTACATTTAGAATGCAGTCATGTGTGTCCCAAATAGTTGTGTTTATGTTCTTTAATTGGTTGGTCGCCTATGTCTGACTGACTAGGTCTTATTACCGGTGTAGGGTTTATTATAGTCAACAAATGGAACTATTAGAGCCCGTGTTTTTATCTTTAAATAAAAGACACCTCCTACTGTCCTTGACTATGGTGGGAAAATATTCGGAGGGCCTGGTTCATCACTTGTGAACCCTCCCAGCGGTTTCGCCAGTTTAATCTACCATGCTGCCTTATAGAGTTCTATTATTGTATTGGACGATTCTACTTATAGCCAATGAAAACATTAATACGTGAATGTTTCTTCTCACAAATAAATCAAACCTCTACTGTCCTTACTGCGATGAAAAAATATTGGGAGGGCTTGGCTCATCAGTGGTGAACCCTCCCAGCGGTTTAGCCAATTTAATCTATTAGACCTCTTCTTTAGAGCTCTAATAATGTATTGGATCATTTTGCTTTTATATGCTATACTATGTGATATGCTACACACTGATTCTACTTATATATCTGACACTGAAGGATTCAATCTTGGTTATGGTATTTAATCAAAGCCTGGGCATAAGCTGTGAGGAGAGTAGAATACCATACAAATATCGAGCAATGAGGGCTTATATACGTATTGTGGGAGTACTGAAGTCTGCTAGGGCCGGTACCGGGGAGTACTAACCACCATCTGTGGTGCCAGGGCTTCATCCTGCTGGTGCTCATCCCCGCGGTGAGCGCCGTGGGCGTGCTGAGGTCCGCCCTCGCCCTGCCCGGATCCCGGCACGGCCTGACACAGATGGTGACGGCAGACATGTCGGAGCTGGCATCCTGGCGGCTGTGGGTGCGGGCCACGGAGCAGGCGGCGTACAGCCTGGGACTGGGGACCGGCCTGGTGCTGCTGCTGTCGTCCCACAACCCTCTCTTCTACAACATCCCCAGGTAGTCGAAACTAGTGCGGTATCATAACTGTGACAGGGCTGGATGGAAAGCCCCGGGGAAGAGATCGAGGGAAGGAGACGACGGGGATACACAGACGGTATAAAACAATGTACTGGACGACACAACTACGAGGAGATGAAGAGGATGGCGGAAGAAGTATGGAGAGACCATGTGGCCAGTCACCCTCAGTAGAGGAAGGCATTGAAGGAGGGAGCTATGGAGAGACCATGTGGCCAGTCACCCTCAGTAGAGGAAGGCATTGAAGGAGGGAGATATGGAGAGACCATGTGGCCCACCCTCAGTAGAGGAAGGCACTGAAGGAGGGAGATATGGAGAGACCATGTGGCCCACCCTCAGTAGAGGAAGGCATTGAAGGAGGGAGCTATGGAGAGACCATGTGGCCAGTCACCCTCAGTAGAGGAAGGCATTGAAGGAGGGAGCTATGGAGAGACCATGTGGCCCACCCTCAGTAGAGGAAGGCACTGAAGGAGGGAGATATGGAGAGACCATGTGGCTCACCCTCAGTAGAGAAAGGCATTGAAGGAGGGAGCTATGGAGAGACCATGTGGCCCACCCTCAGTAGAGAAAGGCATTGAAGGAGGAAGTATGGAGAGACCATGTGGCCAGCCACCCTCAGTAGAGGAAGGCATTGAAGGAGGAAGTATGGAGAGACCATGTGACCAGCCATCCTCGGTAGAGGAAAGCATTGAAGGATAGTGCTTAGCTGCGACAGTAGCCAGACACACTACAGAAGTATAAAATAAATAAACAGACCAGTAGTAGACCGTACTTCCATATCTATGCTAGCCCCACATTGACAACAACGGCCGTATGTACATAACACTTTCTCTACAATACAGAACATACCATTGTGTGGATAAAAGGAAGCTGTGAGTATCTCTAGATGATAGTGTCTGCTAAATATTCCTGAAGGTCACACAGGAGAAAGTACCTCAAATGTGGAAGACATTGATAAACCTCCATTCACAACGTGAAAACAATAAACCCCACCATATTATATACCGCCTCAACTGACTACAAGGCAGAAATTTGACAACTAATACTGGCAGACCTTCAAATCAAAGAAAACATAAACGAAGATTCAATAAAATAATCCCTTGTATCAAAATTAAAGTGAAAATATCAGGGGCTTCCAGGGAAAATATCAGGGGCTTCCAGGGAAAAGTTTCTTTTTAAAATCTTTAATCCACAATTGTGTGTGTGAGAAGAGAGAAATACAAATACATATATTGAATTGAGAGTTTAAATTTTTGAAAAAACTTTTCCCAGGAAGCCTAATATTTTACCTTAATAAACGAAGATGTTAAGTACACTCATGGACAAAACTTAAGAAAGTTGCACCTTTTAGCATGTATATCTCAGACAATAACTCTGAAATATGTTTGATATACAGTGACCTTTAATGGAGACACACGAGATAACCAAGTGTAAACAAAATATCCTCTGTTTCCTTATATAAAAAAAAAACCGACGACCAGCGATATTAAATACTTTCAACTTCCTTAAGTTTTGTCCATGAGTGTATATAACAACGTTAATTCAGCAATGTTCAGTTTGACTATCCGGAGAGGCTTTTCTCATCATCTTACCAACGTGGGCTGGTACATTGAGTCCTTTGTTGTAACTGGAGAGTACCGCTGGTGGTAAAATAAGGTTGGGACCACAGTCTACAGTAAGTCTGGGCGGCCTGAACTTCGCTACAGCCACAACAACGTACGTAACGTGATGCAGGACCAACATCATCGTGGCAGTGGCCGACTACGCATGCTCCCTGCTGGCCGCCATTGTTGTGTTCGCATCCCAGGGCTATGCCGCCCACGTGACCGGAAACGACTTCTACCACCTGTCCGACAACAGTAAGTTGACATTTATACAATCCTCAATCAACATTTCACTGTACGTTGTAGCTGCCGGGTCAGTGAGTGTCTAACTGTGTCTTAGCATCTTGCAAGTAGAAATTCTGCTTTCTACATGTGTGTCTGCGTAGATATGTGGTGGACGTACAGTAGAGACTGGCTCAAATCCCTACCCACCATGATTATCATGGCCGTATGTAGGCATATATGTTCCTTACTTCAATGCCTTCCTTTACTGAGGGTGGCTGGCCACATGGTCTCTCCATACTTCCTCCGCCATCCTCTTCATTTCCTCGTGTCGTCCAGTCTATTGTTTTAGATTGTCTGTGTATCCCTGTCGTCTTCTTCCCCTCAATCTCTTGCTCTGGAGCTTTCCCCCCAACACTGTCAGTAATGTCTCTCCTACTGATCCGCGCATCACATGTCCAGCAAACGTCAGTTTTCGTTGTTTTATGAACTTTATCAGCTGGCATTCTGTACCCATTCGATCGAGGACTTGATTATTTGTTACCATATCTGTCCAAGGAATTTTAAGAGCTCTTCTGTAAAGGTAGGTCTCGAAGGCTTCTATATATATTAGGCATATATGTACTTTCAGTATAAACCTTTTCAAATTCTTACCCACCATGGTTATCATGGCCATGTGTACTCGAGCTATTTAGCAACATGTCAAGATTCTTGAATTTAATCTCACCATATAGAAAACAGACACTCCCTGGCTGGTAATCATATTTGCTGGTAAAAGGACGCCAGATGAAAGTTCTTTATTTTCAACAAGGTTTCAGTGATGATCTTTCACATTTAAGAGGATCACAAATAAAATGAACATAAAGCACAGGAATAATATATTCAACATATATTTGCGGGAGGAAGCTATTCATGTACCAAAAGAGACAACTTCCTCGTTAAAAAAACCATTAAACCATTTTGGTTCATCATTCCAGTACAGAACGTTAAGGTGGTGATGAAAAAATAAGCCACAACACCGGTTTTGGTGAATTCAGACAAAAGGCTAACCTGTATACCATGGTTTCTGGATATAGGCCTCACCAGTACTGGGGCGGCTTCGATATTATAACATCCTATGAATAGAATTATCAAATCTGTCGAATTGGCCAAAAAGATGTTTAAACTGGTAAAGTGGCAAGGCCTATTTTCAGGCCAAATTGCAATATTTAGTTTCGGGAGAATGGTATTGATGAACAAAAAGTAGCGTCTCTCTCGTTAAAAATGCATTAATTTTGGCAAATTTAACTCCTCTCGTATTCGTTACCAGAATTACCAATTTTAATATTTAGCTTTTCTACGATAAGAAGACCTCTCTTTACAATTGACAGTTTCCATCGCCAAAATGACCATTTATACCAATTAGCTTCTCTCTGGTAAGAAGACGCCTCTTTACAAAGGGCACTTGGCTCTGCAACTAGATATTGCCCATTACAGATAGTTATTTCTAATGTATGATAAACACAAGTTGCCCTTATACCCGGTAGGTGAGTGTGGGTGGGTGTAGGTGTGGGGATTGTATTCTCCGCCTACCCCAGGGCCCTCCGTAGCACCCGCCACCAGGCCCACGCCTGGATCGCCGCCTGGTTCCTAGGAATGCTGTTGTTGGGGCTGAAGACCGAGGTAGGTCCGTCGCTCTCCCTGCCCCCCTCCCCGTGTACACCTCGCCGTGTGGCAGTCCGCTCTGATGGACGTCTGCATCCGCAACCTCACCCTGCTCTGGGCCCAGTCCTCTCGCTGGCAGAAAGCCGTCCCTCCCATCCTCGTGCAGTTCTTCTTCTTCCTCATCCTGCCGGCTCTCAAGACGGTACGTCACCCCTACTGGATAGTGAATGTAGAGATATATATGTCGTAGCTGTCGTCGTAGAATGGAAGGGCGCGACCGTTGTGCATGTAAGCTTCGAAAAAGAATTTGTTCCACTCTCGTGAGCGCGCGCGCACGGTGGCGTCCCACGTTTATTTTGTACAGATTTATATATGGATTAATTTGTATTTACATTTTAACGTACTTATTATGGTGAAAATAAATTATATCTCTTGGACATTATACAAATTATGACATATATATATTTATATTTTCAAAACCAAGTTTCCGATAGCTGATTGAATTTTGAATTGTGACTTAGTTAATCATTGAAATCTGCTCCAGAGGTTTCTCACTTTCCAACCGAAAATTTTATATCGCTAGAGGAATGGTTGTGTATTACGAACGGATCTCTAATGATAGCTATTGTTAACCCTTATATTAATCTTTTTTTAATACTGATTTTATAATTTTTTTTTTATATTTTCACCATTTTATTCAGTTTGATGGACAGACAATTGTGTTGAAGCTATTATAGAATACTGTTACGAAGCGTTTCAGCGGTCGTTGTTTGCGTACAAGGTTCAATATAGGTTTGTTGTGGATACAGCTGGTATACTTTATTACCAGGAGATGTTGATGGAATGGGAAACTAAGTACACTTAGATGGACTTGTCTCAAATATCCGCCATCAGAAGGATCCTCCTTGTCTACGGCCGGCTCCCGTCCAGGTCGGGCAAGCTTCTCTGGCACCGTATTGTAAGATCATCCACACGCCCGGAGGCAACTTGCCGCGTCTTCCACTCGCCGCAGATGTGATCAGACTCTGTCCTCCCCCACACACGAATGCCGTTTTTGGCGCCTGTCCCCCTGACATATGGCCATCCCCCGCAGCTGGATCCCACCCATCTTTCCTCAACTTTACTCTGGAATCTTGGCCTCTCGGATATCTTGTCATCCATTTTACAATAGTATTGTATATCTATCAAATGAGACAAAGTCTACTATCTAGGATAAAACTCTATTGAGATAGCTTAGCTCATCAGTAGTTAATCTTCACAGCGGTTTGCCAGTTTATTCTACAAGATCGCTCTACTATTGTATTTTATGTCTCTTTTGATCAGGCTTATTGTATTTGTTTTAATGCTACAATGAAGTATTTAATCTTAAGAACCAAGATGTTGGTATTTACGTACTGTACGTCCAGGGAGGGATCTACTACGCCGAGTGGCTGGACAACTTCTGCGCCAGTACCACCTTAGTGGTCATCGCCGCCTTCGAGCTCTTATACTTCCGGGTGGGCTATGGTGAGTGGAGCTGGTTCTCTTGGTTACCAAGAACGATATAAGCTAATTTTTTGAAAATTAACATTTTCAGATATAAGAAATTTGCGATTTACTTTTATAAAAATATTTGAAAACCTTACACAATATATAGAAACATATTACGTAAGGTTTTTCGAATGTTTTTATAAGCTTTACTTGAATCCTTCTGGATGGGCTATGATGAGTGAAGATAGTTCTTGGTTACCAGCTTTCTCTATTCCGATATAAGCTTCTTCATCTGAATCTACATATATTTTATTTGTATGCAAATAAAGAAACGTACCTCTATATAAAATTGGTAATCCTTTAATTAAGTCATACCAACAATTTTTGAATAGGGAAAGCTCTTTCTGTCTCGAGCGCTCTCAAGAGTCTAATATCATTGATTTATTTAGGGATAGTACGTATTTATAAAATATTATATTCAATAATTTCTAATATTTAGAGATAATTATTGAAATATATATTGTAGTTAAAATATTATATATTTTTATGAAAAAAAATCCGAAGATATATTTATAATAAATAGTTTGTGGAAAAAGTTGAAGGTAATAAAGACAATTGAAACAAATCTTATTGAAGGTAATAGCCGATAAAACGTGTGGTTGCCCGTTATATCAGTGAGGTTGCCTGGCAGCATTAGTGGTTTAGTAAGGTCGCAGAAGCTTGAGGTGTGGTTGAAGTAGACAGGTTATAATTCTAGTGTAGAGTGATAGAGAAAGGCTGTATGTGGAGCAAAGTCTGTCTGTAGTTTCAATCTTTTTACAATGGACAGAATTTGTGGTTTGCGTGGTTCCAGTGGGGTTTATTGTAGCATCATCTGTGATTTACTCAGTAAGGTCACAGCAGCTTGAGGTGTGGCTACAGTAGCTAGGTAATAATTCCAGTGTAGACTGAGAGAGAAAGGCTGTAGCTGGAGCACACAAAGTCTGTATGTAGCTTCAATGTTCCTACAATGGACAGAATTTGTGGTTTCTGTGGTTCCAGTGGGGTTTATTGTAGCATCATTTGTGGTTAAATCAGGCTTAGACTGTGGTTCTAGTATGGTTACAGATAGAGCTTGTCATTGCAGCAGATAGAAGTGTCATTTCAGTGTAGTTGTAACAGAACTTCTGGTTTCTGTGTAGTTACAAATTCGTGTTTGCCGCATCATCAGAATTATGGTTGCAGGCCGGGAACGATTCGAGTCCATCATTCGCTACACGCTGTCTGGGATCAACAACATCGCCTGCGACTTTTACTACGTCTACATTCTGCCTCTCTACTTCGCGGTACGTCTGCTGTTGATTCTTCTGTTGAGTTCTACGACCTACCTGTAGATGTCAGGAATTACCAAATATTCACCTTTTTAAGAAATTGAAATTATTTCGACACATATCATTGCAGTATAAGGACATTAGAAAAAGTTTTATTCCGAAAAGAGAGAATCATGCGAGTTAAAAATAGTTTCAAATTATTATAACAGATGGCGCGTTAATACATCAATGCACTTACAATGTTCACTTACGTGGCGGGTGGGAGAAGCAGCACAATTAAGGGACTGCCCTGTAGTACAGTGTCGTGAGCCCCGAGCCGCTACGGTAACCGTGAACAGGGAACTCTGAAATGTGGCCGACTAACGGGACAATGGCATCCCCCTTTCCATGGAGGACAAGACACCTCATCATCACAATGTTCACTTCCAAGTACATACTTAATTGGGAATCCAATTTAAGACTCAAAAAAGAAGGCCCTCTACACCTGGCCAAAAGAAATGAATTTTTAAAATATAAAGTGGAAAAAAATTATTTAGCAGAAAAAATTTCTCCATGCAAACCACTACAAAATGTTATTTTTAATGCCACTTTAAATGAACCCACCAACAAACAATACCAAAATCCAGAATACTTAAAACAATTATCATTAGAAATAATTAATAACATTCCTAAAAATGCAATAACTATCTATACCGATGGTAGCAGAGACGAGCTAGGACACACTGGCAGTGGCTGTCTCATCAAAACCACAAATGGCATTGAGAAAATGAACAGAAGAAACCCAGATTTTTGCTCAGTCTTCAGATCAGAACTTATAGCCATCTATGAAGCCTTAAAATCCATCAGAAATACTAATTATCAAGATATCTGGATTCTTACTGATAGTAGAAGTGCCATACAACACTTGAGTCACACAGGGGAACTCAGAGACAAAGTAAGCAGGAACATAATTGGTTATCTCCAAAAACTCTCAAAAACCTCAAAAATTCACCTTCAATGGATACCCTCACACGTTGGCATTGAAGGCAATGAAGCTGCTGATGTGCTAGCGAAAAAAGGCACAAAAGAACCCTTGCCACAGAAAAATAAACTTACTTTTAAAGAAATAGAAACAATAGCCAAAACAAAAATAAACAAGAACTGGAGGATCCCACCTAAGCACAGTTGGTACAGTGGAGTGAACCCAGGAGGAGCTCTGAACATCAGAAATAGACAGCATCAAACAACACTAACAAGATTTAGAACGGGCCATCTCAAGCCATTGAAGATAGAAAATAATAACAAAATTTATCCCACTTGCCCAAAATGTAGTTTGGTACCTGCAGCTCCAGAACACATTTTGGCTTGCATTAGATGCACTAAACAGGACCTTTGGGAGAGGCCGCTGCTCATCATAAAACAGCTCGAGGAGCATGAACTCATGGAATTCGTGTAATCTTTACACAAGGGGATAAGAAACAACAACAACAACAATGTTCACTGCCACAGCGATTCACAAACACTTTGTCCTCACCCATTGTAGTTCAGGGCTGGATGACGGATTTATTTTCCATTTCTCTCTTGTTCTCTACACCCTTCTACTATAATTTCTTCCTTAAATTTCTTTCACATTATAAACTACTACCGCATCCCTCATACTCACCTGATCTGTCCCCCCTGTAATTTATACTTAGTCCTAAAACCAAAAGAAATGGTAGCGATAAAGAAATTTGGCTTAAATGAGGAAGTCACGCCTCGCTGCGGTATGTTTTGGAGACCTCGACAATTCCTATATTTTGGAGGAGTTCTGGTAATTAAAAAACTTTTTGCGCAACAGAGACTCCTATGGGTGTTCTTTCCAGAAAATCGTCCAAAGTGCTGGAAGACTGACTGTGTCCTTCAACTTGTGATCTATGTAATATCAGAATACAATATGAAATCATGCATACAATATTTATTTGCTTTTGCTTGGAGAAACAGAGAAACTATTGGGTGATTTATCCTTGTCTCAATCCGATAGTTAACAAATATATAACTGGATGAATACAATTATGTTTGATTATGGTCTTCTAATTTGTTTATATAAATTCTATAAGACCGCAGTCACCGTTCGGAGGAGATTAATAGAATCGCCGAATGTCATGGTCCATTTGGATGAGTAAAACGAAGACTAGAACGTGGCTGATTCCACACTATACACGGTGGATTCTGTGGCCACTGTGTGTGGACATGCGTCGGATCTAGAGGCTGTTGGGTTCTGCGCTGCCTGGAGTACAGGAGCTCCATCTATGTTTCCTTCCTGTGGTGAACCTGTATAAGACTGGTGATCTTAAAAATCTGTATGTGTGTGTATATTTTGTAGGAGTTTAAAAACGGCAGATAGACATTGGGAGAAGTGTATATCCCTGAAAGGAATATCGAAGACTTATTGACCCACTATAAACCTATCTCCGTTGTAGCCTCCCGAGAGCCCTCTATAGACCAGAACCTATTATAATTCAAACAATCTCTCTCTCTCTCTCTCTTTGTACACGATTGTTCGGCGGTACATATACTAAAATTGGAACGATACAGAGAAGATTAGCATGGCCCCTGCGCAAGGATGACACGCAAAATCGTGAAGCGTTCTCTCTCTCTCTGCAGCGCCAATGGTAGACCACTCTATATATGCTAGATAGATCATCGCTTAGAAACCAATAGCGAACTACAAAGTTGTATACTTAAATATAACAACAAAATTACAAGAAATTCTTAAAATTAAAGATTCTTCTCGGCCAGTAAATCTTTTTATTACCTTTATTAGAGAAAATAAAAAGATTTCCTGGCCGAAGTATCTTGAATTTTAAGAATTATGAATGCCGGCCAGAGGCAGCCTCTATCTATACGATAAATTACAAGAACTTGTATTAAAACAGAGTCCTAAAAGAAAATGGGAAGATAAAAAGTTCCACAAGTCTAACAATAGGACTCTAGTATGGTCACAAGCTATTTTTGCTTCCTATTTTTGTCACGGAAGAGAAATCAAGGTTAATTTCTCACATCACCCCTCGGGGGTGTTTCACGGAGGGCTAGGGGGCCAGATTGAGGGGGCATCCGTCTTGGACAATAGGGGGGTCAGCTGACAAGTTGCAACTTGTCTCGGATACTTGTACACAGCGCAGGGGGCGCTGCTTGTATCCCAGCTGGGTTCGAGTATCATTTGTTTGTTTAACATTGTATCACGTTTATTGTCATTTATTATTACTTTTTATCATAAGGTTGTCCCTAAAGTTCGTATATTAAATTAATTTCTTAAAACGTTGTTTTTCTTTTTACTCTGCGAATAATAGTATTACGGCGAATACATAATAATACATAATACAATTACTTTATACATACTACAAATACATAATACAATTACTTTATACATAATACAAATACATTATACATAAGGGCGAATAATATTGGTATTTCAATTTTTTGCAGGTGCTTACGAACTTTTAGGGGACAACCTTGTAATTCACACAAATTTATATCATGACTAAATAAATTGAAAATTCATACGAGAATAAGTTTCTTGATCAATTTTTATTATTACAAGAATTCAAACTTTAGGACTTATCAGCTTCCCCTTCGATGGAAGTAACACACACAGTAACTGATTTTTATTTTTATTAGGGCCCATTGCCCTGTATGGATTCGCCATACAACAACAAAAACAATACAGCAATACCTCTCCCTTTCCCTTTGTACACGCGAGTCTTTGTTTGAAAAGGGATTTATTTACACATCTGTTCTAAAACTTTCCTCACTACCTGTTTTGTGTATGATCTATTTACAATTGATCTGTAGAAATTATAGAGTTCTATTGCTATATTTTTCTTTTCTGAAATAGTTTTCAGCGTCTTCAGTGGGTTGCTAAGTCTCCAGAAGGTGTTTTTAAGATTTTTTTCTCTTTCTTCACCTAAATATTGGCATTCTATGATATAGTGGGAGATTTCATCAGATATCATATTTCCACAAATTCTGCAGTGACACAGTAACTAATTTAGTTCTTGTGTTACTCCCGTTGTGTGTGTGTGTGAAAGGCTGATACGACCGAAAGCTTGAGTTAATAAAAACTGATAAAGAACTCATCCACGTATCTTCGTTTTATTTAATCAACAATAACAAAAGCTTTATTAGGGTATTCCGCCTTATAATGATTCGCCGTACAAAAAAAAAGGGGGGGGGGGGGAACCAAATATTTTAATGGGAGCAATAGTTACCCAGAAATTGTTTGAAAGAGGAAAAATGCCGCCAGAGGCAGCCTCTATCTTCACGATAAAATTACAAGAACTTGTATTAAACAGAGTCCTAAAAGAAAATGGGAAGATAAAAAGTTCCACAAGTCTAACAATAGGACTCTAGCATGATCACAAGCTATTTTTGCTTCCTATTTTTTGTCACGGAATATATATATATATTGATTTTTATTTTGTGAGGCTATTTTTCTCAAGACCGCTTTACGATAGGTATATAGTTCTAAAGCTATGTTTTTCTTTTCTGATGGGGATTTATTTAATCATGATATACATTTTTTTGTGTATACGTTTTATAAATTATGTAATTGAGCACAGAGAGGGAGATGATATCTATTGTTCCATGACTAAGTGGAAGAACAAAACTACAAGGAAGAGACCTGAATCATCAGCAGTAAGACCCTCCCAGCGGCCACACACCAGTTTATTCCACCAGATCCCTATAACTAATGTGTTCGATTATTTTGCTTAGAAAGAAGTTGTTTGTATTATTAACGCCTAGAAAATGTTTTTATATTCTTTATTTTTAGTCAAAAATATTGTTAGTTATTTTTCCACTGCAATCTTTTTGTAGAGCGACGTTTGACAATTTTACCGCAAATGTTTCTTTTGAGTGTCCAGGGATAGGAATTCCCATACCTGGACACTTTTATTTTTCCGTTTATCATTACTCTTCACAATTCATCCTTTCATACTTCATCCCTAAGGTTAGAAATAATCGTTATTTCTCTTTAAAATAAAATACGATTTTTCGTTCAAAAGAAACACATGCGGGATAATTTTCAAACGTCGTTCTACAATCATAAGCCGCATTATATTGTATTATAAATCTTCTTTTTCTCTAGATATATGCTTATAAAAATCTTTTAATTTGGATATTAAATAATATATTTGAAACACGAAAGACGTGCTCTTGTTCATATATGAATATTTTTCTCCAGCAAAATGACACAATTATATATAATGGACCAAAAGAGGCGCCTCTTCTTTTAAACATACATTAGAACATTGTAGGATCCCTCTTATGAAGTCGAAGCTGCCCCTGTACTGATGAAGGCCGTAGCCCCAAATGACGCTATTTTAGCATTCTCTTTATTTTCTTTCGCAATTAAAGCGTTTACTATTGTTTTTACTGCAATGGAATAACATTGGGAGAGCCTGGCTGAACAGTGGTGAACCCTTCTGCGGCTTCGCCAGTTTATCTAACCATACCGCTATGAGAGATATGCATCCAATATTGTATTGAGCTGTTCCGTTTTATGTACCTGGCATTTGAAATGAATTCTTGGTTAAGGGATTCTATGAATCTATGGACATAGAGGATAGACAAGAGTAATATATAGTAGTATATGAAAAAACAATAGAAAAAAATAAAAGATAAGTGGGTCAGGTGTTCATATTAAAAATAAATAAGGCATTTCCTGACCACGATCACATGTGCTTTTTAAGCGTGTTTACGCAAATTTGGCCTTAAATACCCATTTCTTGGTTTCTCTAGAAGCCCCTGGGACCAAAAATATTTTGGTCGCAGTGGTACAGTCTACTCCACGCTGACGAGCGCCAACAGCGCGAAACGCGTTCGTGGATAGCTTTTCTTGATTTATCAAGAAATTGGGTTGGCCAAATATCACGGAACAAGTTAAATAAACGTTTAGTTTATTTTTGTTCCACTAGATGGCGCTCTGCCATCTAAAAAGCTCATGTGCTCGTGGTCAGGAGAAATGCCTTCTTTATTTTTAATAGTAGTATATGTGTGTAGTAATATAATGCCTAGACAGTAGTAATATATATATTATATTTATTGGTTGATAGTTAATTGTCCGATTCAGTGAAGTTTTATGGCTGTAGACTTTGGTGTCGATGTTAGCTTTATTTGAATCTACAAATTGGCTTGAAGTCGTGTGTTTGCCGCAGTTTATGATCGTACTGGGATACCTGGACATGGCACTGAGTCTGAGCTACTTGGGGACCGCCTACTACATGGGCTGGACTCTGGTCCTGGGACTGCCTCTGTCCGCCCTGGCTTACGGACTCGCAGCCAGACTGATCGGCGCTCCTACCCGGACTATCCTGCCGTCGGACCCCCGGGAGTCCGGACGTCACTAAATCTGCTTAGACTTTTATGTGGTGGACTCGTTGTGGGTGACTGCTCAATATTCGAACCACAAGATCCGAAATTTCGTTCCATCCGACCGGTATTTCGGCGCACTTTAACCAAATTTGATTTTTTATATATCCTATTGCGTTAGGTAATTTAAAGATTATATTTTCTTAAACAAAAAAATCCATAAAGTTTTCTTCTTTTACTTTTGTTGTTGTCACTTTTTTTACTTAAAACAAACGCTGAAATACAAAAACAATCACAATCGAAAATTACATTTTTGGTCAAATTTATCATTATCATCATATATGCTTCTTTTTGACCCAAAGGTTGAAAGCCACGGAGGTTAATACTCTTTCGCAGCATATATCTCACTCTACCCCAGTCCTTGTGGTCCTTCGTGTTTACGGATGACAACGCGCCCCTACACAGGGGGGCGCTCAGTGTTACATGCTCATTTATTGGCAGACAAAATTCAATAATTTGCATGATCAATCAAAGCGTATTTGCATATCAAATACTGTCTTATATGCAAAATATTTCCTATTGTGCTTGTCTTAGAGTGTATCTACGAGATCTCTCGTTATTTCCAGTCTCAAAGAAAAATGTGAATTCTGATCTTAATAGGCGCAACGATGGAATCATTAATCAAGCTCAGCTGGAGAGATCCATCAAGAGAAAGTTAGTACATCATCACAATAGGCTAACTCTACAATGCCTCAAGTCAAACACAAGAAGCATTCAATGCAACATTTAGATAGGCTTGGTAGATTAAACTGGATAATCAATCGAAGGATTCTGTACTGATGAGCTAGGACGGCCCAATCTTTCTATCTTGTTTAATACATATTTACATATTCCGTTTTGAAAAATAACACTAAATTGCTCGAGAATATTCGACAATATTACCAACCTAGACTAGCCATGTGTCCGTAGCTTATATATATAAAATGAGCCACTTTCAGCACAATCGCTCTTCGGTTGTCCTTATGACGATAAAAAGAGACAATCATATAGCGTAGAAATTACTTATTTACACGGGAGACATGTCTACCTTTCAAGATATGCAACTTATCTCTCCAGCCTGACTTTTCCCATGTGGATGTTGCCATCTGGAGCTCCTATTTTTAAAGCCATCTTCAGGAGTGGTCAGACCAGCGATCCGCTGGTTTCAACTTTGGTAAGTGTCCTCTTCCAAACTACTTCGCACCTCCCTTGGAGAACTGCCTATAACATGTACTCTCTCTTTGTTTATTTCTTATTTCTGCACATGTATATCTCCTTTTTCACAATATAATTTATTTATTCTATTTAAACATATATTATATGCACTACTAGACGAATGACCCGGCTTCGCCCGAGAATTCCCCCGAGTGCAATTTCCTTCATACTGAAAGTATATCTATAATAAATAGTAGAAGTGCCATAGAATAGCAATACATAAGTAAAACATAAACCACAGGCAAAAAGTGTGTGTGGTGGCAAAAAATTGTTATTATATTAGTGTTTAGGTATTTGATTTAATTATTTTTTGCAATCCATTTTTGTTTCAAAATCAATATAGTTCAAATAGATGGAAGCTTTTCCACCCAACGCCCGAGGTACCCGCCCCAGCGCAGCATAGGTTTATAAAAAAATGAATCCAAAATACTGGCATGCAAATATTTTTCTATAAAAAATAAAAGAGTTCATGGAAATTAGGCAAACATATGTAGCCGCGACTGCATTTTAAACGATTTTTTTAAGAGATAAAAAAAACAAAGGCCAAAACAAAAATTAATAAAAAATACGAAAGCCATTATTTACATACAGTAACGCTAATTCTGTGAAGTTTTTTTATTGCATTGTGTGCACTTACCGAAACTTAGTAATATAAATTTCTCTCTCAATACTTTTGTTAAAAAAAAGTAACACTTGTATAAAAAAGATATTTCAAAAAAAGTACGCAAGCAACTTGAAAAAAAAAAAAAGCAGAATGCTCATTGGACGCTTAATTAGCCTGGTGTTATTAATTCGTCTCGTATTTACTCCGTGTAAAAAAAAGTTCTTCAAATGAAAAAAAAAAATAGCCAAAAATACTAATCAAAATGTAGCCGAAATTTTTCCTCAGGTTTATAAAAGGCGACATGCAAAATTTGGTATCAATTGGTTCAGTAGTTTTTGAGTTTATCGCGAAACAGACAACAAACATTGACTTTTATATATAAGAAGATATATTTCAAGAAGATATATATTATATATTGAAGATAGATTCTCTATATTCAATCTACTCTCTCCTCCCGCTATAGATTGTCAAACGACATTGAAATAGATGAAGTTGGAAATATGCTCCTTTTTATATTTCACCTCTTCGAAACAACTTTAAAGAGATATGAATAATAGTGTGCTTCTCTAAGCTTTATTAATAAATCAATGCAGTAAAATTCCACCGGATAGTATCTGAACACTAGCAAAAATCTCATGATTCGAAAATCATAATTCATTTCGCTATATTATTTGGCAAAACATCATAACATACATTAAAATGGAAGCAATGGTCGCCTCTCCCGTCAAAATAAACGTAAAAAACTGACGCCATCCATTGACCGTCGCCGCAAACTAGCGGCCTCGGGTCGGTGACAAAGCCACAACACCAGCTTTGGCGAACTGAGAAGCGTCCACCTAGAGACCATGGTTTCGGGCTAATGGCCCTCGTCAGTCTAGGGCGGACTTTATTCCATGAGATCCACACGGGATCTAATGGAATCTTCACAATCTACCAAAGAGATGTTTAGCTGGCAAGGTGGCTGGGCCAAATCTATGGCTAGAATATAGATGGAAAATTTGCCGGGAGGAAATTGATCCATAGAAGCATAGGGCGCCTCTCCCGTCAAAATAGATGGCGTCAGGTTTTTGACTTTTATTTTGACGGGAGAGGCGCCCTATGCTTCTATGGATCAATTTCCTCCGGCAAATTTTCCATCTATAAGATGATATATGTAAAAAAAATCTACCTTTCACATCAAGGTGACACAGAGCCCTTTTGATTAATTGGACAAAGTTGGATGTGGGTCAAATCAGAATATGCAAATTACTGGACTAATTTATTACATATCCCATGGTTGAAAATATGAATGAATTTTCCCAGTTCTAATTCTATATGGTGTATTTTAATCAATATAGGCTAAATATTGTGGAAATATGGACAGTACAAACACAAAATACTTCTTTATATAGTTTTACAGAGCTTCTAAAACAGCAACCTAGATTTTTACCTATTCTCCCTTCACTAATTCTCCTACTACACAATAATAAACGATATTTTAATATATATCTAGTTTATATTGTAAGGTTTTTATCCATTCCAATGCCCTTTTCTACAGGAAAAGAGACTGGAAATTCACGAAATTTTGGGGCTAACTCGCTATAATGTATATAACATGTATATAAAAATTTTACTACTCTCCTGCTGGATAAAACATTTGTTTATAAATATTTAAAAATTTTCAAGGCGATTGATAAAATGAGGGAAGAAGTGCTCAACTCCACAGACAACGGCTGATTGCTCCCCCTCCCCTCTAAATTGCTTTTCCTTCTCACTCATGTACATATATAACTTTTTAGGGGAATCCCCTTGTAAGACAATAGTGTCTTAATAAAGTTTTTGTTGTTGTTGTTGTTATATAAAGTTTCTTCAAAAATAAGAATTGAATTAAAGACAAAAGTCGCCATTATATACAATCTGTATTACTATGTAAATATCATGACTTTTCTCTTTTTCATTGCTTTTTGGACTTTTATTCAATGTATAAGGCTATATTCTTTATTTTTATATATAGAAAAATTGTGATATCATATTATAAAAATATCAAAATCTTTCGCAACGAATTGGTTTATTATAAAATAAAAATAAAACGTCCGGTGTTAAGTTTCTTGTGCAATCCTTTTATTTTAAAGCTTTCGGACTTATCAGTCCTTCAACAGGATTATCACTTTAACAAATTGGTTTATAATCAAAACTGCGCCCTTTAGAGCTCTCCTGGTCTTCTTAAATTTTGCCCGTTGAAGAGCCCGAAAGCTCATGGTTTTGATAATAATCGAAATTATTGCGAAAGGTTTTAATATTTTTATAAATCTGTATGTAAAATTTTAGCTCAGCTTTGTGATGCGCTGTGTTCCAGATTTATCAAGATGATC
>CP092868.1:47440059-47469803 GCA_030710605.1 Cordylochernes scorpioides
TTCATAATCTTGATGACAATTTACTTTGGTAAGTCAGCTTGGATCACCGTCTTGGATATCTTCTTGACTTCCATCCGTGATGACGTCTACCTTCCTCTTTAAATAGATAGAGGGCGCTTCTCTCCTGTCAAAATAGACGCCTATAAGCGCCATCTATTGACCATCTACACAAACTAGTGGACTCAGGTCGGTGACAAATCCACGACACCAGATTTGTTAAACTGAAAAGCATCCACATAGGGACCATGGTTTCAGGTTAATGGCCCTCACAATCTGCCAAAGAGGTGTTTAGCTGGTAGAGTGGCTAGAAAAATATAAAATTTCTATCATTCTCTTTAAATGTACACACCACATGCTGTACAGACCTGTGTAATGGAATTTATACTTAACTACCCTATATTGACCCTCATAGGAATGTAAACGAGGTTTGATGCCTTGTATTCTGTAATAATTATAATAACAGAATGCTCTGTGTTCAGCAATTATTAGTTTTTATTAAGGATGTTTCGATTAAAACAATATTCAAAATTCCTCTAAAAAGTTGTAATGAACCAAAATGGGCCTTGTAAGCGCAAAAGTCAAACTTTTCCTACACGTATAGACACGTTATTGGCTTATAGTAAAAGGAGTACCACTCACCACTATCCATCTATCATCATGGCTTGTAACATGTGGACTTGGGATCAATTAATATATAGGTTTTGATATAAATATATGCTTATGCAAATTGGTTGTAAAAGTCAAACGACGAATATGTTCATTAGGCTCGAGGAAGGGATACCACTTAAAAGTTAATTTTTCCATTGCAGTAAGGACAGTAGAAATTGTTTAATTTCATTCGCCTTTAAAATAGTTTCGAATTTTGATAACAGATGGCGTGCTAGTGCATCATACTAAAAAGTTTGCTGTTTTTAAATGAATAAACAAATAGTATATTTCGCCGTTTTACTTTTATAAAATTGTAGTGTTTAATACTCAGCGTCCCCACCATATTGAATGTGTGAGACAGGGCCAACCGCCGCGACCTATAACAATCAGTTCATAGACAAGATCCTGACGGAGCTGCCTGGCCGACTGGCGTCCAAGAACCATCTTCCTTACTCCCCTCCAGACTTTGTCACAGCACTCAACGACATCCAGGTGAGATCCTTCGCATTTCTTTCTTCACAAGACTCTATGTCCCAACTTATAGTCAAACTGTTGGTTGACCGGTGCCAGACCTGGGTGTAGCTCAGACTTCCCATTTGTTTCAAACTCCTTTATGGCATCCTTTAAGATAAGTTTCAGAGAATCTCCTTATATTTTTCCTATCTATAATAGACGACGAGACTTACATTAACTATTATATTCTTGAATATTGAGCAATCCATATGAAATTATTAATTAAAAGGCATATTTTGGATCTAAAATAAAACAAACATTTTATTTAATATAAAATGCCAATGAATAAATTTAAATCTCCTTTAGATATCTGATATCTAAGTAAAACGTTTATGGAGATGAGTATCTTTTATTCTGGTCTTCTCAAGCTTTCGGGCTTGTCCGCCCTTCTACAGGAGAAACATATACTATATAACGAGAAAATATAACGCCGCTTGATGCTAAAATCATAGAAGTTTTCCAGAATCATAATAGTTTTAGCATCAAGCGGCGTTATATTTTCTCGTTATATAGTATATGTTTCTCCTGTAGAAGGGCGGACAAGCCCGAAAGCTTGAGAAGACCAGAATAAAAGATACTCATCTCCATAAACGTTTTACTTAGATATCAGATAAAATGCCAATATTTCAATAGGCTGTACGCCTAACTTCATCAGGGCGTTTCTTGTTTTTAAACGGCGGAAGGATGGTTTAAACCGTTGGTTTTCGACCCCTACGACCCGGGTTCGATTCCCGCATTGGGCACTTTTTTATGTTAAAAAAAATGCTCCAATGACACCCCGATTCTTGCAAAAGTCCAACCCCACCAGCGAGTGCAAGTAACCAAACGGGGCTCTGGCACATTTGTAAGTGCAAAGTCGAACTGCTTTTTCATATGTTTAGACATGTGGTGCACTTACAGTAAAAGCAGTCGCCTACTTCTACCCACCATGATTATCATGGACTGTACCATGTGTACTAGGGATAAGCAAAAAAAAAATTGGGTCTCTTAGACACGGTTTGGGTTTATATACAGATACAATAAAGAATTTACTGTCAAAAAATAGAATAGGATATACACATGTGTATTATATTAATATATTGTACAGTATATTATTATTTTTAAAAAAGAACAAAAATCGTAATTTTCAACAAGAAACTCTTTGCTTCATGATTTTATCCTTAATATGAGAATTAGACATGGAGACTTCCAAAATGTCTTGTCCGACAGTAGGTCGGTAAAACGACAGATAATCAATGTTAAAGGATGAGATGAAGTTCAATATCTAATTAATCATAGCTATATATAATGTTGTATATCATCTTAATACGTTATATCTTCCACTATAACACACCATATGTCTCCAGCTCGTCACCAACTACACGAATGGCATTTCCAAAGGTCTGGAGAACTTCCACAGACTAGGAGACTGCACGCCCACTGAGGAAGTTAACGGAGTGGATAGATTCAACTGTACCATTTTATTCCCCAAGATCCAGCTATCCTACCGTGGGACTGCGATGTTTGGATCGAAAGGTCCATCTAGTCTGTTGGTCAGGTCCGTCATCTCTGGACTCCAGATCTCAATCACCATCTCCCGGCATGATCCAGGCTTCTACGAGCTCTCCAGCTTCACCGTCCATGACGACACCGCTGCAACCACCTTCGAGGGCAGCGTCGACAAGAAACACTTAGAACTTCCATTCGAACGTCAAAGCCGAGTTAACCTCTACACTTTCCTCTATAAAAAATTCTTCAATGTGTTTGGTGATATCATCTTCGAACAAATTCCTCAATGAAATTTATTAAAATTTCAAAAGCAGATGTGTATTTTTTCATAATTATTTATTAAAAACAATGGTTTCAAATTTTGACAAATTATATATATTATAAACGTTATTGGTATGTTTCCTTGGAAGCAAAATGAGCACCTAGGGAAATAAAGGATTGGCTTGTAACAATTATCTGTAACAAAAGATCACAAGGGCCACTATAAAATGGCAAATTCATGATTGAAAAATTAGTAGACTAGTGGTTGTGTAGACGATTGGCGCTCTAGAGTCACAGAGATACTACAGTTTGTGGAAATCTACCAATAGAGAATTGGTAGATGATATAGTGAAAGTATTTTACCAAGTTCACACTTCACTACCTCTCTATTAATAGTTATGTGATAAGCCTAGCACCATAGCTTCTTGGAAGACCCATATGAATATATCGTCAACGGCCTAAAGGTTGTCCTTCTGACACTAAGTCCTCATTTTTATTTATAAACCCCAAAATAGTTCAATTTTCATGAAATTGACTCCATTTCTGAATTTTTTCTTTGGAACATTTTCTAGAATAACCAAGGAATCTTTCTATAGAAATTTTAAAATCCAGTGGAAAAGCTCCCATGAAATATTGTCTGTCTGCAAACGTAGGCGCTCCACTTGAGGATGTTCTTTAATTAGAATTAAAAGCTTATGTCCATAGTTTGCTTAAATACCATTTCTAAGATTCTACCCTTCAGTGTTGCATATATAATCAGAATGATCCAATACAGTATTAGAGGTCTAAAGAAGCGGTCTGGTAGATTAAATTGACGAAACCGCTGGGAGGGTTCACCACTGGGTCCCATCACAGTAAGGACAGTGGAATTTTGATTTATTTGTGAAAGAAACACTCGCGTTTTATAATGTTTTCATTTGTTATAGAAGTAGGTTGAGTTGGATCAAGTCATATTGGTCTATTTAAGTAGTCGTTCAGGGAATAGTTCTCCCAACAGAGGGTCGTTCTAGGAGGTTTTTCCTATAAGTATATGCAACATTTGCGTATCATTTTGCCCTTACAATCGCTAGGTGACAAAATGTGGTAGAAGCTGCTGACCAGCAGCGGTGCAGGTCCCGGGGGTCCTGGGAGAGAGGAAGGAAGGAAGCGAGCCAATTAGAAGGATCTAAATGACGTTTAAGGAAGGCATCAGTAGAGGATTTCCTGCTATTTGCCCTGGACGGGAAGCCATCGGAAGATTAAAAAACTTGCATTTGTTTTATCTTAAAATACTTGTACGTCGTTCATAATCCTGCAGCTCTATAATGAAACACATTGGTGGATGCAATAGCTAGTCGTGGTCAAAATCCACCATTCCTGGTGTCAACTTCTAAGTCGGACCTCCCCTGCCGGCATTGAACATGGAATCAACGATCTAATATTATAGCATCATCTATTTGATGCATGTTGAAGACCGTTTTTTACATTTTTAAAAATGAAGACGACTTCGAAAGAAGACTTAATGCAATGAGAGAATCCAAGTATGAAGAACTTGGCTCATCAATGGTGAATCCACTCAGCGGTTTCACCAAATCAATCTCCATTCTGCTTGCATCAGAGTGATGTTTGTCTTATATTGCGTACAACGATCTAATATTAAAGCATCATCTATTTGATGCATGTTGAAGACCGTTTTTTTAAACATTTTTAAAAATGAAAAAGACTTCTACAGAAGACTTAATGCAAAGAGAGAATCCAAGTGTAAAGAACTTGTCTCATCAATGGTAAATCCGCTCAGCCCTTTCACCAAATCAATCTCCATTCTGCTTGCATTAATGTTAGTGTTACATTGCGTACAATTTCTAGTAAATGCATGTTAGGAATATTTAGGGTATCTATGACTATGATGTATTTTTTTTTAAATCAATAGTTTCGAATCTATGACTATATGAAGTGTAATGATTTCAGAAGTAAAAAGGGGGATAAAAAAAAAGTTTAAAATGAATTCGTAAAATAAAAAATGTATATTTATACCCATGAAACATATATTTTTTACACTTGGTAAATAACAATATGGTCACCCACTATCATCGTCTATTTTTTTATTTCTTCATTGACATTTTTTAAGTAATGACAAAACAAAATGGCTGCTCTCTCCACTTTAAATTTGCACCGCTGAAAAAAAAAGAGATAAGTTTATGAGATTTTTACATTATATAGAAAACCGCTGGGAGGGTTCACCACTGATGAGCCAGGCCCTCCCTTTAATTTTTCCATTGCAGTAAGGGCAGTAGAAATTGTTTTATTTTAAAAAGAATATTACGCATCTAAAATAGTTTTGTAATTTGATAGAAGGAATTAAAACATATTAAATTATTATGATATTGAAAAGAATATAGATACATATACATACAAGTACTTGCATACATACATACATACTTGTACATATATATACATCATGTTAATATATATGACAAATAATATATATTGCTTTTTTTTTATCCAAAAAAAAAAGTTGTTTCATGTACTCGAAAAAGTCTTGCCCAATTGAAATTACCACACTAACTCTACTATATGTGTGTGGGTGTTTCTGTGCATTAATTGTTTCTGAATCTGTCAAATTTAATATAATTTGTAGCCATTGGGTATCTCGCTACCTGACAAATAACTAGAAACAAAATGTTTTCGAATTGAAATGTCTCATTTTGGTAGATAGTCAAAGAATGTGATAGAGAGAGCTTTCTCAATACAGTTAAACCTGTCTATAGCGCCTCCCTCTTGGGACTCACCAAAATAGGGTGCTAAAGAGAGGGGGTGCTATAGACAGGTCAATTTTAATGTAAATCGCATCGTACTACGTATTTAAAATCGGGCGCTATAGAGAGGAAGGTGCTATTTAGAGGGGGCGCTGTAGACAGGTTTAACTGTATATTGTCACTGATGATGATAAGAAATAATAAAATAATACAACAGGCTTCTGGAGAGATGAGTTTATTTTCAAATAACTCTCATCATCAGAAACCTGTAGTAATACTTAATTTATATCCAGGAGATAGAGATATTTATTTATAACCCAGGGAGCGCAGAGCGCCAACTACCCGGGGAGTCCAGCTCACTAGTATGGACTAGTACTAAGCGCTTTTACTCGCGTCCTGTTTTAATTGCTGAGTTTGAACCAGTTGACCAGGAAGTTTCATGCAGAGGTTGAATCTGGGACGCTGGCCATAGATCTAGGATTGAGGTGGGTCAGTCCAAGCAGGATAGCTGTTTGTATCCTATGTTTCAGAAAGGCTGGACATCTGAAGAGAAGATGATCAACTGTCTGTGGCTCTTCTGAACAGTAGATGCAGGTAGGGTCTGTTTCGGGATGTACAGGTGTAATGTCTGCCAGTACATGGCCCGTGATGATGGTGGTGGGGGGTACAGGAGATCTAAATCAATTGATATAAGAAAGAATGTCACCAGTACGATCCAGATTTTAAAAGAGTTTTAACAGAGTGGGGATCTTTAACTTCCGAAAATATGTATTCAATAAAATTTGGAAAAAGGTTGTTCTGGAAAATTTCTGGGATGAATAAGGATCTCTTGTATTGAATTTCTTGGATAGTAGAGAAAGAGTGAAAATTACAACGGTTAAAATACCAGGTTCTTCCAGGGATATGTTTATTTTAAAGACTTTCATTCATATTTATAACTTTCGGGTATGAAAGCCCTTCCACGGGAGAAAACGTGACTCAAATAATTCACCAATAGGGCACTAGTTATAATCACAAATTATTTATTATAAAATTATGTAAAATAGTATTTAATTATATTTGAACTCGTGTCCTAATGGTGATTTATTGTGTTTTCTCCTGTAGAGGGCTTTCATGCCCGAAAGCTATCTGTGAATGAAAATTTTAAAAAATAAAACTTATCTCTGACAACAGATATTTTCACCTTAATCCTCCTCTTTTCTTTTGAATTGTTGCCAACACGAAGTATGATATCTTAGTCAGCCTAAAACAAAAACGTTGTACTATTATTTAAATAGGGAAAATTGACTTTTGGGCAAAGAGTTTCTATTTCTTTTCTTCCTCTTTTTTTTTTTTTTTTTTCTTGAAGTGTTGCAAGCTTTCGATCAAATTTTCTCTTCTACGGGCAAATAATAAGAGAACAGAACTTTGAACTATTGGGTATGTAAATAAATATTTATTATTATTATCAATACAGTAGAACCTCCATGAGAGGACACTCGCGCTAGAGGACACCTCTATACAAAGAACAGTTTCCATTTGCAAAATTATCATTTTTACTATTTAGCAACTCTTCGGTAAGAGAACCCCTCCCTAAAGGACACATTGGCTTTGCAATTAGGTGTCCTTTACAAGGAGGATCTACTGTATATGTTTTAGGTATCAATATTTTTTTACAAATACATATTCAAATAAAGTATCCAGGGAGATATTTTCAAAACATTATCCAATCATTTTTACCAATCCTATAGATTTAAACTAGTGCCATTTTAGGAATTTGGAGATATCAGTTTTACAGAATTAGAAAGGGTAAAAATTAATCTATAAAAAGAGAACGATGTCTAACTTAGCAAACGTCCGTCAAAGTCTTCTGTTCATACGGCCATCCATCTATGGGGCCTTGACGGAAGTGACGGTTCCCCCTAAAGGTAAAAAATTCATTTTCGATCCCTCCTTCATCAATGAATTATCATCATCATCGTCTGAATCATCATCCGAAGTAGATGAAGAAGGGGAAGTGAATCCTATGATAGATGATGAGGAAGAACATAGGGAAGGCTGGGATACCTATTATCCATGGATATCTGTCAATAGGAATAAGTTAAGTCCTGAATACTTTCACATCAGTAGGCTCTTGAGATTCATCAGGCTTGGGGATACCAATGCTACTGTCGTAGGCCTGAGTACTCTTCTACGATTTGATCTTGAATCCCCGATGCTCCAAATGGCCATTAATGATTCGAATGGTTATCATCTTCTTCTTAACATTCTTGAAACTAACAGTCAGCGCTGTCAAATTGTCGCGTTGAAGATTCTTAACCGGATTTGTGATTCCTATGTCATCAAGCGAGATCTTGTGAATGCTGATGCCATTAAACCTCTCGTCAAACTTCTTGGTTCGCCCAATGTTGAAATGCGAAGTCTTTCAGCGGAATTGCTGGGGAAGGTCTGTAAATATCCGAAATCTCATCATGAAATCAAGAAATACGGTGGAATACCACTTTTAATTGATTTGATTGATGTACCTATAAGGAAATATAAAATGCTTCGTGATAAAATTACGGAAGTTCAAAAAAAGAAATTAGAAGCTGTTACGAATGGAGCAAAGGCTTTGGCAACGCTATGTTATAGTACTAAGATGAAATTAGAATTGCATCGTTGTGGTGGCTTGTTGATTCTTGAATCTCTCCTGAAGAGCAATCATCATGAGATCCTTCCACCAGTGATTGCTATCTTGGTACAATGCGCCTCCATGCCACGTTTCAGGAATTACATTCGCAGCTTGGGTCTTGTTGATTACTTCATTAAATACATCGACGATAAGAACCTTGAATTGACCTTGATTTGTTGCAAGGCCATCTCGAAATGTTCGGTAGATCCAGTCGTTCGAGAACAGGTTGGGACAAATAATGGTCTTGAACCTTTAGTGAGGATCTTGAAGAATCCAGCCAATCATTCCAATCGTAAATTGATGGCGGCAGTATGTAATGCCATCTGGAAAGTCTGCGAAACGCCACAGAATGTTCATCTTTTACAGAAAATCAAAGGCATCGAAGCTCTTATTAGTATCCTACGTACTAAGAATGATTTTGTACTGATTGATGTTATTGGAGCATTAAAATGCTGCGCGACCTTCAAACAGTACTGTACCGTCATGAGAGAAGGCGGCGTTGTTGAATTCCTGATCACTCTTCTTACTTTCGAGACCAAACCACAGCTTATCATCAACATCAACAATACTATCGGAGAACTGGTGAAAGAACCTCAATGCATGAAGCTTGTTGAAGAATGCGATGGTGTAAGGTATCTCTGGTCACAGCTAAAAAGTACCAATCCACAAATTCAATCAGCAGCTGCTTATGCTCTCTGCCCTTGTATCAAATTCGCTAAGAATCAAGGTTACCTAATCCGATCCTTTGTAGGCGGTCTGGAGTTGGTTGTTCGACTTCTTCAGCATACAAATCGCAGTGTTCTTACCAGTATCTGCGCTCTGATCTGTCGGATTGTTGGCGATAAGGAGAATCTGGCTGTAATCACAGATTACGGGATTGTAAGATTGTTGGCTCGAATCGCTGGTACCTCTTGTCCTCTCCTGCAAGAGCAAGTTGCAGAAACGGTCGCAGCCTGCTGTACCTGGGGCGATAACTGCGCCAACTTCGGGAAAGAGGCCATCATCCCGCACATTGCCAACTACTTCCGTACTGGAAACGAAGCCGTTAGGAAGGCTTCGGTAAAAGCTGCTTACGAGTTATCAAAAGAACGCGGCAACATTCCAGCCCTGTTTGAATGTGGCTTGGTGCCCTATCTAATCAAAATGGCTGGGAATAAGGATCGGGAAATCCAAGATAAAGCATTCAAAGCTCTCAACAATATCCGTATGATGGCCCTTGATGTGGACGTTGCTCTTCTCGCAAGAAGGCTGAAGTTGACCAAGAGTCTGTTTCCTTCTGAACACACACGATTGGAGTCTCTAGAACATGAATGCAAGTAACTTCCTCTACCTCAGTAATAAAATTGATATGATAAACCCACATATGTTACAATAAACAGTAATTTTTATAATAATTATACAACTGTGTGTGTTTTATTTAATTACTAGCCGAATGACCCGGGCAACGCCCGGGTTTTACCCGATTAAATGTTTTTATTCAAATACTATTCGTTACAATTATAAATTGGCACCGTGGATGTCACTTTTGTGAAACGTCCCGCTCCAAACTTTGTGTGTTTTTAAAATATAAAAATAAATATGTAAATTTTCACAACGATATTTGAAAATTATATTATTTTGATTTTCAAATACAAATGGCGACCCAAATATACCATCAGACTATAGAGGAATATCATTGTTATCCAATTTATCAAAGCTCTTTACATCCATATTAAAGACAAGATTGAATAATTGGATTGAAAAAAGGGGAATCTTAGCGGAAAACCAAGCGGGCTTCAGAAGTGGATATTCCTGTCAATACCATATTTTTACCCCTACCTCACTGATACAGATGACGCTGAGCCGCAAAAGGAGGAAGTTATATGCCTTCTTCGTTAGATGTCAAAAAGGCCTTTGATACAGTACCACACTCCCTGCTTTGGAAAAAGTTGACAGTTTACGGTTTAAGTACCCGATTTATTAGCCTTATACAAAGCTATTATAATCAAATGTCAGCAACAATAAGATGGAACGGATCACTTACAGAATTTATAAAAATACAAGCTGGTGTTCTACAAGGTGAACCCCTGTCACCTTATCTATTTATCCTTTTTCTAAACGACTTGGTTTCTCTGTACGATGACGCTGATTTGCCAAGTATTTATTTACCGAATTATGGAAATATACATCTCCTTCTGTTCGCAGACGACATCGTACTTCTCGGAGAATCCAAGATAAATTTACAAAAAAAAGATCAATGTACTCAGAAATACTTCGAAGATAATTTTTTAACGCTGAACCAGAGCAAATCAAAGGTTATGGTGTTTAGAAATGGAGGTCGAAAGGCCCGATCGGATGTTTGGTTCTGGGGACAATTGCCTCTCACTATAACATCTAAATACACGTATCTGGGTTACCAGCTAACAGCGTCAAACTCAACTCAACAGGCGGCAAAGCATTTTAAAAACAAGGCGCTAAATGCTATTAATGCGGTCTGGGCAATATCGACTAAAACAAGAATCAATTCTATCAGATCCTCACTCAAGCTTCTAGACTCAATGGCTCTGTCAACCTTGCTCTACGCAGCTCCAATTTGGGCAAACAACCAAAAAAACTTGGTTGACAGGGTACAAGACAATTTCTTACGGAGACTTCTAAATTTACCCAGATATACTCCTGGCTTTATTCTACGTATGGAGTGCGGAAGAACGTCACTGGGAGTTACGGTGCTGAAACTTACACTCGGGTTCTGGCTTAGAATTCTAAAAATGAACAGCAGCCGACTCCCCCATATATGCTTAGCTCAACTATATGAAATATCAAGAAATAGAAATATATATATTGGACTTGCGGAAAGTTTGGCCAACATACTCAACTCAACAGGATTTTCTTGGTTAATTAACTGCAACGATGCAAGGATTATCCGGCAAGAAATACCTTTAATAACTAAAATTGCAATAGAACAATCAATTCAAAGTGACCAGGCAAAAATAGAGAATTCTAAATTCTACTCTCACTATAAGTATTTACACAGTTCATTCCGAATTGAAAACTATTTACTTAGCAACTTTCCATTCCCAGTAAAACGCTATATCGCACAACAGAGAATACTATATTCGTTTTTCAAGGAAAACCATACAAACATTTTCAAAGAGGGTGATAAGATTTGTGATATCTGCAAAGAAAATATGGAAACTGAACTATCTCATTACATCTATGAATGCCAAGATATATATTAGTGAGGAGAGAAGGACATTCTTTTCAATGGTAGACACCAGCCAACTTAGGTCAATCCAAATGATGTTAACCAGTGCCCAAACAAGCAGACTAGTTGCTCAGGCCCTATATAATTTTTACAGGGCAGTAGGTGTAAAGAGGGAGAAAAGAGAACTTTGAAGCTATTGTTCTTACACCTCAGAATGATGATGAAACATCGAGGGGCCATCGTGTTATTACTAATAATTGGATATAGTTGCGGAACTACTGGTTTCCTGTGCTGCTCTTTTCCTGTTATTGCACCTTGTACGGAGAATCTGTATAAGACTAACGTCTTAATAAAGGCTTTGTGTGTGTGTGTGTGTGTGTGTGTGTGTGTGATTTTCAAATACTATTCGTTACAATTATAAATTGGCGCCGTGGATGTCACTCTTCTGAAACGTCCCGCTCCAAACTTTGTGTCTGAGAAGCGATATTTTTATAGAAAGATGATCTGGCTTTTGTTTTCTGCTCGAATGAATGTTTTTCTGTTAGAATTTTGTTCCTGCGTACAAAAAAAAATGAACTGGTTTCACCCGTGATCTCTGCTTTTTGGAATTTTTCCCGATATAATTTTGTATCAGATAATCAAACATGATACAGCAATATCGTCATCATCATTTTCTGACTAAAAATATATAGTTTTAATAATTAATCTATATATTTTTTAAAATAGCCTATCGTCTTCCCCGTATTTTTTTTTTACCTATGTATGGAAATTTTGGTATGAATGAGTGAACTACTGCGAATTTGTATACCGGACATACAAACATTCATTTTTATATATAGAGAGATTTATATGGCATAGGGTGGGAAGGTGTTGATGGGAGAAGCAATACCTGTAACCAGAGTTAAATATTGCCACTAGTTCTCATCACACCTAGGGTAAAGTAATGACATTATAGACCCAGAGCATTGATGAGTCTACCAGTCTGTCTCTACCACCAAAGTCGCTCAATCAGTGAGGGCTCTGCAGACTGGCAAATAATGATCCCAATATAACATTTTATAACTCCTATTATACTATTTCAATGTGTTGAGTCGATAATATTAAAAGATTAGTTGTAGGAATTTGAAGAAAAGAGATGGGATTAAATAAAAATAAAGGTCGACTCTCCCTTCACAATGAGTTTCTTTTCATTTTAAAATGCTAGCTTCCAAGCTATAATCGCTCACAGGCTTATTAAAAAACATCGACTATATACTTATGTGTATAACAAGAAATATTTACCAAAAAAAAAAGTTTTTCAATTAAGCCCGCTGAAGAGAGATAATTGCTTGAAAGCTTATATTTTAAAATAAAAAGAAACTCATTGTGGGAATATATTTTTGTATTTTTAAATGTTTCTCACAATCTTATCATGAATAGAGAATACATATAATCTTATTAATTTTAATTTAAAACAATACCATAGAATATTTAGAATAGATAGAGAACTGTATATATTAAACATATGCAACACACTATATATACATATTGTAGTCCTGTTAAAGAGACAGACGATCAACGCCACTGTTGTGTCTCTACACTACACCAGGTCACCGAGATCCACTAGGTCTGAGATAAAATCTTTATTGGCTCATAACACTAATCTGACTGAATATTTACAATTTAATGATACATATATATACATAAAAATAATTAACATACAAACAAACACTATGCAAAACCTTATTTGCATATCTCGACAATTTATCTAAAACATAACTATTGTTATGCAAAACACCACAGCGACATCTGCTGATACTTCAAACTTCGTAAAACACGGGTGAAACGTTGGAAACAATACATTTTATAATCTCCTAAATATGCTTATATATAAAAAATAACAACAACAAAAATCTTTATTAAGACCTTTTAGTCTTATACAGACTCTCCAAGCACAGAAATGTAGGGTACATGCCGGGATAACAGTAATAGTACCAGAAATAAGAATTATTGTTATTATTTTTAAAGCCAATCACATATAAAGATAATATGAAATTTATATACAGGAAAACTTAATTAAGACAATCAAGCTAATAAATAGATTAATCTGGGCAAATTGGAGGAAAATAAATTTATTATACATGGATTTACCCCGGAGTTTCTGCAAATGAAGAAAAAAAAAAGGTAAAAACTAATTACGTTTAATATCATTAATGACATTTATATATAAGACAATTGACACTTGAGCTCATAAACAGATTTGTTCTTATATACAAAATATACACTCTTGAAAGACAATCACCTTCAAATAATCAAAAATGAAGCCATTTAGCTATGAAGCTTTGCTGAATAAAACAACAAACTATCTATCCGATTGTATTTATATGGAGGAGGAAAGAAAACAATTTTGAAGTTGAACCAGTTCAGAAACCGCATCAGAAAAGACAAACATAGCTATAGAACTATCATAAAATGGATAAAATAGCCTCACAAAATAAAATCAAAATATATAATATATAAAACAAATCTCTTCTCATACCCTTAACTATGTAAATATTTGGTATCTACTTTTTCTTTTTTTTTTTTTAATGGCGAATCATTACAAGGCGGAATGCCATAATAAAGCATTTAAAAAAGCATAGGGCGCCTCTCCCGTCAAATTAAACGTCAAAACTAGACGCCATCTATTGACCGTCGCCGCAAACTAACGGCCTCGGGTCGGTGACAAAGCCATAACACCAACTTTGGCAAACTGAGAAGCGTCCATCTAGAGACCATGGTTTCGGGCTGATGGCCTTCGTCAGCCTAGGGCGGACTTTATTCCATGAGATCCACGCGGGATATAATGGAATATTCACAATCTGACAAAGATCTATAATTTAGCCATAGATTCGACCCAGCCACTTTACCAGCTAAACACCTCTTTGTCAGATTGTCAAGATTCCATTAGATCCCGTGTGGATCTCATGGAATAAAGTCCGCCCTAGACTGACGAGGGCCATTAGCCCGAAACCATTGTCTCTAGGTGGACGCTTCTCAGTTCGCCAAAGCTGGTGTTGTGGCTTTGTCACCGACCCGAAGCCGCTAGTTTGCGGCGACAGTCAATAGATGGCTTCTAGTTTTGACGTTTAATTTGACGGGAGAGGCGCCCTGTGCTTATATATATATATATATCAATTTCCTCCAGGCAAATTTCCCATCTATAAATATTTTGTTATTGTGGTTGTAATATGACCTGTCTGTGAGAAGTATAATAAGTGATCGAAATTTACAAAAAAAACTTCGATACACTACTTTGGAATATAAGATTTGGAATGTATATTGGTGTTAAGGCCTATTGAAGATCGTTTGGCCTGAAATTAGCCAAGCAGAGTTTAAAACAGAACCACGACTCTTTAAAATGAAGTATTTTTATCAAAATTTTTATTATTTTAATCACTTAATAAACTTATAATTCATCATGAATAGAAACTTATAAGTGGTATTCTATTGATTATAATAATTTTTTATTGATGATAAATCGGAGAATCGTAATAAGATAAAAAATAATAATGAATTTTTTTAAAAATTATATTAATAATTCTAAACTTTTCAATATTAAATTTTCTATGAAAAGAGCTGAGAGAAATGGCTGTCTGTCGAATAGAAGTCCTTTCTGTCCACTTATCCACTCATCAGCTGATGTAACGCCATGCAACTTGATTGTACGTCTGCCTGCCGGTTGCACAACGTTACGTGCCTTTTTTTTTTACCATCGTTTGGGTTCATTTTATAAAAAAAATATATTTTGCCAGTTCTTTATCGGCCTAATTTGAACACCTCGCGATATCGGTCTTAAATTCGATCAATTTTAAAATTATTCTTGAATTTGATTTGGTCTTAGAAACAATGGCTGGTTAGTATTTTTACTCTACTTCTTGGGAGGTCTTAAATGAAATTTGGTTCTTTGTAGTAGTTCTTTATATGCTGTTTTTTTTTTTTTTGTTTTTTTTTTGAGAAAAAAATAATTCGTAAATATATAAATATGTAAAGAGACAAGGGTCGCCTCTCCCGTCAAAATAGACGTCTAAAACCAGACGCCATCTATTGACCGTCGCCGCAACTAGCGGCCTCGGGTCGGTGACAAAGCCACAACACCAGTTGCGGCAACGGTCAATAGATGTCGTCTGGTTTAAGACGTATATTTTGACGGGAGAGGCGACCCTTGTCTCTTTAGATCAATTTCCTCCCGGCAAAATTTCCATCTATATAAATATGTATATTTTACATTATAGAAAAAAAAAAGGATAAATATAAAAAGGATGTATATAAGGTATGTGTGCGCTGAGGTTTGGTTGTATTTGTCTAAATAAAGGCTTATCTTTTGTGATGTCTAAGATTTGAAGCGGGTAGAAAACACGACAGTCTTAAATCAAAAAGGTATTCATTCGAGAATATACGGTATTATAAGGTTATCCCAAAAGTTGGTGTTTTTCTTAAAACGTTGTTTTTCTTATCTTAAAGATAGAGGCTGCCTGGCCGGCATTCATAGTTCTTAGAATTAAAGATACTTCGGTCAGTAAATCTTTTTATTATTTCGACAAAAATCTTTTGTCATCGTCAGGAGCGAACAAAAAATAAAACATTTGGCAATTTTTTTCTTATCACTCGGCGATTAATATTATTATGGCGAATACATAATAATACATAATACAATTACTTTATACATAATACAAAGACATTATACATAACAGCGAATAATATTGGTATTTCAATTTTTTGCAAGTGTTCACGAACTTTTGGAACAACCTTGTATTGGGGGGGGGGGGGGGGGGATTATTCCAGGGATCGGTTTCTTGTATAAATCTTTTAAAATCGGATCTCCAGGCCTCGACGCCCTTCTACAGTGGTGACAACTGTGGTGTGTCGATTTATTAGTCCAGCGATGGCCCAGAAAATATTTCAAAGTTAGTGTTTTATTGGTATTATTTATTGGCTACATTTTTAGAGGAAGACAAAAAGGACAACACCCTAGAATGTCTATTCTGGTTCTCATTCACTTCCGCTGATCTGCCGCGCCGCACAGCGGTGGTCATCTCCTATTTCATGTCCCCGCTTGTATGTTTGCTGACGGCGTGGTCCGTCATCCCAGCAGGCTGGAAGGAAGTCTCTCGGCCCCCACACAACTACAGCGCCGCCTGTTTGTCACCAACCCTCCCGTAGAAGGCCGTCAAGTCCTGAAAGCTTGGAATCCGATATTAAAAAGATCTATACAAGAATCCTGGATATTTTTTTCCAAATAACAAGGAATTTATCATTTTGAGAATATACAGTATTATTTAAATATGACGAAATCTCTTACAGATCCTTATTCATATGAAAATTCAGTTTTTGAATGAAATTTTAAAACTATAAAACGCAATTAAATTTAAAATCCAATCAAGCATTTGACCTTTTTTTAAACAAACGACCTAAGGTCATATCATCAATACTCTTTTCTTTCTTGATCTACAGATTTTATTGATAAAGGAAAGAATATAGTTTTCAAAAATCGTTCATACCAATATGTAATGATGGGTTCTTTTGAAACTTATTAAAGACTTTTTCCAACATGAAAATACATGTGATACGAATATACAAACACATACGTAAGATACTAAGACCACCGGTCTTCTACAGATTCGCCGCAGGAAGGCAGAGTGACACAAATATACAAATTCTCCTATCAAAATGGTTAGATCATGTCATTTTGACAATACCAGTCAAATCCTTTGCATGTATATTTTCCGTTACTTTTCCATATGAACGGAATCAAGCCGATATGTTGAGCATGCTTATAAACGCTTGAATAACGCTCAACAAATAAGTTTATAACAAGGCAACAAAATATTTACAAAATTTTAGGACTTCCAAAAAATGCTTTGAAAAATAAGCTTCCTGAAAATTTTCATATGTGGCATGTTGAGCCACGTTTGATCTTATTGGTTATCACAGTCAACAGGGATTTCTCGCAATTGTGTGATTGGTTGATTGTACGACCACGTGACGGGCAAGCATTCTCAGGATTGGCAGATGGAATCGACGAAGATGCAAGGACTTGCTGAAGATCGCCGTGATGTCTTCGTGCAAGATTCTACGGGGGATGAAGTCCGGCGGCATCTCAGCAATGTCTATACCATCCTGGCTTTGGCCGGGGTCCTCTCCGCCATGGGCATCCACTACTACGTCCTAACGTCTTACGATCCTGGCATCCTGACCATCTTCTTTCCCTTCATCCTGCTCCTTATCCTTGGATTCACTCAGAGGAATGATTTCCTTATCAGCCGCTTTGTCTGCTTCCTCATCTTATCCTTCTTGATGGGCTTCGACTTGGGGCCTGTTGTTGAACTGGCGTTAGACGTGGATCCATCTATTGGGAGTAAGGCCCTTGTTCTTGCAGGGCTGTGTTTCACCTTCTTTACGCTTCTTGCTCTCTTTGCGCCTCAGAATTCTTTCTTGACGTTGAAGCCTCCTCTAATAGCGATGCTGGTGAGCATAATATTCCTCTCCTTCGCCAACATGATTATGCGATCCATTCTGGTCTTCAACTTCTTGCTGTACCTCAGTCTGGCTGTCCAGTGTGGCTTTGTACTCTTTGATACTCAGGACATCGTCTCACGCAGCTCACGCGGCGACACTGACGTCATCTGGCATGCCATCTGTCTCTATTTCAACTTTGTCGGCCTCTTCCAGAAACTCTTCGTTATCTTCCTCTCCTCACGTTCCCAAAGATCTCAAAGAGAATCTTGAAATTGTTTTCTTAAATTGTGCATATCTTCTCTAAATAATCATTCACTTTAGCACATATTCAAGATCAAAATGTTTTTAGTACGTTGAAATATAAATAATACGGTTAAACCTCTCCCCATGAGCTACAATTCTTATTAAAACAAAATGGATAACATAGTCCGACCTCTAATGAAAGAGCATTTTCAAGATAAACTGGGAGTATCCTGTTTTTTACGTGTTATCGCATGGGAGGTTCTATTGTAACAGGTAACTGTTAAATAAAGAACATATTTCTCGTCAAAATGACGTTAAAACTAAGCGCCATCTATTGCCCGTTTCCTCAAAGTAGCGGACTTTGGTTGATGACAAAGTTAAATTATCAGCTTTGGCAAACTCAAAAGGCTGACCTGGAGACCATGGTATTCTGGTTCAAAATCACATTAATAGGTACCGCTCAGCAAGAGCAACCTAGTTCATGATAATTGAAACGGTGAATAATATGTGAAGGTTATTCACATATTAAACAAAATTTTAACCCGGGATTCAATCCCGGTTCATGACTGTCGGGAATCGAGCGTGTTACCCTCTCATCCACCGACCTTTTGTCGGGAATCGAGCGTGTTACCCTCTCATCCACCGACCTTTTGTCGGGAATCGAGCGTGTTACCCTCTCATCCACCGACCTTTTGTTGGGAATCGAGCGTGTTACCCTCTCATCCACCGACCTTTTGTCGGGAATCGAGCGTGTTACCCTCTCATCCACCGACCTTTTGTCGGGAATCGAGCGCGTTACCCTCTCATCCACCGACCTTTTGTCGGGAATCGAGCGCGTTACCCTCTCATCCACCGACCTTTTGTCGGGAATCGAGCGCGTTACCCTCTCATCCACCGACCTTTTGTCGGGAATCGAGCGTTTTACCCTCTCATCCACCGACCTTTTGTCGGGAATCGAGCGCGTTACCCTCTCATCCACCGACCTTTTGTCGGGAATCGAGCGCGTTACCCTCTCATCCACCGACCTTTTGTCGGGATTCGAGCGTGTTACCCTCTCATCCACCGACTTATCGATCATGGTATCGGGCTAATAGCTCTCGTCAGTCCAGGGCTGGTCTTGATTTCTAAGTTCCGAGAGTATTCTTGATAACCACACAATCTGCCAAAGAGTTGTTTAACTGGCAAAGTGGCTAGGCCAATTCTATTGTCAAAATATAGATAGAATTTTTTCCGGCAGCATTTTAAAAATCTATTTATAGAACTTGTGGCTGACCCAAGTCAGCTAGTTTGAGGAGTCCGTCAATCGATATAGCGCTTAGTTTTAGTGCCTATTTTGATAGGATATGTGACCTTTCATTTTATATAGATCAATATTCTCTCCACACACAGACACCACAGACTTCCATCTATATATCTATTTATTGCCATTTTACGGGAAAAATATATTCTTGTACTAAAAGCGTACTTCTTGTATATATAAACATTTATTTATTTTTGAAAATAGAGCAATCCATAAATAAAAATTTAAATAAAAAGGCATATATTGGATCGAAAGATCATTTATTTTACCAATATTTCAGTTGGCTGAACGCCAACCTTTATCAAGGTATTATAATAGGTATTATGTTCTGCAACTTCATAATTCAGTGTAAGTTAGGACCGGAGGTACGAGTAAATTCTTCAAGATTTTGCCAACACTGACTGTCCTTGAACAGAATAGAGATTTGGTCATGCCCAATATCGGCGTTAACATATTAACCATTTCATTTCCAGATATAAAACATCATATGACTATCCTATTCACGGCCTAAAATTATTGTATATTTATAGACAAATGTCATACATGTATGACAGCGCAAGTGTCTCTAGGGGGACATAGCGCTTTAAATTGAAATAAAATTTTAAAAAATACTAGACGAATGACCCGGGCAACGCCCGGGTTTACACGATTAAATGTATTTTACGTATGGAAGATGGACGTAGTTCCCGGAGGTCACCCGCGAGACTTTTTTGGCACTTGGCACAGCTGTGTCACCAACGCCAGGACCGCGCGCGGTGGGAACTCGAACTGGCCAACCGGCCGGCAGCCGGACGATTCCATTTTCTCGGAGGGGGGGGGGCGGTGGCAGGGAAGTCACGTGCTCGCCGGCAGCCAATGGGCGCCCCCCGCCGTCAGAACGCCACGCGTTCTAGAGGGCGCTGCTCGTGAGCTAAGTAGAATAATTTGGATATATAGTTTTAATAATTGATTTATATATTTTTTAAAATAGCCTATCGTCATCCCCGTTATTTTTTACCTATGTATGGAAATTTTGGTTTGAATTAGTGAACTACTGCGAATTTGTATACCGGACATACCAACAGACCAACAGACAAACATACAAACATTCATTTTTATATATATAGATATATATATATATATTTCCAGATATAAATAGTTTTTTTTCCTTTGTATAATATAACCCAATTTCTAAAAATTCTTAAATATTTCATTTAATTCTTATATTTAACTTTATTCAACTGTAAATACAAAGCGCGATGTCCCGCCAAGGACACTGGCGCCCAAAGGAAAGCAATACAAGAGAGAGAGAGAGGGAGAATCTATTAACATATGCTCAAGGCATTTACCATATTCTTGAAATTGATTTCAAACAAGCATACTATATACATAGGTAATTTAATTTAAACACACCTCAAAATAAAGAAAAAAGGAGAAAACAAAAAAAAATCATATATACAGCACATAGTTAATTATACCTAACACATGAGATTATTTAAAATTTTGATATAAATTTACAAAATCTATTGAATACAATGTATGAATCCCTGCTGGATAGCAGTTCTCTTGGATCGGTACAGAGAATACCGTTATTGAGTCTGTAGTCTTGAAATGCTGGGCACTTAAGTAAAAGGTGAGTGGAATCTTGAATGCGGCATCCACAAAAACAGCCCGGATCCTCCGATGCATGGATTCTTTCCAGAAAACTTCCGAAATTACCATGGTTGGTTACAAATTGTGTGTTGTGGAAATTAGGGCGAAAATAATTTGGAATACCCCGGTTGAAAAAACTTGTAAATGTCTCGTTTGTATTATTCAGTAAGAGCAACATTCTTTCGTCTATATAGGATTTAATTATAAAGGGAATATCGATGTTGTATTTTTGCTTGTCCTCGAACGATAAGTTATTTAAGTCATATTTCATATTTTTTGCTTCAATGTAATCTGCAATCAATGGAGTTTTAGCCAAACTGTGAACACAGTTGTACGAAGTTGTCTTGTATGCTTGAATGCTCCATATTAATATCTGATATTGCATTGAGTTTAATTTTTGTATCGATTTTTTGTTTAAAAATTTGAACCATATTTCTGATCCATATGTTAAAGTTGATCTGAATAAAGATTTATACAATGTAATTCTTTTATGGGAGCTCAAACCCCATGATTTGCTGCACAGAGAGAATAGAAAATTTTTTATTCTTAGAGTTCTGCTCACTATTTCCTCTATATGAAAAGCAAAATTTAATTTGTTTTTTCTTCTATGATTTGCAATTGTTATTCCTAAAAAAAATTATTTTTTGTACTGGTGAAATTAATCCACTCTTAAATTTAACTGGGATCTTCTCTTTATTATGCAAATATAAAATGTTTGTATTTTCGGAACTGATTTCTAACTTGTTCTTAATACACCACAATTCGATAGTATTTAATGCTTCCTCTATAACTATTTTTAGTGATGCTAGATCTTTATTCCAGCATATGATCGAAATATCATCCGCATAACAAATCAACTCACAATTGGGCACCTGAAAATTCAACAGCAAATCGTTCAACAAAATTGTCCATAGAAGTGGAGAAAGCGGACCGCCCTGAGGACACGCCTTAGTAATTGGCTTTGAAGTTGTTAGATTGTCGTAACTGAAAGAAATGATCCTGGAGTTTAAATATGATTGTAGAATTTTGATCAGTTTTTCCGGTAAATTATCTGAGTCTATTCTTTTGATGATCGCTGGCCACCAGGCATTATCAAAAGCCCCCGAGATATCTATTGTAACTAGTGCAGACAATTCTTTTTGCTTATGCTCCATCAATACATCGATTACAGTATTCAAAGCAGTGATAGTTGACTTTGACTTGATAAATCCGTGCTGCCTCGAGCTTAACAGATTGTTTTGAATATAAAATTCATATATTTTATTTTTGAGAATTTTTTCTAGAATCTTTGAAAAATTTGACAATAAAGATATCGGACGGTAGCTTTTAGCTGATTCATAATTGGTTTTGCCGGGTTTGGCTATTATTTTGAGTGCTGCTGTTTTCCATTTTTTTGGGAAGTATCCTATTTGAATACATTTATTAAATATTGAGTGTAAAATCGGAAGTATTAGTTGAAAAGCATTCTTTATCATATTATTACTAATATTGTCTGGACCAGGAGCTTTATTTACATTAATTTTGTCGATTAGCTCTTCTATTTCTTTCTTATGAATATTGCATGAGTTGGAGTTTGTAAAATTCGGTGTGTAGTTCCTTATTGATGTATGGTGATCAGTATCCGATATAGTTGTATCATCAGGAATTATTTCATTAATCAGATCTTTTATTAGAGTTTCTTTAGAATCTACTGGTGCCTGTTCAATTATTGGTAATCCCTTTTGTTGATTAGAGGAACTCAGTTTTTTTAAGGTTTTATAGGCGTTTCCAAACGGATTATTAGATCCATTTTCTTCTATAAAATCTCGCCAACTATTCCTCTTAGCTTTTCTAATACTATTTTTATATTTATTTCTGACAGACTTATATTCATTAACACTAATTGCTTTATGATGAAAGTATAGATTTCTCACATAATGAAAATACTTTTTCTTTTGTTCTAATTCTTTGTTCCACCACTTGATCCCGGTATCGAAAGTGAAGTTGGAAGATTTCACCTCCAGTGATTGATATGCAGCTTCCAGAATTATATCCGTTAGCCTGTCAACTACCATGTCAATATCAGTTTCTTTTTCGACCTTTTTTTATATCGTTTTCCAATCTTCTTACTTCCTGTTTAGAAATTGTATTTGAAAACAGTGACCAATCTGCTTTCTTTTCGCTAAATTTCCATGTAGAATTTTGTTGACTGTTTGTAATATCTAAGTTAACATTGATATCAAATGAAACTGTCACATGGTCGGAAATATTGGTTAATTCAAAAGTTTGCCAATTGTTCACCAGTTTCAATGAATATCTATTTGAAATAGTGAGATCTATTATGCTTTTATTACGACAGGTAGGGGTTTTGTTATTGTGAATAAAAAGATTATATTCATTAATAATAGGTTGCATTTTATATCCGTTAGAGTTTGTAATTCTATCGAACCAAACCGGGTGACGGGAATTGAAATCTCCACAGAGGATTAGGGGAGTACTCTCGAAGGTAGCTATCAAATTCTTTAAAAAGAGTTCAAATGTTCGTCCTCGCATTTGTTTGGAGGAATATAAAAGTTTGCTATTATCGTCCTAGATTTAGGTGTATTTATAGAGATTGATGTACAAAACTGATTTGTGAAACCTTCCAACTTCCTATATTTTATATTTTTATTAAATATAACCGTTGCAGTATAAGTGTTTTCTGTTGAGGAACAATGTACTATGTGCGAGTCCATTTTTTTTCTTGATATTCTTTATATTCTTGATAAAATTTAAAATTGGGCTTTAACAATTTAAATATGCTCTTGCATCCCAATAAAATGAGGTCAAGCTGACCTTGAACATCAGGAAGTGGTCGCCAACCACCCCAGGGGCCAGCCTCTATGACTCATGGGTCACGTATTGTGCCCCCGCTTTAGTTACGTCAGCCTTTCATTCCCCCGCTCTATGAATGGATTCCAATAGTACCTTAGTGACTTCTCCATTGTTCCTGAGGCAAACGAAGATTGTGAGGACCATTGGCTCGATTATTCATTTAATAATCTTTGATTTGAGAAAGTCCTACAATTAGATTCAGTTTTAAAAATTATTAAGTGAAGTAACTAGTTATTTTCTATCATTTTATTTATAAGTATAAAAATCTAAACATAAATCAAGTACTGGGTCAGTGGGCCATGACCTGTTAAGTTCAGAACAACCAGCAATTGTACGTTCGGAACAACCAGAAATTGTACGTTCGGAACAACCAGCAATTGTACGTTCAGAACAACCAACAATTATATGCCAAGAGCAACCAACAATAGTACCTTCGGAACAACCAACAATTGTACGTTCGGAAAAACCAGCAATTATATGCTAGAGAAAACTAATAATTATATGCTAGGAAAAACCAACAATCATATGCTAGGAGCAACCAACAATAATACCTTCGGAACAACCAACAATTGTACGTTCAGAACAATCAACAATTCTATGCTAGGAACAAACAACAATTAATGCTTGAGAAAACCAACAATTATATGCTAGGAAAAACCAACAATTATATGCTAGGAGCAACCAACAATAAAACGTTCAGAACAATCAACAATGGTATGCTAGATACAGTTGTTGGTTAAGCGATCGTAATAAACAAAAACATTTATTCAAACCCAACCAATACACAATCATCACCAAGCACCAAACACAATCACCAAACATGAACCGACCACTATACCACCGTACAAACAACTCCCATCAACCACGATCCAATGAAGCACGGTCCAATGAACGTCCTTGGACCACTCCACCACAGAGGTATCTGGCCGAGATAGCAGACGATGTTGTAACGTGTTGTAACCCCAGCTCGTACTCTCAGTGAATCATTCAAACTGCCGAGATATAATTAGCTGCCCCCTTTTTTATTTCCTTTGCCGCCCTTTTTTTTTAATCGTCTGCATGTATCCTTTTTAACACTAAACATTCTCCTTTTGTGACATATTTACAAAACACTTACATTAAACACACCCTTAATTTAACCAAATTGCGATTTGAAACAGGTTTCTAAATGATGTTAAACTAACGAAAACAAATATTTTTTTTACAAAAGCTTTTTAATTTAAAATTAAATATATCAGTTGTGTTTGTGTGAATAAAATGTTTCTTTATTTTTAAATGAATTTTTCCATCTTTCTTAAAATAAATTAATGTCGTGGCGATAAAAATGATACCTCTTTTGATTTAGCCCTTCATCCAATAAATTTTGTACTTCTTCGGTATTGTCAAAAGTAGCCCAGCCAGGCCATGTGCCATTGACCTAAACGAGTGATAGTCTGAAGGGGCCATGTCTGATGAATACGTCGGATGTGGTAGCAAATCTCATTTCTGTGGTTTGATGGTGTCCTGGACGATGGCATGGAGCATTGTCGCACTGTAGTTGCATTGTCGCATTGATCGTGCCTCATTTCCCATTCTGGCTGATTTTAGAGCAACGGACGGTTAAAATTGACCAGTTGTTGTCTGTAGCGATGCCATTGACAGTTTTCCCGGTTTCAGCAGTTCATAATACACGATTCCTTTCTTTTTCTTTTTCTTTTTTTTTTTTCTTATCCCTAGTACACATGATACTGACCATTATAATCATGGTGGGTAGAAGTAGGCGACTGCTTTTACTGTAAGTGCACCACGTGTCTACACACGTGAAAAGCAGTTCGACTTTACACTTACAAATGTGCCAGAGCCCCGTATGGTTACTTGCACTCGCTGGTGGGGTTAGACTTTTACAAGAATCAGGGGTCACTGGAGCATTTTTTTTTTTTTAATAAGAAAAAAGTGCCCAATGCGGGAATCGAACCCGGGTCTTAGCGTTCGAAAACCAACGGTTTAGACAATCCTTCCACCGACCCCCACGATTCCTTTCTGATTCCACCAAACTCAAAACATTGTCTTCTTTCCGAAGTCATATGGCCATGCCGTCGATGATGATGCTTCGCATGGAGATAGCCAAGATTAACAACTTTTGGGATTCTCTAAGCATACCATCTTCTCATTGCCAGTAAAAATTCAATTCAGAATCTCTTTCTTTCATCCAACAAAATTTCAGAAGTGGCTCTTCGATTTTCCATCCGTCTTTCAGTCAACTCACGCGACGCCGTTTCCTTCCTGTTGAATTGTTCCATGACATGTAAACGTTTGGCAAGACCTCGACGAGACCTTGTCAGGCAGGTCAGGTGGATGGTGCTACGATGATGTATGAATGTTCAGATATATAAATGTTCAATTTGTAGATACAGTAGAACCTCCCTTTAGTCGACACCTCTCTACAAAGGACAGTTTTCATTTTCAAAATTACCATTTTTACAATTCAACAACTCTCCGGTAAGAGGACACCTCTCTCTAAAGGACACACTTTGGCTCTATAATTAGGTGTCCTTTACAGAGAGGTTCTACTGTATTATATAGATATTTAATTTTATAAATAAAACTAGCCGAATGACCCGGGCAACGCCCGGGTTTTACCCGATTAAATGCTTTTATTCAAATACTATTCGTTACAATTATAAATTGGCACCGTGGATGTCACTTTTGGGAAACGTCCCGCTCCAAACTTTGTGTGTTTTTAAAATATAAAAATAAAAATGTAATTTTTCACAACGATATTTGAAAATTATATTATATTGATTTTCAAATACTATTCGTTACAATTATAAATTGGCGCCGTGGATGTCACTCTTGTCAAACGTCCCGCTCCAAACTTTGTGTCTGAGAAGCGATATTTTTATAAAAAGATGATCTGGCTTTGTATCTCCTGCTCGAATGAATGTTTTTCTGTTAGAATTTTGTTCCTGCGTACAAAAAAATGAACTGGTTTCACCCGTGGTCTCTGCTTTTTGGAATTTTTCCCGATATAATTTTGTATCTGATAATCAAACATGATACAGCAATATTGTCATCATCATTTTCTGACTAAAAAAACAACTATTTTTGGCCAGAACCTGTCAATTTTATTTTTTTATTGGCTAAAAATCCGATAAATATATTTTCCAGATTTTTCTCTATGTCCTGTCAAAACACCTTTTACATGTACATTAGGTCAGCTGATATTACCTCCCATCTTCACCGCTAGAGGCGCTGCTTGCGAGCGAAAAGGCAAATTTGCAACGCAATTTGCAAATAACTAGAAGAATATTCGGGATAGAGACCTGAAATTTTCACTATAAGTTTTTCGAGATTCTTCTCTATATACTGTTAAAATTTCAGTCAGATTAGTTATGTATTGTGGACGTGTATAGCCGACATAGATACACACACACATACATACATACATACATACATACATACACTGACTTTTATATATATAGGGAATAGTATTTTTCTAAGTTCTATAGACATGTAAAAAAGGCGGCTGGAAAAGGGGTTGAAAGTGGAATTCCTAATTTGTTTTCGTGGCGCAGGTTTAATTGGCGACGAGGTATCTGAATATAAAGCAGCGTGAAGGAAGGGTTAATGTACTGAGGTTTCCTCTCTTCTACATTTCTGACAGTTTCTTGAATCAAATTAAAGATAAGAACATGGAATAAATAGCGTGAAGAAATCTACGGATGTTTTAAAATCAACCACTAACTTTATTATGATATATTAGCGCGTCATCTGTTATGATAATTCAAAACTATCATAGACGCGTAGGATTCTTTTAAAAATTAAACATCTTTCTACTGCTCTTACTGCAATGAAAAATTAATGGGAGGACCTGGCTCATCAGTGATGAACCCTCTAGCGAAACCCCTGGGAGGATTCACGCCTGATGAGCCAGGCCTTCCCAATTATTTTTTCATTACAGTAAGAGCAGTAGAAAGATGTTTAATTTTTAAAAGAATCATACGCGTCTATAAAAGTTTGGAATACTCACTACCTTTATTAAGACGCCTTTAATCTTATATATACAGATTTTCTTGAAAGCTAAAGCAAATGAGTGGGGGAAAAAGAGGGAGAAAGAAATGAGAATATACAGAGTTATATGGGAAATATGTAAATATAGAGCTATAATAATTTTGGTATAATATATTGCCATGTGGAAAATTAGGAAAGACAAACTTCAGGATGAGACAGCAATTTATTTAAGGCAAGTACAAACTATGAATGGTATACAAATGATAAGCAATGAGGGAAGTTTACAGAACAGTAAAATATAAACATCAAAAATGATACTTTGTTAATAAAATAATAAATATTTTGCTAAAATATTATCACGTCGAAAATTAGTAAAGACAAACCTCATAGTAACATTCTCTACTATTTATTTAGCAGCAGTTGCATGATCTAGAGATGTCTTTCTTTTAAATTCATCAACCTATATATAACCTATCAACCTATAACTATATATTCAAATTATTCTACTTAGCTCACGAACAGCGCCCTCTATCAAATATTAGATTAAATTATGCTGATGCAAACAAATAGATAATGCTAATAACAAACAATTATTTAAAAAATCTTATCTAAATATATATCACTCGGGTAGATATGCACACGGGTCAATCCCGGGGCGAAGCCCGGGTCACCCGTCTAGTATGATATATAATGCAAATTTACTTTTAAAATCTTTTGTAATCTTCAAAAGATAATAATTTTTATTGTTCTTTTTATTTATTTTATCCTTTGATTTAATCAATAAAGAATCTAGGATTTCTTTTCTTTTCTTATTTCTTTTATTTCTCAAGCTTTAGGGCTAACATGTCCTTTAACACGGAGATCCTGAAAGTAGTACTTCAGGATCTCCGTGTTGAAGGGCGTGTTGGCCCGAAAACTTGAGAAATAAAAGAAATAAGAAAAGAAACGAAATCCTAGATTCTTTATTGATTAAATCAAAGGATAAAAGCAGAGAAAAATCTTTATTATTTGTTTTATTGTTGATTCTTCTATTTTTCAGTTCATTTCAGATTCATGATCCTTTAAAATATGAGATTTTGACATAAATTGTGGGATCATATTAAGTGGTCTTAAATGAAACGTGGTCATAATGAAGCTGAGTTAATTAATCAATTAATTACATATAAATATTTAAATAATTACACACGAAACAGAAGTAAATAGTAAAGGATTTGACTTGAAAGACAGTAAAACCTCACTATAGCCTAAACCAGAGTTCAGCAAACTGCGGCTCGCGAGTCACATGCGGCTCTTTGAATGTGAAGCTTTATATAGTTCCATAGGCAAATATTATTTATGCGAATACTATTTATTGTTGGCAATACACAATTTTGTGGCTCTTTAAAAACTTTGAAATTTTGTAAATTGTAATTTTTGAGTATTCCGACTCAAAAGTTTGCCACACCTGGTCTACCTCAGTAGGATTGAAAACTTTTAGTTCGCTAAGCCATTTTATTATAAATTACGATTTTGGTACTTAGGTATATAAGAGGTGTGGTTTGTTATTTAAAGTTCGTTATAACTAGTATTTTTAATAATTGTGTGTAATTATGTAGATTATATTATTTTTCTAGATTCATCATATTTTTAAAAAATAGCTTGCAACATTCCCGGTTCATATCATCGAGGTTTTACTGTATAAAAAGTGATATTTGATGTGGGAAATGATAAATGGAAATAGAAGAGTAAAGACTTCATGTTTGAACTATTAAAAGTTGTATACAATTGATC